>PVKZ01000465.1:533206-700459 GCA_004027375.1 Macroglossus sobrinus | reverse complement strand
ACCAGAGAATACATTCAGAAATCAGATGCTAGGAAAACCACCCGGTTCCCCTGCCGATACTTTCATTACAATCACAATGAAAAGTTAACGACAACAATAACAAAAGCTTAAATTCGTGGAATAATCAATTACGATTCCATTTAGCAAGAGAAATCTTAAAACAAATAGATCAGAGCACTTTTGAAACACAAGCCAGAGGGGAAGCAAAAAGGCCAATGTGTTTTTAAGAAACTTCAGGAAGAGAGGTACATAAGTAACGTGCTCTTCCCAGGAAGAAAAATCTCTTCGAAAGCCTCTCTCTCCTGCAGGTAGCTCCTTCAAAACCACATCTGACATGGGTCTAATTTCTTTGCTCAATAGCATCATCATTAAACAGCCACATATCACAAGCAACATGTTTATCATTTTAACATTTCTTCCAAGACTGGGTTTGAATTATGGATTGTGAAAACATAGATTCTGTTGCATGGGAGGGGGAAAACGGAAATCTATCAGTGTTCTAGAAAATGAATTTTTAATACCAATTGAAAGACAGATCACAAATACTCAGAGGTTTTAACTCTTTAAGACCATTTTTATGCCTGACACAAAATATGTTTAACTAGGCGATAACACCTCTTCTTAATGCTAGAGAGCTGGAGAGAAGCACACAGAAATTCTTCTCCGAAGGGTCGGGCATTCTGCTGGACCGCTGGTCCTATGTCCAGACTGCCACAATTTCCTCACTGTGTCTCTACCCAACTTCAGGGAATTATAGAAGGTACAACATGAGTCTCAGATGTGGGATTAAATCTGGCTATTGCCTCTTTCTATCCATTTGATTTTGGCCAAGTTACTTAATATTTTCTGAGCCTTGGCCATCTGGGTGATAGTAATACCATTTCTGGGTTATAGAAAATATTAAATTAAAATAATGTATATAAAGTGCCAGATACATTGTAATAATTGTTTTAATTGAGGTAGCAATATTCATAATGGTGTTTGGCCTTCATCCTAGGATGGAGAATTTAGGAGTAGTGGGACAGGGTGAGAGAGTTTTCAAGGACATAGAGAATCCATTTGTCCAATTACCTGTGAAGATGACTACTTCTGTGTCTCCAAAGGCCTCTGTGAAAATGCATACCAGATGTGGCTATCAAAGTAATGATTATCAGAATAGGGGTAAAGGTGCGAAGAACAGAGAAGAATGGTGGGTACACCTACAGACTGAACATTATAGTCAATAGACCACTTATATTTGTTAATAGAATTAACATGGATTGTATCCCAATACACACCAGGCAAACTGGTAAACACTTTTTATACATTACCTCACTCAGTCTTCATGGTAGCCTTGGGACATTGGTACCACTATTATTTCTATTTAGTATGAAGTTCTCCAACTTTGATACTGTGATCATCAGAGCCAGATCATTCTTTGTGTGGGAGCTGTCTGGTACACTATGGGATGTTGGTCTCATCCCTGACCTTGACCCACTAGAAGCCAGTAGCACCCCTATCCCACCCCCATGACACCAATCATGTTTCCAGGCATTGTCAGCTGTCTCCTTGGTGAACCAAATTGTCCTCAGTTGAGAACCGTGAGGTAAGTAAATGAAAAAAAAAAACTGAAGTAGCGAAGTTTGGTGACTTCCCAAGAACATCCAGAAAGCAAGTATTGGAGCCGGGGTCAGAAATCAGGAGGCGGGTTTCCTGAAACTCACTCCTAGATATCAAAGCTGCCCTGTCTCCTAGGCCCAGTCCATGAGGTAAAGGAGCTCTGAGTTCTTGGGTTTGTAGTAAAAACTGCTGTGACGAATGAGCATAATAAGCCATCCAAACACCTGGCCATGTCTGACAGTTTCAGGTATTTTCCCTCAAAGAGCTCTCCTGTGGTTCCGACAACACCACCTATGCACAAATGATCTGAAAACCATTCCCTGGGAGAATCTTCCTCAGCCAGTTTGTGACAGTCAGGAAAAATCGGACATTTGGTCCCAAACCATTATCTCCTTACTAACAAGGCTTGGCAGTAGATGTCTTTTGGCTTTTTAAAAAAGTACGTCTACTTTCAAAGATAAAATTAAGTATGCTTTCAAAGATGGAGATTTGCCTTCACTGAGGATATTTGAATGTCTATATTATAGACTCAAAGGGAAAATTAAATGAGAATGTTCTGATTAAGCTCAAATATGGTTTTATATCCCAAGGAGACATTTCATGTAAATATGTGATCTCTGAGAAATTTGTCACAAAGGAGTTCCTCTGGTTCCTAGAGTCCCACCTCTGTCATTGAGCTGAGTCCATCACAGGTAGCTGAGAAAGCCATTATTTCATCAACGTGCATTACTTTAATAATATGACTTGCTCAGTCACAAAGTTCATTCATGTTCATCTTAACTAATCTTTGCAATAGCTTCTAAGAGGTACATATTATTACTATCCCCATTTTCACATATGTGGAAACTGAGGCTTAGGGAGAGGCTTGTCCATCAGACAACACTTGGCAGAGACAAAGCTCCGATTCAAGTCCTCTCCTTCCAAATGGGTGGATAATTGATAGATGCCTGGTCAGGAGCAGGCATTGGGAAAGGGTGACTCTAGCTTTGGAGGCCAGCTCTACTTGTGTCTCCCTTAGCCTGTGACCAGCGTTGTAGCGGGGCCTCCAGTAACCTGTGACCAGCATTGTAATGGGGCCTCCAGTAAAGTGTTTGCTTGGGCAGTCACTCAGGCTTGGATATACCAGGGGCAATGTGAACTTATGTGTCTATTTGCAGTGCCACATGGCCCAAGGTAGTGCAAACATAAGCATTTGTATGCAGGCATACACAAAATGCAGAAAAACAAGAATTCCAGCTTTCAGACTTTGCACAAGTTAATGCATAATCAAAGTGAGCACAAAGGGACTGGCTCTAGGAAGAGTCCCCAGTACCTAATTGTGTCTGTCTTTAATTATTGTCCCAGTCTACCTTCAGTGCCTACCTTCTTGCCCACTCTTCATACATCCCCAAATGTTCACTCAATTTGTTCATCTAAGTATGACTTTTTTTTCTGTACTGTTTGCAGCTCAAAGCTTATCTCTATTCTTTAGTACTATACTCTCTTCATGTCCAGAGTACATGAGACCCTACTCCAAAAACGCCAATGGAATGTAGGAGCCATGAGGTCAGAGATTGAGAGTATTTGATACTGATATGTCCCTAGCCCCAGGCTGAGTCCTTGGCATATAAGAGGTGAAAGAGGAAGTAAAAAACAGAGACTGAGGCCGATTGCCAAGCTAGAATGGAAGGTCTGCTACTCACTGACCAGGTGACCATGAAGTTATCTGTGATAGAAAGAATAATGATCCTCAAAGAGGGCCACATCCTAATCTTTGAAACCTGTGAACATGTGACTTTATTTAGCAAGAGAGGATTCTGGTTGCAGATTGAATTAAGGTTGCTAAACAGCTGACCTTAAAATAGAGTATTTATCATGGACTATCCAGGTGGGCCCAGTGTAATCACAAAGTGTCTTAAAATTGGAAGCAAGAGATAGAAAAAGAGTCAGTGTCAAAATGATACCATGTGGAAAAGACTGGCTCGCTGTTGCAGGCTTTAAAGATGGAAGGAACCACAAGTTAAGAAATGCAGGTGGTCTCCAGAAGCTGGAACAATCAAGAAAACATTCTCCCCTGGACCCTACAGAAGGAAGGGTGTGCAGCCCTTCCTTCACCTTTATTTTAGCCCAGTGAGATTCATGTTGGACTTTTGATCTCCAGAGCTATAAGGGAATATATTTGTGCTATTTTAAACCACTGAGCTTATGGTAATTAACTGTAGTGGCATTAGGAAACTAACACACTATCTAAACCTTGATTTCACCATCTAAAATGGGGCAATAACAGCACATACCTTACAGTATTGCTGCAAAGAATAAATGAAATAACATGAAAAGTTCATGAAAGAGAGCCTGCTTAATGTAGGAAATTTTAGTGCTTATTAGATGTGCAAAAATGTTTGTTGAATGAATGAATGAAAAAATGAATGAACAGAGGTGTTTGAGGCAAGAAGCAAGAAAAGGGGTCTAGGACATGTCTGATGAAGAATTGAGATATTTGCAAACTTAAGGCTGAGTGTGTAAATAATTAGTTCCTTGCCATTTGCCATTCTCTACAGTGGCTGAGAGAATATGGTAACCAGGCCCCTTCCTTGATTTCGCCCGGAATTTCCCTATGAACCAGTTTCTGGCATATTTAGCCATTATTTTCTGTGCTACCATGCTGATCCTCTCCAGAAACTGATGGATTCAAACCTCCTTGAATCTCTATGCCAAGAAATAAAATAATAATAATAATAAGCAGTTAAACTATAGCACTTCAAGCACGGTGGATGGTGGTATTTCGTAACATTTTATTGAAGTGATGGAAAAGCTGGCTTCTGTGTCATTGGCCTCAGAGTCATTTGCTTTTACATCCTTCATTTGGCCTGTGGGAATCCATCCACCCTGGAGGAAACTTGTCTCCATTGAGATTTTTTTTCTCTTTCTTTTTTTTCTTTTTTGTAGTCCCTCTGTCCCAGGCCATCAGACATCTAACCTATAAGAGAACAGACTGCTCTGTCTTCACTCCCCAGCATTTTCTAAATATTCACATTCTTCAGATGCCAGCTCCTTCCTTATTTTCTCAATTCTGTATTTGTTTATCCTCAAAAGCTCCTTTGTAGCTGCCCACTTGGATCTGGGAAAATGTGGAGGCCAGCCCCCTTCCCTTGGGCTGGCCAGAGCCCACCAAGAGCTCTATTTTTCATTCTCCACCTCTGAGGCACTTTCCTGAGAACAGAACCAACTAGGAGGTCCCCGTGGGCCAAGAAGCTGAGCCAGCCTTTCAAACGCAAACCCATTCTCTGAGGATCTGGGTTCTGGTGGGTACAGGCTTCTGTAACCCCAGGGAGATTCGTTTTATAAGGAGAAGCTCCACATTTCAGCCTGAGCCCCGTCAGACCTCAGAGTCCAGAGTATTTAAAAAACAGATGTTATTTTAGTTCCTGGTGCCATCACTGTGAACTACACCCATGAAGGTGGCAGCCCTCACCCACTGATTGCAAGATAATGAGCAAGCCACTACCCGCCCCGCAGGCCCCCTCCTTGGCTTCTGCATAAGGCCGGGAACCCCTCCGAAGGCAAGCTAGGAGAGAATTGGAAGGCAGCCAACTTGGACCCAGTATGCCTGCTAAGACCAACCAGAGGAGAATTAGGAGGGAATGGCGTTTCTTTTGTTGGTAAGATGTAATTCTCTCCACCATGCACTATAGCAGGACTACAGGTTCTAGAGTTGCATTCTAGAATTATTTCTTCTTTGGGGGAGAATCAGTCATTTTCTTTCTTCACACTCTTTAACAGCACCCCACTCCCTTTAGCAAAAGCTCAAATTCCTCTGCAGCGCTCTCTGGAATCTGACGTCTACCCGCTTCTCTGCTCCACCCAACTCCTGACACACAATTAATTGCCTTTCAGTTATCCTGAATGCTTAGTGAATCCCTCTAAACTCTTCATGCCTTCTTGACTTTGGTGCCTTTGTAAAAGTCATCTTCTCTGCCCGCAAGACTACCTTCTTTTCCCCACCTGGGTAATTCTTAATCATCCTTCAAACCTCAACAGAGTTGTCACTTCTCTAGCTCCGTTAGAATTCTGTCCTGACCGATTGCTAGGTAGGGCACAGAGGGTCCTAGTAGTTGCATATGTTAACTGTCCCTGGTGCTTTGCATATGCTTTTACTCATTTACTCTCTACCACCACCTCTTGAAGTAATACTATAAACCCATTTTGCAGATAAGGCAATTGAGTCCTGAGACATTAGGTAACTTGCCCAAAGTTGCAAAGCTGGCAAGAGGCTGGGCTGGGATTTTACCCTAAGCAGCCCAACTCTGGTATGAAGAGCGTGGGCTCCGTACTCGACCAGAATGGTACTCCAAGCTCACCTCGATTCTCACCTGAGCTTGGATGAGTTACCTAACCTTCTCTGAACTTCAGTTCCTTATCTAAAAAATGAGATAACAAAGAGAACCTGCATTCAAAAAGAATAATGATTGTGATAGCTAAAAATAGAACGTGTTCTAAACACTAACCATGGAGCAAACACTCAGTGAGACATGTCAATCATAAAGGGATTCCTTCTGGTAATAATGAGTATGCCCTCCCTCACATCCCTGATGACACCAGACCTACTTGTGACCCGAATCCCCTCATAGGACAAGAACCATGTCATTTTAGCCTCATAAGGTCATACCTAATACAGAGTTTAGCAGATATATCAGGAATTTAGTAACTGAGGAATAAATGATTGCATGTAGCATACCAGGCACTGCTTGAGCACTCAATTAATATTTATCATGCTCATCATGATGATGATCATCATTATTGTTTACTTGGATAGTTTAACATAGATACATCTCCAACAGGGAAACTTATACTTTTGCCATTTTTAATGAAGGACAGTCCCAATCTCCTAGTTGATTCAGAAGAAGTACTGCAAAGTTTGCTGCCATACCCACCAAAGGGCAATAGCAGGACTCTTAACTGTATCATACAGTTCATTAAGATTCCTTTTTTGTTGTTGTTCCTCAAAACAACAGTGGGATGATGGAAAAGTCAAATGGGGTAAAAGCCAAAACAGTCCAATCATTTAGATGGACTTGAGATGGGAATCACTAACCACAGGGCCAGGGTCAATATTAGGGCAAGTTACATATCAATTTGAGGTCATTAGTCTCTCCTTCCTAGTTCTGGGAGAGCAGATTGGCCCTGAGCTGGCCCATGTGAGGGGGTAGCTGGCAGTGTGGACTCTAACCGTGAAAAAACAAGATGCTAGATGGTTTTATGCTTCTGGAGCTTAAAGGTCAAACCGAGTTGTGGTTACAACGTCCAGACGCTTTCCGGATATGCTGGCCAGAGGGATGAGTGAAGTCCAGCTTGCGGGAAGAAACCAGAGGGTCATGTGCTCAGACTTCGGGTGCTCCTCCTGGTTTTCCAGGGGCGCTCTGGGGAATGGCAAAGCACCACGTTTAGGGGCTGATCTGGGGCCAGTGGAATTAAGGAGGAATATTTTCATTGCCATTATTAATCATAATTGTTATTTTTCATGGAGGACATACTAGGAGACTGTGCTGGGTGATTTATATGTGACATCATTTAACCCTCACAGATGCCTTGGGGTGGAGGTGGTGGGATTATTACCACAATTATACAAATAACAAAGCTGGAAAGATTGAGATTGCCCAAGCTGAGCATCTAGTAAGTGGCAGGGAAAGGAATTCTTACTTGATGTGATAGGCCTCCAAACTCAGCCACTGATGGATATGAAGAGATGCTTACCCCAAACCCATCCTCTCTTTTTTCTGTGCTTAGGAGACTGTTTTCATCCAGTGTAGCCATGTGTCCATCACCCCAGAAATGCTGGTTCTCCCAGAAAGCCCAGCAACTGGGGTAACCACAGGACAGAACTGTCAGTGAGGTGTAAGGAAGCCCACTAGGAGATGGGGAACCCCTTTAGTCTCACATTCTCTTTCCTGGAAAGAAAGGGAACAGGCTCATCTATTCCTTCTGCTCTTGCCTCAAATGCATTCTTCTGGAGTGCAGAAGCCTTTTTAAAAATATTCTCTCCCCCCCCCCAGTTTTATTGAGGTGTAATTGACAAATAATAGTTGTATAAAGTTAAGGTGTATAATGTAGGCATTAGATATATGTATATATTGTGAAATGATTAACACAGTCAAGCTAATTACCATGTCCATCTTCCCATATAGTTTCCTTTGTGTGTGTGTGTGGTGTGTGTGTGTGGTGAGAACACTAAAGATCTACTTGCAGCACATTTCAAGTATACAGTACACTGTTACTAAATGTAGTCACCATCCTGTGTATTAGAGCCCCAGAATTTATTCATCTTATACCTTAAAATTTGCACAATGGATGAATGAATAAAAAAACATTATACACACACACACACACACACACACACACACACATACACACACACAAAATGGAATATTATTCAGCCATAAAAAGAAGAAAATCCTGCCATTTGTGACATGAATGAACCCGGAGGACATCATGCTAAGTGTAATAAACCAGGCACAGAAAGACAAATACTGCACCATCTGACTTACATGTTGGAACTGAAAAGGTAAAGGCAGAAGCCTTCTTTGTTCTTGAGGAAAAGACAGAGCCTCAGAATGGGATCATTGATCGGCTGAGACATTGCCTGTAACCGGCCTCCCCCGGACTTCTCATTAGGAACAACAAAACCAACAAAAGCAGAACCAGCAGCCATTCACTTCCCTAATCAGAGCTCCAATTTCTTCTAGCAGGTGCAGGATGTACCTGAGAAGTGCCTCTGTTGTTGCCTTGAGGAAGAGATAAGATATAAGATAAATGTAAAATGTAAGAAGGTATAAAATCTAAACAACTGGAACTTGACCTTGGTAACAAACAAGCTCTTCAAGATTTGTTGTGCTTCCCAATTATTTTCCCTTGAGCTGCGGAACTGGTTCTGCTCCCAGTGGCCAGCTTAGGTGCCGGGAGGAGGCGACCCTCTAATTGTACTTATCATGTACTAATTAGCATTGAATAAGCACCCATACCTGAAACAATAAAGCAACCTGGGCCCCACTTCAAAGATGAAGAAACTCAGATCAAGTTGTTAACAGCTGCCATAATAAAGGCCCACACATGCCTAATGGGAATGAATGCCACAATTAGAATTCAGAGCTGCCCGATCTGGAATCTGGTTGTAGGCCGGGAGGTTTGTAATTAGCCATCCCCATTCCTCTGAATCCCTCACTGGTTTGAATAATTAACACAGGCACATTTGTTTTAAGGGGAGCCAAGTCTCGGGTATCTAGATATACATTGCAGCACCCCTGCAATCTTTTCTGCCAGATGTGAGTTCTTGCGGTTCAAACTCTGCAAAGTACAGGGCATGGAGGCCCCCCTTGGCCTTGCCATCAGACACCTGACCTTGGCAGGCGAGAGTTAGACTGAAGAGCGATTTGGCTTTCAGAGTGTTACTGAGGGCTGTGCCAAGGGTGTGGGGACCTGTGGGCCACAATTATAATCCCAACATTCTCAGCTGGAACTTGATGTCTATCTGGGGACTAGCCAGGCCAGTGATTCCGAACATGTGGGCCTCAGACCAATAATAGCAGCATCCCTGGGGAACTTGCCAGAAATAAAATTCTCAGGTCTCATCTTAGATACATTGAGTCACCCTCACTTAAGGGGTGAGGCCCAGAAGTCTGCATTTATGAAGCCCTCCAGAGGATTTGAGAGACACAAAAGTTTGAGAAGGCCTGGCTAGCCCTAGGATTAGAGCCATCCTTGTAGCACAAGGAAGGTGTGGGGAGGAGCCTTCGTGGATCTGCCATTTTGGGGCAAAGGCCTCCTTCCACAGTCCCCACTGAAGGTCTCACCATCTCACAGAACTGCTCCTGCCTCCTTGGGGACCCTCCTGTACCCAGTAGCTTTCCTATCTGCATGTTTCAAATCTTCCTACCTTTGTCCTCACTGCTAACCAACTCTGCGCAGAATGTTCTTCCTCTTCCAGAGAGCCTTCCCAGACTGCTTTCTCCATTCTATCAGCTCAACAGAGCCCGTGAGCTCTTACTAAAATTGCTTGATACATGTCCATGTTATTTTAAAACATGCTATCTGCAAGAGCAGGCCCCAGATATTAGCACATAAGGCTTGCACATAGTATGTCTTCATGATAGTCACCTTATATGAATTCAGTAAGATTTTTTTGCATAAATGCAAAAAAAGTCACATTTTCTTATTTTTACTCTGTATTTATTCACTCTCTTCTCTATAGTTATATTTAAAGGGGGATTTAAATCCCCCCCCAAATTTAAAAACACATAATGTAAGTGTCTTCTTAAAATTGGTTTCCCTTTTCCATGTGAGGAAGTCAATGATTAATAACTGGGTTCGCTGGACTTTTAGACAACATGTTGTCTCATCATTAATTTTCCCCAGATCAGCATCTATTTACCAAGTGTCTACTCTGTGCTAAATAAGAAATGCTGGAGAAATATAAAAAGAAATTTCCAAACTTGTTTCAGCTATTCTGATGTTTGTAACTTGGACTGAGACACAGCCCCAAGTGACTGAAAACAGTTCTGCCCAGGTAGAAGTGGTTTGTCAGTTTCACCCAGGGACAGCATCCGAGCGTCAGAGCTGAAGTCCCAAAGGAGTCAGAGAAGGGCAGGAATGTGTGCGTTGAGATGTCTGGGGGGCTGGATGGAGGCAGGCAGTCTTGAAGGCAAGAAAAAGGATGGCCCCTTCAGGTGGGGTGTTAGAGGCTATTGCTTCATTTATTGTCCATCTACTTATCACTAGGATGTCAATGTGAGCCCTGTCAATAGGGAACTTACAGTTTGCTTAGAGAAATAGGTAATTTAAGCCCACAAACCTTAAACAATTTGGTATATGATGAAGAGAAATACAAAGAACTCAGGGGCATTGAGTCCAGCAAGGCAGTCCAGGCAATGCTTCCTGGAGGAAGTGACTTCGAAGTAAAGATCTGAAAGCTGAGGAGGCACTTGCCAGGAAAGAGAAGGAAGTAAAAAGTGATATGGAATAAAGTCCCATGAGAAAAGCAGATGCAAGACTCAGAGGCACTGAAAGAAGTTTCTTATATCCTGGACTTGGTTTGTGAACTGTAAAATAGCATGAGTCTGAAGAAGTGATTCTCAAATTTCAACGTATATCAGAGTCCCCTGGAGGGTGAGTTAAAACTCAGATTGCTGAGCCCATCTCCAGAACTTCTGACTCAGTGGATCTGGGGTAAGACTTAGAAGTTGCATTTTTTACAAGTGCTGCTAAAGCTGCTGGTCTGGGAAACACACATTGAAAACCACTTATCTGAGGCAAGGGAGAATTTGCTAATTCATATAAGGCTCACATAATATTTAACACAAACCTAAGCCCTGGGGAGAGGGTCTACTATTATTCCAGTTTTTCGGAGGCAAAAGAAAGAATCCATGAGGCTGAATTGTTTACCCCAGATCCCAAAGAGAACAGATGTCAAAGCTGGTATTATCTATGGTTTTGGAACTGGACCACATTAGTTCCCAACCACCTTTGTTTCTCAGGCTAGCCATGAGCTATGGCAGGGTGGAGTAGCCATCTATGAAGACACTAGGCTGTCTTGCTGCTATTTAATAAGTAACATTTTAGAGGGACTTGAGGGGACAATGCAGAGAGGGTAAGGCAGTAAGATGCAGTTCTCCAGCCCTGTCCCATCTCCTTTGCCCTGAATAGGGCTGAAGCATAGGTATATTTTTCCCATGACCAGCCAAAGAAATGAATCCTAGTCTGTACACATCATTTCAGATGCAGGAGATTGCTAAGACAAATGTCAAAAGGGCCAATAATGTGGTAAAAGCTGATCATTAGCTATGTAATCTCTAGTAAAGGTTTCACAAAAATTTTGAGTTTCCTGAAGGAAAAATAAAGTTACCACTTTGTTCTATGCAGTTACTAATTATGCATTTACACACACACTGAGTGCAAAGTTAAATGTGTATACCAGATGACGATTTATTCCCAAATGCCATATGAAAATAAGATTCGACATGTGAGTTCGTGTGTATAGAAAGTTCTATGATCTCAGAGTAAGAGATATACACATTTAGAAACATATTAGAAGGTTGATAAGAGGTGACTTATTTAATATTCACCATAATCCCATAAGAGAGGTGCTACATTACCTCCTATGTGTTGTGAGAATTAAATCAGATCGTACGCAAGAGGCAGGGTGCTCACATACAATATACCTTCGATAAATAATGGCTGATAATATGATTATTGCTTGTAGGCATTCTGCCTTCCATTTCTCACTCTACCTTCTAGGGGCCATGTCGACTTGAGCAGTCCACTCTTTTTCTGTAAGCTTCAGGCCCTTCATCTGTAAAATGGAAGAGTGGAAGGATAGACTAGTTCACAGATTTCAAAACATTTCTGATTTGGGCTGTAGATCCTTGTGTTCAAACAAGATTCTGTGTGGGAATGGGTAAAAGTGGGGTTTTTCTGGCTGTTTTGGCATAAACTCTCAGACTTTATGTAAAGCCTGCTACTGTTTTTATTTAAAGTTTCCAATTGTCTCAGAGCTTTAGTTTCCTCTTCTCAAAAATGGGACTATTCACAGAACTGATCTTGTGGGGTCATGGCAATGAAGAAATAAAACAGCATGTATCAAATGTTTAGTTCATACAAAGGGCAAACGTCTGCATTGATTTTGTCCTGCCTCCTCTCACTGATCTCTCCTGTTTGGGGGCACCTAGCTCTCAACCACTACTGTGGTCCTAGATTTTCTTCCCAGGAAAAGAGTCCTTGGAGCTGACTCAGAAGCACTGGGTAGATGGTCTCTAATACCCACATCTTCCTGGACCGGCACAAGGGGCGTGATCTACCATTAGACCCTGAGCAGATGAAAAGCACGTGCTCAGAAGTACTCAGAGCTCCTGTCAGATGGAATGTTAGGCTCAGCGAAGGCTATAGATCGATGGATGGGCTCCTCAAAATGCCCAATACATTCCACTAAGATCTCTCCCCCTTGTGTCAGTCTTAGTAATAAGGAGATGGAGGTGCTTTAGGGGAATGGGCTGGGGCAGAGGAAGTAGAAGCTCATAGGGTTCTTTTACAGGCATTTTTAGAACCTGGGGTCTTTTTCCTGCTTTAAGAGCTCAATTTATTGAGCTGAGTCAAATTACTGCACATCCTGACAGAGCTCTTGCTGCCATTGATCAGTCCTGCAAATCTCCTCCGCATTGCATCACCATGTCAAGAAAGAGCATGTTCTCAGATATACGTGATCTGGAAATGACCCCTGGGCTGCATCCTGCCCACTTGGGGAGCGAGGCATTCTGGGAGATTGGCAATCAATGAGCAGAAGACACACCCGAGTGCCAAGGGTGGTTCCTACCTGAGCTGCTCTCAGCGCACGCCTGGCTAAGTGAGCCAGACTCTGGCATCAGAATGCCAGAGGAAGATTCTCAGTACTGAGTGCAAGGGAGGAAGGGTGAAGCAGAGCGTGATTATGCTCTTTTGATTTTAAAATTGAGAGTTGATTAACTTCTTAGCACCGGTTTGGATTTTGTCAACATTGTGTAGACCTTAACTATTGTTTGATGTGTGTTGAACATTGCTACTTAATGATGTTTAATGATTGGTGTGTGGTGTGTGCAGGGTGTGTGCATGTATATGCGTGTGTCTTTGTGTGTTTGCATATATTCAAATTAGCTATGATTTTTTTGGAAAAGAGAAAAGACGATCTCTTATCACTTTTAAAATCATTAGTCCCAAGAATGGGGCCTTGTTCATGTTAAAAATTCAGCAAATGTTTTCTAAAATTGGGCTGGCCTTTTAAATTTGTATTATAAAAGAAATGCAAATTAATTGCAATAGTCTGACACCCAGAGAAATATAAAAAGTTAGCTGTTATCTCTCTCTCACTACCCAAATATTTTTTAGAGAAACTCTGCTGGAAATCTCTTTAGTGCCTATCTGTTCCTATATTTTCTGTATATGCACACTCATAAAAGCTTATACAAGTGCTCATGTATGCATTTATAGAGAATCATATTACATATACCATTTCTCAGTCTGTTTTATTCACTTAACAATACCTGAATTGAAGTTGGATGGAATTCCTGTCACATTTCAAGTGAAGAGAGAGGGAGTTGTTATGAGCTTTCGATGAACTTGAAAATGGGGGAATGGTCAATGTAGATGCTGTGAAGGCAAAGCAAGAAATCAAAACCCAGACTGTGAAGCAAAACAGAAAAACAGAGAGGAGACGGGTCAGAGAACAGGCAGTCCCAGGTCTGAGTGGGGTGAGCATGAGATGAAGAATCCATGCTCAAGCATGAGGTTGATGGAATATATACGTACATTCATACATGCATGCATGCATGCATGCACACAAGTGTGGCAGCTCTTCTCCAACAGTGGTCCCCAGTGAACCACACCTCCCAGCTCTCACACGTTTGTGTGGTCCCTTCCACATTGACTCTGGGCTACCACGCTCGTGTTAAACTATAGAATACAGAGGAAGTCATGCAATGTTGGTTCCAGGCCCAGCCTTTAAGGAGACAGGCAATGTCTTAATTCTTAAAACATTCACTCTTGGGAGCCCTGAGCCACAATGTAAGAAGTCCAGCTACTCATCTGGAGAGATCACTTGGACAAAGACCTTCTGGAGAGGCTGCTTGGAAAGGAATAGCCCTAAGATAGCACAGAGAAGGAGGCAGCCATCTCAGGGGATGATGGGGGTCTTCAGATGAGTCCGGCCCCAGCTGCCATTTGAATGTAATTGCTTGAGAGAGCCTGAGGGAGACCAGTATCAGTACCACCAAGCAGAACCGACCAGTTAGTTAACCTATAAAATGAGAAATAGTAAAGTGATGTTCTTTTAAGACACTGCATTTTGGGGTAGTTTGTTACACAGCAATAGAGAATTAAGCACATAAGTAATGTTTTGAGTATGTGTTCATTCCAGGCCTGGTACATTCTCGGAAGTAAGGAAATGGTGGGGGCAGGAGGTGAAGGCCACACCAATCAAAGGCTCATGCACATCTGGGTCTTGAAATCACTCATCTCCGTGATTGACATCTTAATGTTTTTAACTTAATTTGGTTTTGAAATTCCTTTGAGAGAATAGAAAAAGGAATACTCTAGCTTAATTTTTGGTGCTACTATCAAGAAACCCTGGCCAGCGTTCGTTCTAACAAGGACTAGGTCTTCTTCAGGGGAGCTATACTCTGTGGGGAAGAAAATGAGCTGACCTCAATCTAGGTTGTTCATATCTCAAAAAGTGAAAAAGAAGCAAGAAGGAAAGTATCGAGACAATCTAAAACGTCTTTGTATATTCTGAAGAATATAATAATTTGTCAACAGATTACTTGTTTAGCCCCCTAGGACATTGGTTAACATAATTAGATAATTCCTGGGATGGGTTATATGTGTATTCTTTATTAATTGACATTTTCCTTTAACAAGAAACATAAGGATCAGGGAAATTGTCATTATCGGAGAGCAATGGGTTTTCTTTTGAGAAGCCCATGTGTTTAACGAGGATAGTGTCTTTCATCCTGCAGCATTCCAAAGGTATTTAGAAACTTTATGGGGCTTGAAATGGAGCCACCTCTGGCATGAAACCTGGGAACACCTCTCACCATTTGAGGACAGGATGTGCGGAATGCCAACCGAAACTACCCAGAGCTCATAATTACCAGTTGGAATTATCAATTACCAACTGGAATGGGTCCAGGCCCCAGGCTCAATCTTGTGACAAACATCAAGGGCCATTTAAAGACCACACATGCTTTGACATCTTTGCTTCAGCCTCTTCACCGTCTGACCCCAGAGCAGAGAATATATTAAATAGGCAAAGTCTCCCCCGATGGCTGATATCGAGTCCTGACTCATAAAAAAAAAAAAAAAGCTTCAGAATCAGGCATGTGAACCACATTTGCCCCTGTTGACCAGCTCATCTTGGGTATAAGCAGTGAGCTTCAAAAACAGAAGGCTCTAACCCCTAATGCAGTCTCTTCTATCTGCTCTGGTCTGGGAAGCCACTATATAAAGACAGCCTGGTGCCTGCGATTATCTAAAATTATCTACACAGCGACAGATGTGTGGATGCTGAAGGATGAATGGAACAACTTGAGAGATACAAAGTGTAAACATGAGCTATGCATGTGTGTAATGCACAAGCACAGCTTCTGTGTGAATGTGAATTTGAGTACGGTCAGGAATGCCCGTGACTTGGGAGTTTATTTGTGAGTTCGTATATTGGCTATACATATGTGGTTTTGAGTTTGTTTGAGTTTCCTTTATCTATTTAACAAATAGCTATTGGCAGACAGCCATGCAAAGCAGAACAAAATAAATAAGACTCAGCCCTCTGGAAGCTTACAGTCAAGTAATAGGAAAGAGAAGGAATCAGGCAATTATGACTCAATGTGATAAAAGTATAAAGCAGTTAGTTACAAGTGAGTTTACTAGCATGAATGCCTCTGTTTATCTTAGTGCATGTAAAATGTGTAATGATACGTATTGGTGTGGTTGAAAAATAACAGAAGTTTGCCAAATGGCTGAGGAAAAGTTTTGGCCATTGGGATCCTTTATGGTGAAATTTAAGGCCATCAGTGGATTCTCGGAGATGTGCACGGGTGGTGGGAGATGGAGGCTGGCACAAAACCCTAGACCACATTTCTGGCCACAGAAACTTCATCCCCATCACTCGCCACAGCTAAGTCAGTGTGGGCCATGGATTTTGTGTCCCGAACAGAGGACATTCTTGCTACTTGGAGGACGATTGTGGTTTGTAAAGGAATCGAGTGTTATGTGTGCCGGTATTCCCTTATCTGGTTCTTAAGTGAATTTTTGGGTCTCCAGATCTAAATCTTCTGAAAAACTTGGCAATATGAGGTTTTGACAGTCCTTCACTGCTAGGTCAATGTGCATGGTTCTTGTTTGTGTTAAATTGGTCATGTGTAGAAAGAAGAAAAAAGGAAAGAAGGGATGAGAAACTCACATGTTACTTCATGTTGCCTGTTCTCAGCACTAAACCAAACAAGTTTATGGGTGTTGTCTCTTTTCCACCTCTTGAAAACCTTCCTGAGGAGGCGTTAGGATGCTCATTTGCAGTGGAAGGAACTGAGGCTAAGGTGCTTAACTCATGCTTGCTACATCTCAACTTCCTTTCTCTCCTCCTCATAGTCTTAGGTCCTCAGGACCTGGATTTCTGGTCAGAATCTCTAAAATTTAGAGGGTTTCTCAACTGGAGCACCTCATCTGAACCACAGAACACAGAAAATGGCCTGAGTGACTATTTTCCCAACTCTTTCAAAAATGGTAAATGACTGAAACCATTCTAGATGCAGACAACTCCATTCACTAGCTAGAACCATTCTAGGTGCAGAGATGATAAATCCATTCATCACAAATAAACAATTTAAAGCATATTCTCCTTCAAAGCCCCACTCTTCCAGAAGCTTCTAAAGGTAATTTCCTGAAACACTGCCAGATACAAGCCCTTCTCCTTCTGAAGAATTTTCTGTGGCTTCACACCATTTAACACTTAACACTTAACACTTAACCGTGGCCATTTCCTTGTCATTCTTTGGGTCTCTTCTTAATGCCACCTTTTCAGGGATCCTTTTCTAAAGTAGGTGTCCATATTCCCATCAGTCTCTGCATCCTAGTTATTTCCTTCCCAGCAGTTATTACAAACTACATTTAGAGTGTTTAACGGTTCTCTTGCTTATCATGTCTCCTCTCATTGGTAGGTGAGGTATATCGAGGAGCAGAGTTACACTTTCATGTCCAATCCTGGATTACTAACATTTAAATCATGGTACATAATACATTCTCAGTAAATGTTTGTGGGGTTGATGAATTATCAATAATACTAAGATCTATCAAATCCTGGTAAGAATCTTCAGTATACAAAGTAAATTTATCACACACACACACACACACACACACACACACACACACAGTCTCAGAAACATCTGTTTCTTGATTTTTTCCTACTTTTCATCAACTACATGAACTTAGCACACTCAGAAACTGTTCTTCCCAAAAGACAAGATCATAAATATTCAGCCTAGTTTATCTCTGCCTGGTAGGATCATGTTAGCCTGAAGGCCCCCCACACAGTCTTGCAGGAAGAGCAGCTATCTCCTGGATGAATGGCAGGAAGTCTACAGCTGGGAGTGGGAAGGGATGGAGAAGGAGGTGGTGGAAAAGAAAGCAGTTTTCCGCTCATGCCACTGAAAGAATGATGGGTGCATCTCTCAGATATCAATAACATCTGCTGGGCTAATAAAATTGACAGAGTTTGTCACAGTCCATGTGTGGCTCCAGCAGGAGGAGCATGTCTGAGCATTTGGGAACAGCATGCATAAGCAGTCATGGAGGGAACAGGCTGTTGGGACAGAGTGGATTTCCAGGGCAGCCAATCCTGCCCAGACATGTAGCTCCCCATGCCACATTCAGGGATGCTCGTGCAGCAGCCCACTTGTGGTACAACTGGACTTTGCAATGCCCTGAGGAATGAGAGCTGCTCCATGGGCCCATCGTTGTGTGGTGATTTGATTTCGTTTTTACTTGTCAGACTGTGCTACTGTTCTGATTTCAGTCTATGCTAAATGAATGTTAGTACATCCATTTGTTAATACCTAAAAACTTAAGAATATTTGTAGAATGTAAACGTTTATTCACACATGGCATAAAAGTATCTATAGATTGCCTCTCCTTATTGAGCCATTGTAATATCCAAACAATAGCTAAAGTTTTTGAAAGCTGTGGCTAATTCTGTCTGGGACTGAATTTCTCATATGTTAAAGAAGATTCTTTATATAAAAAGTGGTTAATGAGTGGGGTTGCAAATGTAAATATAGGACAACAACTAAGTATATCTCAAATCCTGCATGGGACATACTTGTAAATAATTGTTCATTTTTTAAATCTGATGTCAGAATTTAAATGGGAATCCTATTTTTTACCTGGCAAAACTATTTTTGGGTGTATTAGTTTCTTAAGGATGCTATAACAAATTACCACAAACTTGATGGCTTAAAACAACGGAAATGTCTTCTCTCACAGTTCTGGAGGCTAGATGTCTGAAATCAGCATGTCGACAGGGCCCTGCCTCCATTGAGACTCTGGGTAGAATCCTTCCTGTTTCTTCCTGTCTTCTGGTGGTGGCCAGCAGTTCTTAGCTTATAGGTACATCACTCCAATCTCTGTCTCTCTTCTGTAGTCTCAGGGCTTTCCCTCTGTCTCTGACTTCTTATAAGGACACCAATCATATTGGATGATGGGTACAACCTACTGCAGTATGACCTCACCTTGAATGATTATATCTGCAATGCTCCTATTTTTAAGTAAGGTCACATTCTGAGTTAAAGCAGGTAAGGATTTCAACACATCTTCTCTGGAGACACAATTTATTCTATGACATAGGTTTATCTTATTTAACTATAATTCTTAGAATAACGGGGTTCTGGTTCACTATGAAGAGTCCTCTCTAACATATGAGAAACGAGTCTCAGACAGAGTAAATAACCTTCCCAAGGATGCACAGTTACCTCACAAAAAGAAGTCTCTGTAAGACTTGAACCCAGGCAGCTGAGTCAAAGAGCCTGTGCTAGTACACTCTACTCAGTAGGGCCTGTAGACATGTGACAAGTACCCAACTCGAAGAATGAGAACTCAGAAACTCAGAGCCATGGTATCGACCAAGAACATACTCATTGTCGTGTGCCCATGAGCCAGTCTCTAACCCTGTCTGACTCAGGATCCTGATGTCTAAAATGGAAAGATTTACCTAGATCTCTGCTGTCCAGCACAGGAGCCACAGCTACCTGTAGCATTTGAGCACTTGAAATGTTACTAGTTGGAATGGAGATTGCTTAAGTGTCAAACACACACCAGATTTTAAATATTGAGCCCCAAAGAAAGAAGGTAAAAAAAAACCTCTTAAATATTGATTACATGTTGAAATAATAATTTAAATATATTGGGTAAAGTAAAATTTATTGTTAAAATTAATTCCACCTATTTCTTTTTACATTTTTTATTTCATATTTTTAAGTCTTTTTATGTTATCATTTTTATTAATATTTTTTTCACATTTTCTAAATATTTCTTACATGGCTTATAATAGCTTAGACAATTAAGTCACAGGCTTTTTGTTTTGTTTTGTTTGTTTAGCTATGGAACCCTTCATTCAAGCACAATGTCGGATATACTCAAAAATTAGTTTTATTTAATCCTTTGTTTATTCAACACATGTTCATTGAGCACATCCTGGGCAGTACACACTGCTCTGAGTACTGGGGAACACAAGACAGAATTAACCCCTGTGCCTGGGGGCCAGTTCAAAGAGCAAAGTTGCCTTAAAGGGGCAAAAATATAAAAAATATGGCACTAAATAGACTGTGCAAAGGACACTGTTGACAGTATGAGAGCTGAAATAAGCAGACAGTGTTGGTCAGCTTCAGCAGGGAACATGTTTAGCCCTCTACATTTTGTGAATGACCATGAAAGTATGGCAAGTATTGATCTTAGAATTACAAATAAATTTTAGTCAGTCCTCATTATTCACAGATTAATTTTAGTGGAATCTGTGAATAATGAGGACTGACTAAATGTCTTGGGGGAAACCACTGCATACATCCTTGGGATAAACAGGAAATAAAGTCTAAGGCTTGCATTTTTCGATAGTGCTAGAAAGGAAGATATTTGATGGCAATGGAACCAGAAAAAAGTGAAGATCTGGTCTGGGGCATTTTCTCTAGAAAAATAGATGTTCGCAGGGAACTTCTGCCAGGATTAGCTTCAGTGTCCTCATCATCCAGCTCCTTTCAGCACAATCTGCCCTGGATTCCAGTTTCATGTGTGCCACTTATTCCAGTGACCCTGAGTCAGTTCCTTACCACTCTGAGCCTTGTCGTTTTCATCTCTAAATGGTTTCATCTTAGAACATACTTCCAAGGCTTGTTGTGAGATATGATGGAGTAAGGGTAGATAAAGTATATGTCAGGATCCTGGCTGGGGCCCTGGTCAGTTTGAGGAAACCACAGCAAGGGAAGGGCAAACTTTCAAGGACTTCCTGCAGACTAAAACAGAGCAGTTTGGATGCCGCAGTTCTCCTGACGGCTAGATGCATGCCAGTTAGGAGAGTGGAAGCATTTTACCTTTTAAGACAGCTAAGAGGGTCTATAATTATGCTTTAATTTAAAAATCCATGGGGTCTTTGACCACCTGAGAAAGGACAAGAATCAACAGTTATATAAGAATTGAAAGGCACCATGAAGTCCTCATTCTGGTTCAGTCAGTCTTAACCTGTTGGCTTCAATGTAAACCTGGAAGTCTTAGATTTTATCTCAAATCACCAAGTGACTCATTCCCTTTGTTCTCAGCAATGTACTATCTAAAACTCAACTGAAAACCAGTATTGTGATGTAGTGGAAAGATCGTTGGGTTTTGAGTTGTACTGACCTAAGTTTGATTTCCTAGTTCTTCCTTACTTTGTGTGACTTTTAGACCAATTACAGGATTCCTCTGAGACTCAATTTTCCCATCTGGAAAATGGGCATGATAGTGCATAACTTGTATTTTTGTCATAGATGTGTGTCAAGTTATTTTTAAAGGGCTCAGCCTGGCAACTACCACCTCATATGTACTAAATAGCCATAGCTATTGTCAGAGTATCTGTGTGCATGGTTTGTGCATTATTAAAAGTCACTCTTACTTTGATTCTTATAAAAATTTCTGTAACTTTCCTGTGTATTGGTTCACACTTCCATTTTGCTTCCTCTTTTTTGATTCTTCTCTGCTGACAGAAAATGGGACTAATTGTATCACAGGACAGAATCTTTACTTGGAATCTGAACCTGCAGCAAGAAGCCAAATATATTGGTGCATACGAGAAGGCATTGCATTGACTTCCACTTCCTTGAAATCTATTTTAAAAATCCTGAGGGAAGGGAGACTAATAGAATGGTGGTGGAGAGATGACATGTTATAAAATGATGACTGTTCCAGGGCTAAACTAGAATGTAAATATATATATATATATATATATATATATATATATACACTCACTCTTTCCCAAAACCAAGGAAGTTTTTCATCATAAGATCATTATCTCAAATGCTGATAACTTAATGTCCTATTTCAAATATTTTATTAAAAGCTAGACTTAGGGTATTTTTCTTTTTCCTTAAAGAGAAGGGTTCATCTTTTGTTGATTAATAATTTAACAATTTCAAATTTGTTATATCACTTAATGATTTAAAATAGTTTATATGTGTGTGTGTGTGTCCATACACTTATGTACATATATGTACACACACATATGTGTGGGTGCATATACACACTTTTGCCCAGAGAGGGAAGTTGACAAGTTACCCTTGATGCTGGGGGCTACTTGATAATAAAGTGGTGTTTTTATTATTTATGTGTGTAGTTTTATTTTTCTTACATAAAGTGGGAGAATTGTATTAATGTCAGTCTCCTGGTTGTGATATTATATTAGAGCTATGTAAGTTGTTAGGATGGGGAGTAGGTGAAGCATACATGCGATCTCTGTATTATTTCTTGCAATTGCATGTGGACTTGCAGTTTTCTCAAAATACAAAATTTTAAAAAGAGAGAAAGAAAGGATAGGGGCAGACGTAGGGGGAAGGGGAGAGGAAGAAAGGGAAGGGAGAAAGAGGGGAAAAAGAGGGACAGGGGAAGAAATGGGCTCTCTCAGTACGCCTGCACATCCGGAACCCTCCGTGCTCTGCTCTTGGAGGTCACAGGCATTTGCTGACAGCCCTCGCAGTCCACCTCTTCAGGTGGCCCACATCTTCTCAACCTTCGGGTTCAAGCTGACCTGTTGCCTCCTCAGAGCCATTCTCTTGGGTCCTTCAGACTGTCCTTGTTGAACAACTTTGTAGTTCCTTCTATTCGAAGCCCACTTTAGGAGACCCACCATCATTTAAATGAGATGATTAAATGTAAATTGATCTCCCAGGGAGGATGTAGGCCACACTCCATGGCCTACCCTTCCTATCACCTGGGTTTGGCCTATAATGGTTATTTGATAAAGATTTAATAAAAATTATCATCTTTACTGACTAGAGAATTCATGCTTTTGTAAAAATGTTCAAAAAGCTACCCTATAACACTGATAATTAAAGTTTTGCATTTTTGTGGACTTCCCAAGAAGAGTGAGCATAGCACATACTGTCTTTACCTTTCTGTTGTCTACAGGAAATATAGTCAAACTGCTGAACATACATCACAGTCTCTTTGTATTCTGGCCTCAGTCTACCTGTCCATCTGACCCCCTCCATCACCCATGCCATGGGCCCTCTACCTGGTTCGACATACTTGTTCATGTCTGTTTCTTTGTACTCATCTCTTTACATAGGAGCCCTTCTGCCATATCTGTTCTCCATCTGAATAACTTCTGCTCACCCTTTAGGTTTCAGCCTAAATATCTCAGTTTCTTTCGTTTTAGTTATTCTTGACTGCTGTTCTGGGCTTCTTTGAAATGAGATTTTCTGCAACACTGTGCCATGTGGGATGTATGTGAGAGAATGAGTGTGATTGTGAGTGTGAGTGTGAGTGAATGTGTGTGTGTGTGTGTGTGTGTGTGTGTGTGTGTATCTAGGCAGTAAATTCAGACTGGACTCAGTCAGGATGCAGTCTGCTGAGATTTTCATGCCAACATTGAAACTCCCCACCCCTGTGAGTTCACAGAATTGCTCACCCTTTCTATGACTCAGTTTACTCATTGATAAATTGGGGATAATCACAGTACTTGCCTTGTGGGATTGCTATGAGGATTAAATAAAAGAATAGGTAGTGCCTGATACACAGTGAGCACTCAACCATGTACATATCAGGCATCAGCATGTCCCCATCAGTCAGCAGTTCTAGGAGTAGACACCCGTCTTCCCTAGCACCCTGTCTCTTTAGGGACCAACTCTCCTATTTGCCAAGGATTGTGGGGCTTCCTGAGACACAGGACTCTCCAGTTTAAAATTGGGACAGTCCTGGGCACCCAGGAGCTAGTTGGCCACCCTATATGCCATCCTCTCCCATCACAAGCTCTATATACAGCAAACACTTGAGATTCTTGGTTCCCTGAGCCAAGAAATTGCCTGAGTCCTGGGGCCAGTTATTTAACTCTTTCTAGGCTGTGGCTACACCATGGGTCTGGGCAATCTATTGCTTAATGCCTTCCCAGAAAAGGGCACGGTTAGGTCCAAGGGGGAGGCTGGGAAGGGAAGGGTGGAGGAGGTGGCTGGGGACGCACAAAGGGTGACTCAGCACTGAGTCTGGGGGCTTTGTCACGACAGGCTCACCTTCCCCTGGACCGCCCATGTGCCGGTGATGTGCCCCACCCAGTGCTGTGAGTCAGGTGGGATGACTTGCTCAGGGCTGGTAGGCAGGGAAAGGCCTTCCAGGGCCAGGCCCAGCCCCTCCTGCCATCTTCCCGGTAGGAGAGGGACATCTCCCCCTGGGGCTGAGAGGCAGCAGCCAGGATAGCCAGCCCAGGTCCTGGGAGGGAGTCTGCACACTGCACCTGTTTCCCCCTGGTCACTCTGTGACAATGCCATGAGCTGAGTCACTAGAGTGATGAGCCTTTGCCGTTTCAAATGAGTCCTGAGCAAAGTGAGCTGTATACTCCGCACATAGCTTTTGGGGATGGGAGGTGGACTGCCCAGTTTCGGTTATTTCCAGGCCAAAATTCTTCTAAGTGAAAATGTGACTGGGAAAATTCCAGCTCCCTGGGGAATAAAACAAAAATTATATTTTTATAATGCTTTTTATCACTACTATTATTTCCCATATTTACCTAGCCTTCACTAAACACCCACTGTATGCCAAGCTCTTTATATCAGCCAGTCTTTGAAATAACCCTGAGTGATGCTTATTGCTATCTATATCTAATATTTATAGTATCAGTACATGATAAATCTCAGGCTTAGGAGGTTCTAGAACATGGACAAAGTCGTGAGGCTATGCCTGGCAAACTCTAGACCTTTAGTCCCTTCCATACCACCCCAAACCCTGCCTCTCTTTGGCTAGACCCACTCTAAACATGCACTTGACAGATCTCATGTCCATCTTTGTCCATAAAAAATATGGAGAGCTGGATGAGATTGGATTCAGAAGCAATACAAAAATAATCTAGAAATGCACATATTACTTAAAAAAAAATTGTTCCTGAGCTCCTGGTCCTTTCCCTTTGTTTCTGCCTCAGTTTTCTTCTCACACTGATTTAGTGATCATCTTCAGTTTGAACATCCATTTATTTCTCAGTGGTTCTCAGGCTCCCAGGTTCTGGTAAGGGATCCTTCTAGGCTCGCTCCTTGGATGCATTCGCCAAACCACACTCAACCCACATTCATTGGCAATTCTGTCAGTTCAATATTTTAACTATATTTGAATTAATTCACATGATTGTTTTTTATAAAAAGCCAATCTGAATAACACTGTATTACTCATTTAAAAGTTGCTAAGAGGGTAGATCTTAAAAGTTCTCATCTCAAGAAAAAGAATTTTATAACTATGTGAGCCGATGGATGTTAATGACTTATTGTGATGGTTTCAAAATGTATGCAAATATTGAATTGTTATGTTGTACACCAGAAACTAATATAATGTTAAAAGTCAATTATACCTCAATTTTTAAAAATCAGCTTGGGTTATCTGCTTACAAAACATGCATTCTGAAGTCTGAATTTCTTACACTGACTCCTTGTTTCTCCTCGTTCGGTCTTCTCGGCTCACCAGAACTGTCTGGTGTCTGTGCCTTTCCTTAGGCCTCTCTTCACCTGCAATCTCTTTCTCATCCTTCAAACCGTAATTCCAACATCACCTCCATAAGAAGCCTTCCCTGAGTTCCTTGCCCTTGATTGTAGCTGTCACAGCACTTTACAATATCTCCAATGCACCTGTGTCTGCTGGGGTTTCCAAACAGGAAGACAGATTAGAGTTATCTGGGATTAGAAGTGCCCAGGGCCCACCCCTCCAGACACTCTGGTTCCATAAATCAGGCTTAGGTCGAAGGATCTGTATTTTTAGTACATGCTTCAGGATATTCTGATTCAGTTGTTTCTCAAGCCCTACTTTTAAGAAACTGTTTGTTACAGTAATTATTTATTTACATCTCTGTTCTCTACAGACCTCTACCTACCCACTGCTCAAAGGTCAAGGGCTTTCAGAAATAAGAACAACATATTTTCATTCCTAAGGTCCTGGTATTTGACCTAGGTACTGGGACATAACGGATGCTTAAAAAACATGTAAGGACTGAATCCATTCAATCATTTTGTCTGTAACTGCTTATTAAGCACCTACTATGGGTACACCATTGTTCTAGGCCCTGGGGAGAAGTGACAGAAAACAAAAGAGATAAATATCTTTGCCCTAATTGACAAAGCAATGGATGAGTGAACTATGATAACCAAATCTGAGTTTTTGAGTTTTAACAATCGGGTATCTAAGGGCTACTGTTTGCTGGCCATCAGGTATTTTCAGGGACACTATATTATTAGACATCATAATAAATAAGAGATAAATAATACAAGAGAATGATTGCTTCTGCTTTTTCCTTTCTTTTTTTTTCTTCTTTTTAACAGTGAGGGAACTGAAAGTCAGAGAGGAGGGACTGTCTGCCTATTACAGGGCTATTTAGTACAGAGTCCAGATTCAAAGGCTAAAATCTTACTGATGTGCAGCCTCTGTCCTGTTTCTAGCACTGAGTTTTGGGTTATCTTCCTGGAGTCATCATCGCCTTGGCTTTGTTGCAAAGATCACTTACCAGGTACAGGTGATCTTCCTCAACAAAGCCGGCAGACATGAGCCTGGGCCGCCCAAGAGCTGAGTGAATGGGTTACCTGAGACTTTCTTCTCTTGAACAAACTCACCTGTGGAACCACCTGGGCACAGGGGTTTCATTGAGCCAGTAAGCTGTGGGCCTGTTGCACAACTGTGCATCCTGAAAGGAAGCATGTCCTCATTCATCATGCTTTCATTAAGAGGATTTAGAGCAGGGGAGGCTGAAATGGCTTTGCATTGGCACAAAAAATCAGAGATTAATAGTAAACCTTGAAAATAGTGAAGAAGCATCTGATTTGGGCTTTTCCATCGACAAGCCCAATAACCCAGAGGAAACTATTAACATACAAATAGACAGGCTTCCCATTAAAACAGCAGCCGCCAGTTCTGGAAAAGACCTCTTCACGCAGAAAGCAATTATGACGGGAAATCGAGTCCGATTCAGGCCCATTTGCAGCAAGCTTGGAAAATCAAAATGGAACCACTTATAATCGTGCAGACAACCCTGCTGTGGGGTGGGCGGGTGGAGGGAGCCAGTTCTTTATTATTATTGCTTTTATTATTATTTTACTTCTTAAAAAATTCTACTTTATAAGAACCAAATTTTACTGATGTTCAGCCTCTGCTCAGAGTTGTAGCACAGAACAGTGCAGACACATATATTCGCATACCCCCCCCCACAAAAGAAAAAATGAAAAAGAAAAAGAAAAAAAAGAAAGAAAGAAAAAGAATCAGCCCATAAGTTGATTTTTGGTCGGATTTCCAGAGGTTTCTGGCTGAGATGCCACTCAAACAAAGAACTTCTAAATGAAAAATGAATAGTCACCTACTTGGAGTGTCTGCACCCTCTGAAGGTCAGATGCTTCAGCCCTAGGTCTTTTATTATTTTAACAAATCTAGAATATGCATGACCAGAACCTTAGAGGTATAATAGAGACTGCAGGTAAGAGTTGAGACCTAACAAAGTTGAAAGCTCGAGCCAAGGACAAAATCATTCTTGAAAACAGGAACATTTTCTTTCAATTGGTTGTAAAAAAGATAGCAGACCAAGATGCTAAAATGAGATAACAGTCGTTTCAAGACCTTTGTGAAAGTGCAAGAGGTCGACGGCATTGCGTGATGATATCACATAGACTAGCCAGGTCCCCTGCAGTGTTTTCTCAGAGCACTGGGCGATTCTTCTATGACAGCATCCTTTACGTTCATTAATGGTTTACGTTTCTGTCTTCTGCACTACCCTATAAGTCCAGTATTTGATAATCTCTAAACACCTTTTAGAAGGAAAACCAACTTTACAGATTTGACCTAAGATATTCTACAGGTGTCAGCCCAACCATGTCTCTACCAAGGTTTGATGCCCTTTGCCCACTTCTCTGTGCCCCAGCTGGACTGGCCTTGAGTTCCACAGACTTTCTATCTCTTCATGCTCTGGGCCTTTGCACATGCCTTTCTTTCTGTGTGGAATGCTGAACTTTCCACACAAAAGTAGTTAACCTCCTACTTGCATACACTGATGGCATCTGGTTCCATTCCTTCAGTATCTTTGTCTATAATTATAAATTTCCTTGAGTAATTATTTGATACAAAATAGTGACCCCCTAAACTCTAATATTCATTTACTCATGTAGGTCACATTGCCAGAACCTAACACATGTCTGGCCTAAAGATAAATAAATGATTCCCTAGCACCCATCACCTAGTTAGGCTAAGACTTTTTTTCAATGAACGAATGAATGAATATGTGGCAAAATTGGAATTCAAGACCCGTTTCCTTTCTATGGCATCGCATTGCCTTTCTGTAATAACAAAACAACATATGGACATTTATTTCCACAGCTAATAATCAATTTTGAAATGAGAAATATTCAGGTATAAAATAATAAATTTTATCCAGTTCAGGAATAGATCATTATGATATTGTGATTTATAAGAAATGCATGTTTGGTCTCTGTCTTCATTTCTAGCACAGACCTTCTAAAACTCTTGGAATTTTCTAAGTGATGAGAGAGAAAAAGGGGTCTTGTTATGTTAATTAGGTGACTTTTGGAATGTCCCTAGGTCACCTAAGGATGGGGGCTGTTTTTTGAGGGAACTAACCCTGATTGGTTCACAAATTCTTTATTACTCCTCCTTTAAGCAGTAGAGCCTAGTTCTCCCTTGCATGTGGACTGGAATTAGTTAATAGAACCAACTGGAAGTGACAGTGGGAATCTCCTGAGACTGGGCCATAAAAGAGCACTGTGGCTTCTGTGTTGACTTTATTCTTGGATAACTTGCTCTGGATAATGAAGCTGCCATGTCATGAGGACACTCAAGCATCCCCATGGTGGGGAACTGAGATGTCTTGCCAACAGTCATATGAGTGAGCTGTCTCAGAAGCACATTCTGAGCCCTTATGCAGCCTTCAGAATATAGCAGCCCCAACCCACAGTTTGGCTGCCATCTCCTGAGAGAGTCTGAGCCAGAGCTGCCCAGCTAAGCTTCTCTTGAGTTCTTTATTCTCAGAAACTGTATGAGATAATACATGTTTGTTGCTTTTTAAAACTCTTGTTTGGGACACTTACCAATAGATAAGTAGTACACCATCCCATTCCTGAGATCTGATACCAGAGAGCTAGACCCCTAACAATGAATGGTTTATTATTAGCATAAACTAGATTACAGTATGTACCTAAAATCAGCCATAGCTCTCTTGGAATTTGTTCATCCACTGTGTGTGACTTTGCCAGAACTAGAGACTCAATTTGTACAGATTTTTTTCCCCTTTCTCATTTATTTGTTCCCTATAGAATAGAGCGGCTAATTGCATGGGTTTGAAGTTAAACACATTTGAGTTCAAGTAATTTCTTTGCTGTTTTTTGTTTTTTTGTAGAGAACTGTTGGAAATGTATTTAGTCTCTCTGAGATCAGCTGTTTCACTATAAAATGGAGGATAATAGTACTTCCTTCGTAGAGTTGCACAATCCAGGGGCACCAGGCAGTTCTAAGGATCCACTTAGATAATGTACATAAAATATTTAGCACAGTGGTTGGCACCTATTAAGGACTCAATTAATAGTAACCATTATTATTATCTTTAATAATAATTACTCAAATTTCCTTACACCAGCAAAGAACTTTCTTTAATTCCAAAAGACTGTCCTTATTAAATTTAATGATCATAGACAATGTGTGGTAACAGCTGAGTATTCTGAAAACGTGGCCCATGACCTCCTGCATTAGAATGAGATGAAGGGGTAATTAAAAAGGAAGATTTCTAAAACCAATATCAGACCCATTAAGTCAGCATCTTTGGGATGGGAGAAGGGTAAAGAGGAAAGAACAGGAATCTGTATTTTTAACAAGCTCCCCCAGTTCGATTCTGGTGTTGAGAAAAGTTCTAGAATCACTGCGGAGAGAAAAGGGATTGATCTCAGAACTAAAGAAGCATTCATTAACCAAAGTGAGTTAACCTTATAATTCCCAGCTTCTCACCTGTGAAAAGAACACACTCACCTGCATCCTCTAGTTGTTATTTCAAGAATGAAATAACAAAAATATTAACTGACTGTCTGCACAGTTTACAAAGTGATTATGTCCACTTTATCTCACTGAAACTCAAGACTGCCCTATGAAGTCAGTCTTCCTCTCTGCTGATGGAGACCTGAGCTCAGGTAGCCAAGGTTACATGGCTTATCCAGGTTCAGAGTTGGTGCACAAATTAAGGTCTGGACCACACATCCAGAACTGAACTAAAATCAAGATGCTTATGTCAATATGCTGTTTCTGGGCATCACTTTGCTAAGGCTACTGCCTTGGTTACGCTACTGAGACTAGAGAGAGGAACCAAGGAAGAAACTGTTAATGTTCTAATTGCTCAGATTACAATTACACATGCAAAGAGCAATAATTACTTTAAAACAAAAACTGTGAGGTCATTGAAATACATTTCCTTAGCAATGACAGAGAAAGTGTCAGTCTTGGTGTGGCAAATATTTCCAACATGTGCACCATTAAGTTCACTTACCCTAAATTATAAACCTGATTAACTTCATTCTTATTTCTGGGTCATTATTTGTTTCTTCTGCTTAGTTTTATCCAAGAAATAGATATCTAGAAAATCATTTGTATTCCCTACATGCTCTATAAATAAAGGAAAATCAATTTACAATTGGATAGTTTATATTTCTATTAATAAAGTTAAGTGTCTGCTATTCTACTATATGAAATGGCTGAATGGCTTTCACTGAGTTTGGAGGGTATATCTGGAGTAGTCTGATTTAAATATAGGATGTGCTGTGTATATTAAATGGACCTTTGGATGTCAAAGATGGATGATGCTCCTAAAGATAGTTACACATCCTCCAGAGTAGCCTAACAAGAAGAACACTCTGTGGCCTGGAAAGACAAGCCATATGTATTAGATTCAATGAGCAAAGGAAATAAAGTGCTTTCAAATCTGAGCCCAAACTTGAATTCACAAGGTTGGATGCCCTAAACTGTTGGTGCTGATTTGGGGTCTGGTTGAGTTCCCCTATGCTAACTCAAGGTCAAGAGCTTGAGAATGAGATTGGAACTTAACAAAAGTGTTATAGGTTGGGTTCCCCCACAAGTAGACATGGATGCAAGGATTTGAGTGCAAGCAGATTATTTTGGAAGTGGTCTCAGATTCACTGGTAGGAAAATGGATATGTTTGACAGAGAGGCCAGAAGGCCAAAGTAGGGTTCATGAGTGTGTAGGTTACTGGTGTGGGCAATTGGGGCTCAGTCTAACTGCAGAAGACTCTTCTTGGTAAGACTCTGTGGAACACATTTCAGTTACACTACCCAGGGTCAAGGAAGCCAGGGGTATTTATCCTCCAACTTCTATCTGTCATGGCTATTCCCAGGGTGTTAAGACCCTGGTACTTCTGATCTGTTCTGAAGTGTCCTAAGAAGGCCTTCAGGTGGGAATCAGGAATATTTACAGTTAAAAGACTTCAGCTTGATTGACCACCTACAGAAGTTTCTATAATCCATAGGTCCATTTGCATGTGATAATAATGATAATGCACTGGTAAAGCAGTGATAGCCGTCCACTGAGAGTGCCTATGGTGGTTGCCATAGTAGATCCATTATGTATCTCATTTAACCCACACAACAATTCTAGGTCCGAGGCATTATGATTCACATTTTACACCATGAGGAAGGGGAGGCTGAGAGCTTCTGTTACTGGCCAAAGGCCACACAGTTGACAAAGGAAAGCCAAAATCTGAGCCCCATCTTTGACTCTAGAACTTATCCCCCTCCACAGAGCAGGTAGAAAATGTAGATTTGTTTAATGGAAGAACTGATTATACATAAAGAGTTCTCTTAGCTTTTGACACTTGAACGTGGTATTTTTGTTGACTTGTCTCTGTCTTGAGTATTTTCTGAAACCCACAACTCACCTGCCCCTCTCACCTCCCTACAAGGCTGAGGTATGTTCTGTAACAAAATTTAGATACTGTTTAGTCCTACATAAACAAGTTTGTATCTTCAGTGTGTATATAAAACCACAGAAAATTGACACTGGGAACCTGGGACAGGTCAAAGAGGCTCAGACACTCTGTCATTGACACATGACAGGAACAAACGGTTTCCCTCACTTTATCACACCTTCCTGCCTTCAAGTTAAGAGAATGTGCTCAACTTAGCTTCATGCAACATCTGGTTATTTTTTGGGCTGGTTCACAACACATATTATCAAAGTTTGAGAAAATATGTGGGGCTTCCAACCAAGTTTGAACTGTGCAGATGTTAGTGAGATAGAAAGTGTGAGATAATCTATTTCCTACCACAGGAAGCTTCTGCTACTCACAGTGGGTTTATGGTTGACAGAAAGAAAAGCTAAAAAAATATAAATAAATAAATAAATAAATAAATAAATAAATAAATAAATAAATAAATAGGTTTGAAATGCTATGAAATTTTGTTTTCTGAATGCAATCAAAGAGCAACTCTTAGGTAAACTGGTCAGAAAAATAGGGATTTTCCAGAGGTATTCTGTTTTCAATCTCTAAGAGTTTCAGTCACCACAAGTACACAGGACAGGGTTCACCCACTTGAAACCATAAAATTTAGAAGTTGGAATAGTTAATATTTGCCATGTTTAACCACATATGTCTCCTGTCCAAGCTCCAAGAGGGGAAATTGAGGGCATTTTTTTTTCAAATGGATCAGTGTCTGAAATATTGGCTTTTATTTTTGAAGAAGGCACTTTTGATCTTGTTTGTCCAACTCTGTAGTTCAAATTAATTTCACCCTTCAGGGATTTGTAGGCATGTTGACAGATTCAGTGACAAAAGTGGTTTGATTGGAAATGGTGTTAGTCAGAAAAGTGAAGGGCTCAGGGAAGAATTTGTTCATAGGCTATGGAGACTTTCTTCCTAGGTCACTGGTTCAAATTTAGCACCTGATTGGCAATGATTGAAAATTATTGCCACTTGATAGGAGCCTGATGGATGGCCAGTAACATGTTTGTACCCTATTCCTACAACTTCTTCTAGGAGAAACAACCACATGACAGGAGGGATACCATGGATCAAATGAAAACATAGGAGCTGAACTATCTTCTTTCTCAACAGCTTGTTACTTAATAGGTTAAATATTTTTATCAATTCAGTAGATAATGGCCCATTAAAAGGTTCCAATGCCTACCTCTTCCTTTCTTCTTTTGTTGTCTTGGTATGCACACATCGGTTATTTACTTGTACCTGATCTATATTTTTAAATTGAGGTATAATTGAGGTATACAACATATAACATTGTATTATATATGCTGAGGTATACAACATAATGATTCAATATTTGTATGTATTGCAGAATGATCACCTAGTAAGTTTAGTTAACATCCATCACTATACATAGTTACTAAATTTTTTCTTATGAGGAGAACTTTTAAGATCTGCTCTCTTAGCCTCTTTCCAATATGCAATACAATTCTATTAACTATAGTCACCGCGCTGTATATTATATCTTCATGGCTTATTTAGTTTATAACTGGAAGTTTGTACCTTTTGACCCCTTTTATCCATTTCCCCCAACTCCACTCCCTCCTCTGGCAACCACCACTCTGTTCTCTGTATCTTATCACCTTTTTTATTTGTTTGCGCTTTTTAGCTTCCTCATATATGTGAGATCTTATAGTATCTGTATTTCTCTGTCTGACTTATTTCAATTAGCATAATGTCCTCAAGGTCCATCCATGTTGTTGCAAATGGCAGAATTTCATTCATTTTTATAGCTGAATAGTATTCCACTATATGTATGTACTACATTTTCTTTATCTATTCTTCCATCCATGGACACTTAGACTGTTTGCACTCCAATACCTACCTCTTGACAGTGGCAAAATCTGTTTAAAAACAGGGGAAAAAATGGGATACAATGAGAAATGAAGAATTAAAAAGTTATTATAAAACCTCACATTGATCAACTACTTATAGCTGAGCTAGAACATCCACATATTTATATAAAAAAAGACCAAAAAAATCCTAACAGGCGAGACCTGGCATCAGAAATAATACAGGGACAAACCCTAAATAGAATGGCTGCAGGAAGAAATTTGGCAGATTTCCATCTGAATGGCCCTTAAGAGACACACAAGGCAAGGAGCCGCCACGAAGGACCCATTATAGGTAGGTTGGCGCCATATTAATTTCGGCATGGCTGTTCCCAGCTGGAACCCAATCACCCGACTGCATCTCCACAGGAGTCCATCCTTAATGCAGACGAGGCCAAGATAATGAGAACTTGATTCTAAGAGGGGGAATTTCCTTATTTCAATGGGCTTAAGCCAAAACCTTTAAAATTATTTTAATGTCATTTTTCTTTTTAATGGGACATGTAAGTACTAGGAAAATTATAGGCATTAAAAGGGTTTCTTTGGACTTTTTTTTTTCTTTTTGTAATTGCTCTTTAGAGGGTAGAACTTTTAACTCATTTTGAATGTTTCACTCTGATGTGAGAAAGCCTCATATTCTGAGGTAAATTCCTCATATTTCCCCCTAAAAATAAAAATCAAGATACTCACTTATTTGAGCACAACATCTGTTCTCCTTGCTTAGATGATAAAACACTGGATTTCCAGAGAGGTGACAAGATTTATCTGCAGCTGTTGCCAAAGGAAAAAGTGTACTACAACCACATGAGATAATGTGTTAAGCCATATTACTGGTGAATTTGCAAATATACAGCACAACCTGCCCATCTAAATAAGCATTGCACCCTTCAGAGTACACCTGTATGAGACTGAAGGTGTTAAGTGTGGGTCCCTGCCTTAAGTTTTGCTGCAACAATATCACAAACAGCTCCCAAATCTGAGTGGCTTACAACCACAGGCATTTTTTTTCTTGCTGCCGGATTTACATATTGGCTGTGGCTTATCCAGGCCTTCGCCAGAGGCTCTATGTGCCTCTCGTTTTAGAACCGAGGCTATAGAGGCAACACCTGGAAAATGTTCTTCCTACCTAGGAGGGCAGGAGCTCGAGAAAGGTGAGCAGAAACACACAGAGCCTCTTTACAGCCTATTTTGAATGGCATTTGATCACATCTGATCACGTTCTATTGGCCAAACAGGACACATGACTAGTGGGATGGTCAGTCAGGGAGAGAAAGAATATTTGTTGATCATTAATGCAATCCACTGCTGTCCTATAACTGGAAACTCTCTGCTGTGCAGGGGATATTCTTTTTTGACTGTTTATGGAACACCTACTTATCACAAGAACTCATTACTCTGTTGTGCTGAGCATAATACATTCATTATATCATGTCATCTGTACTTAGGCCCGTTGTACAGATGAGCAGATTGTAGCCTGGTGCAGCAAAGTTCTATGCCTCGGCCTTAACCATGGAACGTGGTAGAGCCAGGGTTGGGCCTAGCCATGACTTGGCTGATGGCTGAAGATGAGAGCCTGAAGAGGAGAACAGCAGTCCCCACCTGGAGGTCAGAGGTCTGCTGGAATCCTCAGACCATAGCATGTATCACTATCACCTGGAGAGGATTCTCATTCAGAAATGATTCATGGGCCTTTGGCTAATCTAGAAACCAAGGTGGATGATTAAGTTTGGTAATCACAGTTGAGGTCCGAAGTGAGATGTGACTATAAATTAATCAGGCTGACTTCTTGTGTCCTATAACCTGGCATTATAAGAAGGAAATTTTGAAGTGGCAGGTCCACCATGTCTTCACCCTCTGCCTATGACCAAGGCTGGGAACACTTTTCCTGTTGTGGCCCAGGCCAAACATTAACATTTGTCTCTAAACTTGCTCATCTCTTTCTTCGGTCTACTGGTCTACCAAAGAGTCATCTCTACCACTTTATCACAATGTTTTGATGTTCAAAATCTGTGCTGTACAACAGGGCACCCACTATCACATATGGCTACTTAAATTTAAAGTAAAAATTTGGCCCCTTGGTCACACCAGCCACATTTCAAATGCTCAATAGACATATGTGCCTAGTGGCTCATGTATTGAATAGCACAGGTATGGAATATTTCCATGATTACAGCAAGTTCTACAGGGCAGTGCTGCTAAAACTTGTAAGTCTTAGTTTTATTACAATAGGGCAAGTCTTTCATCCTTCCTCATCTTTAAAGTTGCTTTGGCTCTTTTCCAAATAAATTTTAAGATAAGTAATCAGGGAAATGTAAATTTAAACATCAATGATATACTTCATAGCAATGAAAATGAATGTGTTATATGAGCATAATGAGAGTGTGAAAAAAGTAAGTTGCAAAAAGTGTGTGTGTGTGTGTGTGTGATGCAATAATACAACTTAGGCAAATTTTAAAAACACACAAAAATACTGTATTGTTTATGGCTCATAATAATAGCTAATATTATTAAACATTTATTGATTCCAGGCTCTGTTCCAGAGTCTTTAAATGTACTAACATTTGACTACTTCACCCAGGATTGATTTATTATCTTCCTTATTTGACTGAAGCATAGAAAAGTTAAGCAACTTGCCCCAGGTTACCCAGCAGAGCTGGAGCTTATAGTCAGGCTGTCTGGCTTTCAGGTCTGCATTCATAACCACAGTGCGATCCTGGAGCCACGCCAAATGACACTCACCAGACATGCATCGGAAGGTTTCTCCCAGAGAGGGAGAAATTAGAAATGGGCCATAGGTCTTTACCTTCTGTATAGTGTGTGTGTGTGTGACAAAGAGACAGAGAGACAGAGAGACAGAGACAGAGAGAGGAGATATTGAGAAAGGGAGATCAGAAGGAAAGATAAGGGGAAACATTAAAATTACTCAGAGAAGTTGAATACATGTGCAGGGGTGTCTGTCGTTTTCTGTTTCAGTAAAATATAAAATCAGTTTTTAATTTATGAAGTAAAAAATAAATTATGGTTATATTATTAGAGGAAGTCAGGCTTCCAGGATTGCCTTGTGATCTGTAGTTGGCTAACTGGACTTCTGTGTTGCTAAGAGGCACTCCTTCCATTTTGCAGAGCAAGATATGAAAACCGAAGGGTTTTTGAGGGGCAGTTGGGAGGGTCAAAAAGACATGACAAGAGAGATTTCTGGGGGAGAGTCTTGGAGCCTACCAAAGGGAGGGGCAGTTCCTACTGGAAAGGTGGAGCAGTGATGCTATAAGATTTCAGAAAATCCTCTGGGGCTTGATGTGATACCCTCATCCATTTCTCCAGGAAAGTTCAGTAAAATCTGCATCTTCCATGTTCCTAGTGTCCAGATTACTGTTCTCTTTTGGCATATGAGGAGGGGTGAGACTAAAAGACACTGAAGTTATGCTCAGGTTACATATATAAAGCATCTCTTCTTGGCATCCAGAGGCCTTTACCACAGCAGGTACTGCTAGTAGGCAGCATCACTTCCCATGGAAGCCTCTTTTCTCCTGGTGTTTTCTGTCATATGATCAATCCAGCACTCAAGCTTCAGTCCCATGTCACCCTGCTCCAGTGGCAGAGCTGCCTGTTAGCTTCCCCACCCCAGCCTTTCAGGCAGGGAGCCTCTTTGACTGTCTCCCTGATGGCAGCTCACATGTGGGACTTCTTGCACAATTTCTGTCCTGGGAGCAGACAGGTGGGAGTGGCAAGGTGGGGCCTACACAGGCAGGTCTGAGGCAGCTTAACCATGTGAATGGCAGACACCTGTCAAGCTGCCAGGAGAAGGGGAGCTGGGTTCATTCAGAGGAAGGTGGAGCAGAGGGGAGGGGACATGGGCAGCTGCAAAAAGGTCTTCCCTCCATCCTCTCCTGGCAGCTGCTCTGCACAAGGGACCACCGCCCCTGCACACTGAGCCCCCTCCATGGCTGATTTATGGCTTCTTTTCTGCGAGCTCATCAGTAATTATGGACCAGCAGGTTCTGAAGTCGCAAACACCCTGCAAGGCATAATCTAGCTCTGGCTCTGCCATGGCCCCTCCTGGAGCACAGAAGGAGGCTTCCAGATTCTAGGATTGTGGCCGGCCTGCACCTGCCTCAGACCCAACAGCAAGCCTTGTGCTGCATCACACAATGCAAACATGGAGATACTGGGCTCTGCTTCCATACATGCCAGTGCACTTATTTCTAAGCCAAAATGCTCCAGAACAGAATGGCAAAATGCTGGGGTGTGTTTTTGTGTGGCAGTTTGCAATTGAATTTAGCCCTGTGAGCCTCACTGTGGAATGAACCACAGTAAAAACCTAGACTCTGTAAGACTCTCTACAGTGCAGGGCTCTTGGCCTGCTGGGAGGCAAAGGCACTATGTCATCGTTCAGTCCTGCTGCTTGGGCCACCTGCTCCCACGTCCTCTGGACCCAAGCCCATGGCTGGCCTGAGAGTTTGGATCTGTGGAAGAGGAAGGATAAGCTCCTGGTAAAGAACAGCCTGTGGGGTCAGGTCTTTGGTGGCTAAGCTTTCTCAGCTTCATTCCATTTATCGAAATGGAAACCTCACCTGCTCTGAAGAGTTCCTAAGATTAGAACCAAAAGAGCATGTTCATGTGGCATAGTTCCCTTTGGGGACAATGACTTAAGTAATTTTTTAGTTCTCATGAGGTTCCGTATATTATAAAGTCAATCATGAATTCTTAACACCAGTTTGTTTTAAATATATTTACTATTAATGAATCCCCACCATGTCAAAAATAAATACATAAACAAATAAATAAAAGATATAGCTTTTTATTGATTTGCTTTTTTCATTTATGTATTCACTATTACTACATTGTGTGTATGTGTGTGTGTCAGCACCATGGCATAAAAAATGGGGCTCTGAATAGGCAGACCTGGGTCCCCTGATTTACTGTCACATATCTTAGCTTTGTGACCTTAAGCAAGTTAATCCACCTCTCTGAACCTGATTTTGCTTGTTTTGGGGAGACAGTGCTCAAAGTGGTTAAGGGCTTCAACTCTGGAACCAGATTATCTGGGTCTGAATTTCAGGGCTACTACTTATTCATCTGTCCACGCTTCAGTTTTCCCAGCTATAAAGTGGGACTAAGACTAGTACCTCCCCCATTGTGATGTTGGGAGGTTTAAATGAGCTAAGAATCATGTAACATAAAGAGCATAAGTGAATGCTCAAGAAACAGTTATTAAAATGACTATAAAATGGGAATGACAATAGAATCCGCCTGAGAAGGTTGTGGTCAGGATGAGGTTTGGTCGTGTATGTGACGCACACAGCTCAGAGCAGACACCCAAGTGCTGCATAAAATGGTAGCGATTTTTGATGTTTTATTTCAGGCCAGGAGGTAGGAAATCTGGACTGCACACAGGCCAGGCTGCACCCACTGAGGGTCCTATAGCCCCAGGATCTAAGGCTATGTGGGAGGAGACAGAAGGGTGGGAGAGGGAGGGCTAAGGTCTTGGGGGAAGGGACAGGGAAGGCTGGGCTCTGGCCCAGACAGGAGCTGCAGGGGCTGCACTCGCCACGCTCCAGGAGGCCAAGCTTCTGCTGCACCCAGATCAGGACCATTCTGCTGATCCGACTCCTGTTGCCAAATGTTCCAACCCGCACTCTTTGATCCACTGCCAGTCCTTGGGCAATGGAGGTGAGGTGTGCCGGGATTCATGTGAGGCCCTCAGGTGAGAGCCTGCAGATTCCGACAGCCCTGCCTGCACAGGGCCAGGGGGCACGTCCCAGAAGGGTGGGGCTGGGCTGGGCCTTTGGAATCCTCACAGCCAGGAAGGCAAAAGACATGTCCCAGGGACTGAGGGGCTCCCTGTTCAGGGGTTCCTACCCTCCATGGTGGCCACAGGAGCTGGCGCCAACACTGGGAGGGACAGCTTCTCAGATGTAGGTGATGGTGAACTTGTGTGGGTCCCCAGGACCACCTAATTCAGACCTCACCTTGCAAAGGTGAGAACGCTAAGGCCAAGAGAGTCTAGGGAACTTTTCTGAGGTCATGGAAAGTCCATGTCAAGGGATCACCTGATCTCAGGGTTTCTCAGCTTTGGCACTGTTGGTACCTGGGGCTGGACCATTCTTTGTGGTGGGGCTGTGCTGTGCACTGTAGGGTGTTTAGCAGCATCCCTGGCCTTGGCCCACTAGATGCCAGAACACTTCCTCCCCTAGTCGTGACAACTAGGACTGTCTCCAGACATTGTCAAATGTCTCCTAAAGACAAACCCGGCCCAGTTGAGAACCACTCACTGTCTGGTATTACCAAGCAGAAAGGAGAGGAGAGAAGAAAAAAGACATTGAGGAGAAAAGAGAAAGAAGCCAAGAGAAGAAGTAAGGGTGAGAGAAGGGGAGAGGAGAGAGAAGAACATGCAAATGTGGCCTCAGGAACCAGTGTCATGGCCTTTTCAAGCTGGAGATTCCTCTATGATTGGGCCCCAAAGGGCAGATTGTACAAAAGACTCGCTTGGGAACAGCTCCTTCCAGAAAGGCCCAGTATGGCTGCATTCTCCATCACATTAAGCCTTTCCCCAGGAAATACCTGTGTGTCATCATCTGTGCCAACATTTGCAGTCTCCATTTCCCCCATATGTCCCTACTCAGGGGAGGCGACCCAGGTTACATCCACCTGGGGCAGCTTCTGTTTCTTGGTCAAGTCCAAGTATCCAGAGTAGATGGTGCCAGATATGTCTAGGGTTGAAGTCTTGAGGGACTTACCCTCTGCTGAGAGCAGCTAACCACAGGGACTCAGGTCCAGGACACAGAGAAGAAGGGCATTGGGACACACTCAAACTAGAAAGTATGCATTGCTTATCTGAAATTCATTTAACTGGGCTTTCTGTATTTTTATTAGCCAAATCTGGCCACCCTAGACAGGCAACTCAGACCTGATTTCAGTGGCAGAAAGGGGACAAGAACTGATATTTTGTGCTCATTCCCAAATCACACCTTTCCCAGGAAAGTTGCCAGCGAGGGAGGGCTGAGGTCAGACCATGCTGCCTAATGGCAGGGTGATTTTATCCTAGGAAGGAAGGAGACAAGCAGAAAAAATCAATCTTTGGTTCACTTGATGCTAGTGCAGGCACCCTTTGAAGTCCAAGTACCTCCCAGGGTCCATGCTAACTGTTTACATGCATTGTTTTATTTAGTGTTGGTGACAATCTGAAGAGCAGGATTTCTTTTTCTATCTGTGAATATCTGCACTGATGCAGAGGCTGAGCCTGCCTGGGGTCCAGCTAAGCCCCTTACCACTCCCAACTCACAAGTGGCCGAGCTGGACTCAACAGATGGCAGACTTCACCATTCCCTGGAATACCCCAGAGCCTCATGGGACAGCTTAATAAGTCATAAAGCAAAGAACTGCTTTGCCTTTGGGAGGGGCTTATAATTCTGCTCTTTTTTCCCTCTCTCTCAATTTCTTTACAATGTCCCTGTTTTAAAACTGAACACCCATTTGCACCTGCTACCTATCCCAGGTGAGTCAAAATCTGAAGGCAAATGTGATAGGTGATAGGAGAGAAAGGACCAGTCCAAGAGGAACAAGAGGAAAGAATTTGTGTTGGCAACACTCAGCATTGAGTCAGAACTGGAGCTCTGTCATTGCCTGTGTGACTTTGGCCAAGTTAACTGCAATTGTTTGAGCCTCTGTTTCATTTGCTAAATAATTGGGATAATAATACACACTGAATAGAAGAGTTAGGATTTAATGAGAAAATGCAAGAGAAGTAAGTACTCATCAATTGAGCTATTATCTACCTCAAAGGATTGTTGGAGAAGTATAAAAAAAGATCTGAAGCAAAGAAATGTAGTAGATGCTTCATAAAAAGTAATTATAATTACTGTTACCAGCACTTTTTGGAACTGGTGATTTGTTTACCAAAAGCCATTCAAAAAATTCTGTTCCCATCACAGAACTGGATATGAGACTTCTTTGATAAATTAGCTTTTCACCAGGGGGACCTGGTTTGCTGAACCTACCCAGGTTAAAATGACTGAAAATCAATTTGATTTGACAGCTGTGGAAAAAAGCAAAATTCACATTCAAGTACAAACTGTTGAGCAGCAGAGCCCCTCAGCGTTGATACGATGTGAGATGCACACGGGGGAAAGGGCCTGTTCTCTTTGATCTTGTGGCCTGCCTCCTATTCTGGGCTGCCCCACCCATCATAGCAGAGATGACATAAGATCTGAGGTCTCCCTGCTTTGCTGATCCCCTGATCTCTGGAGGATAGCAAGGTGCACATGGGGGCACAGGCACTAGGGCCTGGCTTTGGAAGCCCACCCCAAACCCACTCCAAGCTCAAGTGCAGAGCTTTCTCTTCTGCTAGGTAGCATGGTAGATGACCACTAAAAAGGCAGAATGACTGGGATCTGAGCATTGTGGCTGCTTGTGAGATCAAAAAAGGCCAAAGGTCATTTCACCCACCTGTCCCTTTTGCCAAAGAACAGATGACTTCAGTCCCTGCTCCCTCCCTGGATCACTCATTCCCACCAGACCCCTATTTCCAGGTCCCTATACTGTTCCAGTGTCAGGGTTGCCATCAGGTCCATCTGCCCAACTCTTGAAATGACACATCCTCTGAAAAACCACTAGGCACAGGTCAGGCCACTTTGGATAACCTCAGGAAAGGCCCTCAGTCACCTCAAGCCTCAGTTTCCATGTTTGTCAAGTGGAGAGACTAAGTCAATATTGCCTGCCTTAGCCTGCCTTTTGTTGCTGTTGAAAGAATCAAGTAACTATGAAGGCCAAAAGGGCACTGGACGTGCCTGCACGTGGATGCTGTAGCGCATTTGCCATGCTCTGTGACCCTCTCTGTGTGTCCTCTGCCTGAGAGTGGGGACATTGCTCAGTGACCTCATTCTCCTTGATATTTCTACATCTGTCCTGACTTGCTCCCACTTGCCATGGGGAAGGGTGGGATTGTCACAGGGTCACTTTTACCAGAGTCAGTTCTCCCTGAGTTTGTAGACTAAGTAAACCAGTATCCAAATTGAGGAATCTGGTTATTTAGAGATCCACCCTGTGGGTTTATATAGTTGCTAAGAATAGTCATTAATTATTATGAAATAAGTTCTGTAGCTGTTCCCCCTGCCATATCGAGTTGCCCTAATAAAACACAGCATCTTCTCCTACCATATCCTGCCCCTGAAAACATCTAGCTTCACTCTCTCTTGCGCCTCTCTCTTTCTTTCTCTCTCTCATTTTCACATCATGAGCTACTTTCCTAATCAATGAGCCACATGGACCACACACTGTTATCTCAGTTCGAGCTGCTCTCGACAACGCTTGCCTGTTATTTTAAGCACCATCCCCATGGACTTCCTTTATGCCACTTAGCCTTTATTTTAAGCCAGACCTAAACATGTCCTCCAAGTTTGGTGAACATCCATTTACCCAGTTTTTTTTGTGCAAAAAGTAGTTTGTTTTGTGTACATGGATACGTATTGTAACTGTCTCCAGCTGAGGGAAGAGGGCTGAACTAGACAACCCCTGGGCAAATTACATAACCGTTTTTCAAGAAAGTTCATTTCTTGCAATATAATGATAATAGTTTCATGTAGTATAAAATGACTGTGTGCCACGCATTGTGCTAATGTCTCACGTAATCAACAATGCCATCTCCAAGGCTTAATACTGTTATTATCCCATTTTATAGATGAGGAAATGAAACTGGGAGAGATGAAGCAATTTTCTCAGAACTAAAAGCTAATAAGTAAGAGCTGAGATTTAAAGCAAGACCTTTAAAACACTTTTCACTGGCCCTGCTAATTAATTCATAATGCTTTTGTGTGGACAAAAGGCCTCTGAGCTGGGTGCCGCAGTTGTCCTCATTTCACAGTGAGCTCAGGGAGCTGAATGAAGAGAGATGAAAGATGACCCTGAACCTCAGCCTTTGGGAGGAGCCTGGGAGCTGCCATGACCCAGCTTGGTGTCAAGCGAACAGTCCATGTGCGTGACTATGCATAAGATTGTTTAATTAATCCCATTGCTCACCTATCCCAATATCTGCCTTTATAAGGTGTCTTTCATCTTAGATCTCCAAAGCAGGTGTAAACACTGTAATTAATTGTAATAATTGTTATGTTTTTAATAGTTACCTGCTATAATGTCCCTTTGATAGGTAAAGGTGCTGAGGCTTTGGGTCAGAGAGAGATCCTAATTTTGGAAACCTGAGACATAAACTAGCCAAGTCCCCCCACCCCACTGTGAGGAGCAGAACGCACCTCAATTGCCCTGGAGCCTCACAGGGAAGCTTAACTTGTCATAAAGCAAAGAACTGCCTTGAGTTATCCGACTCTATCTCCCCTTGCCTTTAAGAGGGGATTATAATTCTTCCTGGATGTTTTTAAATGCACTTTCCTTGGCATTTAAAAACAGTTAGATGTGAACAGTCCATTCCATTATAAAAGCAAAGGGGGTTCAAGATTCAAGATGCTATGGCATCACACACAAACCTCAGTTTGATCATTGATAACACGAGGGGAGGAGTCATGATAAATACAAAATTACAACAGTTTTGTATTCTTTTATATGATGGTCGGTCAGGCGCAACTACAAAGAGAACACAGAGGGGCTCAGAAAAATAAAGTTTATCATACTCGGGTCCGAGAGACAGGAGATGCATCACACAAGGTCCCATGGGAAGGAAAGACAGCAGTGAGGTTGGGAAGCAGGTGACAGGGAGCATGGGAGACACTTAGGCTTTTCTATTATTAGGAAATGGAAGAGCCAAGATTCAAACCAAAGGATTCCGTCTCCTAAATCCATCCCTCTGTGCAAGAGTGAGAGAGAGGAAACTTGGCTAAGCAGCCATTTTTCAGAAAGTCTGGAAGTAGAGATTTACTTTCAGAAAATAAATTCTGTAGAAATAAACAAAGTGGTTCTTTGGAGCGGACAAATGAGAACCTTCCACTAATCAGAAAGTTCATGGTAGGAGTAAATCTACAAACCCCCAACACTTCCACAATCCAACCTGGTGTGTACACTGGAAAATCTGGTATTCACATTCCTCAAAAAGCTGTACAAGCATGTCATATAGTCGTACTTCTAAAAACAAGACAACAACACAAAAAAACAGGTAACTGAGAATGATATTATCTGTCAACAGATGAATAAACAAACAGAATAGAACACTATATAGTAGGGGAAATAAATGAAGTACTTGTAGGTATAGGCACCAGCATGGATGAATCTTAGAAACATAATGAGAAGAATAAAGAAGTAAAAAGTAAGATAATACAGAGCATAATGACATCTTTACAAAGCTGAAAAACGAGCTACACACACACACTAAAAATTTTTTTAAAAAAGAGTTTAAAAAATATCATAAATGTTTTTAACGATAATCATAAAATTCAGGATAGCAGTTACTTGATAAAGGAAAGAGAAGAGCCTTGGAAGGAAGATTCAGCAGTATTGATTTATGGTTCTTAAGACATTGTTTTACAGGCATTTTATATTCAGTTTCATTACTTACATATAGATTGCATATATAATTTTGTATGTCTCAAAAATGTATATTTTAAGAGAGGCTTCTTATCACAAATGGCCCAAAGGCAAACTGTTTCATTTAGTGAAAGTAGATAAACATGAATTTCAAGAAAAATACAAGGAATGCGATGTTTGCGGGGAGGGTGGGGGACCCAGGGGAAACTTGAGAAGAAGAGGAAAGCAGAGGAAAAGATGGAGTAAATAAATGTCCGTGGCTATTGGTTTTCTCTATCCTTTCTCTGAGATACTCTTAGTTGCTGGCTATCTCCTCTTCCCACACCTTTATGGACCCCAGGACAAGGGAGATAACAAGACCCCACCCTCCCCATTAAGGCTAAAATCACTTTCATGCTGGTGAATACACAGGCTGGACAGGGAACTAAACTCAAAGTCAAAACCCCTGGGTTTATATCTGCTCTAGGAGTGTGATCTGCTAGAGGTCTTCGTGCTTCCCAATAGTGGTGACATGCGAATGAAATGTATATGAGATCACAACATAAGCTGCAAAATGCCATGCCTATCTATATGGAAGTCTTCGAGGCTGAGACCTAGGATTGTAGCTCGCTTACTCTGCCTGTAAAAGCCTCAGCTTGCTCACTCTGCTTTCTGTTTCACACAGTTTGGGAAGTTAGAGTTTGAAAAAGGTAGAAGTCAGTCCCTCCCACCCTAAGCATTATAACTGAAGCTATAAAAAGGGAAAAGAAAATTATTTGAGTATCACTAAGGTCCATTATTGAATACCTTAACATACTTCTGTTTAGATTCTGGGCTTAATGTTATTAGAATTTGTATATGAATTAGACACCCAGTAAAGCGCACTTTAACTATGATGATGATGACAGCTAATGTTTGATAAGGTCAAAAATGTGTCACACACACACTGATGGACTCCTGTATGGTGCTCTATTTATTTTCAGAGCGATATTTTGAGGTCAGTACTCTCATCCACAGAGCCGGAAGGAGCACTGCATGGTAAAGCTGCTTGTCCAAGAACACTCGATAATTAGGAAGTAGCTGAGCTGGGATTTTAACCTCCATCAGTCTGGCCATGAAGACACCCATAGTATATCCAGGTCCTGATATATTATTTTTCAAAGATTTAACAGCCAGGAGAATGCAATAGCCAAGCTGAGAATAACCCTGTTTTACAAAGGTCTTTAATTTATTTAATACATTCACCTACTCAGAGCATTAATTGCTAAGCATTTATGAGCTGCCTGCCTTTGGCCGTAGCTCTGCAAATGTCTGTATTTCAACAAAGCCCAGAATAGAAGAAAAAAACAAATCCATTCTGATTCTGCTTGCCAAACCACAGGGCTCCCTCCAAAAATCAAGAGTTGTTACAGTTGGCAAAGGGCGTTAAAACCCCGACAGGGCTTGATTGGAGTAGATCTCACATCAGCTGCCTTTGCTTCCAAGTTCTCTGAGCTGTCCTGGGCTGATAGGGGTAAGGGCCTGCACCAAACACACCTTCGTCCAGGCCCAGGGCAAGGTTCTGACCACGGTGCATTGCATTGGGTCCATTGCATTGGGATCTTTCCTGGGCACCTCACTAATGAGAAACTGGAACTAGAGAAGGAAAGACATTTGGCCAAGGTCAAAGCTCTCAGGACAGAGAAGTTAAGAGTTCACACCTGCCCTAAAGCTCCTGCCATTGCCCATCTGGCACACCATCTCTCCAAGACAGGGCTTCTCAGCTGGGGAAGACTGAACTCCTCCCCAGGGACATTAAGGAATGCCTGGAGACATTTTTGTTGTCACGCTGGCATTGGGCTAGTAGAGGCTAGGGGTGTTGCTAAACATCCCCAAATGCATAAGACAGACCCTTGCCCCAGGAAAAAAATTTTCAGCTCCAAATGTCAACGACGCTCAGATGGAGAAAACTCGTGATAAGTCTGGTGTTAGGAAAACAGAAATGGGAGAGAGTTAAGCCCGGTAGAAAAGGGGATCGTATTAATAGCAAACCACCTGCTTCTAGGAACCCAGACTCCGGTCAGCCTGACTCAGTATATCCTGTGCCATCCTCCAGGCAGGGTATTTCAAAACACTCAGGGACAGAAGAGAAAACCAAATCCCTCTCAAGGGGCATACATCTTTGAGGAGCTGTCATGGGTGGGGTCGTCGAGGCTAGGGAGTGAAGATGGGAGTGGAGGGGGAAGGGGTCTTTGCTTTTTAGGTTCACCCAGGGATTACAGACAGGCATCACCAACTGCCCAGGTTACAAGTCTAGGGAAACATCCCTTTTCCCAAGAATCACTTCTCAGTGTCAAAAGCGATCGGGAAAGTTGTCTAGGAAGGGTTAAGCACATATCTTCTCTTGCTGGCCTGTCTCCCAGGCTAAGTGAAGGCTGCTTCATCTCATATGGATATGAAAGACAAACTGTGCAGATTGAAAACAGCTGTACTCCTAGTGAACGAGCCACATGTCCACAGTGCCATGCCGAGGTTTAGCTAGATCGCTGCCCTTTTGTTTGACTTTGGGGAGCAGCACAAATAAATACAGTAGGTTCTGTTTAAACAAAGGGCTCTGATCAATAGAGGTTTGTATAGCTTAGGACCTTCAACCATAAACAGAAATTTGAGGTAAAAATCCACAAATCCCAGATCAATTACCAGATTATTTACCCTTTTGCACTGCTAATGTTCCAATCTGCCTTGCATATTAAATAGCAAGGGAAGAAAGGATTTTTGTTGCAGGGAAGAGGGAGGGCTCTGTAGATTTATTACTCAGCAATCAAAGCCTGTGCCATACGTTTTCTATATAAACGCGGCTGCAGTGATTGTGCAAATCAGCTAAGACAAATTTGAAATTCCAGGACTTTTCAGCTGATGTTACCAGTAGCTTTAATACTCTAATACTCTCTCTCTCTCTCTCTCTCTCTCTCTCTCTCTCTCTCTCTTTTCTTTTTCTTTTTGCAGGGATTTTAACCATCTGCCAGAAAACTGTTATTGCATTATGGTCTGCCATAAAGGAAAGTACATGTTAGGGTCTATGGCAGCTGTGAATTTTTGAGAAAAGCCCCTTGCCTTGGGTTTCCTGGACTCAGTTTCCCCAGGTGTAAGCTTGGGCTTGCATGGAGGGTCCCTCACCAGCTCTGTACCATGGGCAAGTTGTTTAGTCTCTTGAAGCCTCTGTTTTCTGGTCTGTAAGATAGAAAACAATGCTTTTTTCTCTGGACGTTCTGATGAGGATAAAATAATGTGCAGCATATAAAGGCACAGCCCACATCTCGCATGTAGAAAGTGGCACTCGTTAGCATTGCTATGATTCTCAGAGTTCCTTCTCCTGTGCTGTCCTGAGTTTCAACATATCCTTGATATTTTGGAGTGAATGCTCTGAGTCAAGGGCTTGTGGGAAAAGGCTAGATTGAAGAACTGGGGACTAAGGGAGAGGGGCACATAGTGCCACTAGGAAGAGAGAAGGAGCATTTACCTAATAAGTCACCCTAAAGACCCCAGCAAGTAAAGGTGTTGGGTGCCTTCACACTACCCCACATCCCCTCCCACCTCCCACAGAAGTCTTTTGGCTTGTAACTTTCTGAAGAGAAATGGCTCCCCCACACCCCCGCCCCCTGGCCTCTGTGGGATGCTGTCTTCAGCAAACACAATTCCTACCCCATCAGCTAAATTAGAAGTCCCTCCAAGGGCTGGGGACCTATGCCCATCTTGCCTAGCCTGTGAAGGACCCAGAATAAGCCTTTTATACACTTGTTGGATGAGTGAGTCCTCGAGTTGCCCAGGAATCTTGTCCTTCTACTTCTCTCCCAGACTCTACCTTTTTTATTATCCCAAGGCCTCCTCTTTATTTCCCACTCTAGCCTCCCTGCCACTTAAGAAAAAATGTAAGGACTTGCCCTATTCTCCATGTTTCTCTTCCTTCCACACATAATATAGGAATCACAGAGAAAGCAATCTGTGCCCAGCACTATGTTGAGAGCTTGGCATATGGATATAGACTCATTAATTCACACAGCTCTATTTTATCTACATTTTACAAATAAGGAGAGTGGTATTAGGGGGATTCTTCACAGGCTGAAAGTGAGGTGAGGATCTAAAGATCTGCCTGACTCTTAGCAATCAGGCCAGTGGTTCTCAAACTCCAGTGGCATCAGAATAACCTGGAAGACTTGTTAAAACACAGGTTACTGGACCCTATTTCAGAATTCCTGATTCAGAAGGTCTGGGGTGGGGCCTGTGGATGTGCATTTCTGATAAGTTGGCAGGTGATGCTGACATTGCTTTCCAGGGACCACTTTGAGAAACACTACCCTAAGTATATTTCCTGTTTGGCCAAGTCCCTAGCACCATTTCCACAAGAAAACAGGGACAAAAAAGCCTCACCACTGCACAACCTATTCTTTTTCTAAATTCTGAGTATCAAATGGAAGACATATCATCAAATGGATGATAAGTTAAATCAACAGCCAAGTTTTATCACCATTTTTCCTTTGCATTTTGCTAAGAGAACCAAGTTACTTTAGAATCATCTGTGTCCTTAATTCATTCTCAAATATTATACTTAAGTTACCCTAAAAGTGAAGTTCTCATTAACCAAGTCTTGTAAAACTTTTTTTTTTTTTTTTGATAGGGAGTCAGGGATAGGAGGTAGTTCCAAAGGTAAAGAAAATTCTTCCAAATTAACCAAGAGGTCTAATTATAGCAAGGCTCGCTGTTTCTTTAAAAGAACAGCAGTTTCTTGAGTTGTAATTATAATATTTGGAAAGTAATGGGGTCGGGGGAAGGACTAGAGGCTTACATTCCTTAGTAATGAACTACATAAGCAATAAAAGCCCAAGTTAGAGTATTTTTTTCCAAACTTTTACTCAATAAATATTCTGTCTCCAAAGTATCACAAATTCCAAACTAGCAGCATGCGAATTCATGAAATCCATTCATTTCTCCATTCATACATCCCAGAGATATTTATTGAAGCTTCTACTCTGCGCCAGGCATCTGCTGGGTGCTGGGCCAGGACACAGACCTGGGGTGTGTCTACAGTTCTGAGATGTCAATGTTAAGAAAAATAAGATACAGGCTATATCCTTTAGGGACAATGGGAAATGAAGAATCATGGAGGAGATATGTTTGCTTTTGCATGTGGGTGAAAGAGTTGGGGAAGGGGTTTCCATGGCATCTGTCCTCCAAATGCTGTGCTGATTGCAAAGGGCTCAAAGCTATCCTCTTCTCAGCCAACGGTAGCTCCCTTGCCAAGGGGTTATCCCATCTTCCCTGCCTGCTTCCCCACTCAGGGAGCAACTCATTGGCTGACTGATTGACACAGAGTTATCTTGCCACCTCTTTGTTTACCTCTTTTTCCTGTCCTTATTTTCTCATTCCCTTCCTCCTTCAACAAATCATGCACTTTAACCCTGTCTCAAGCTCTGCTTCTTAATAACTTGACCTTAAAAGGAAGTATAATGGCTAATTTTTGTTCTCCAAAGCCACATACCTGCATTTGTTATACTGGCTATGGCATTTACTAGTTGTAGGACTATGGATAAACTACTCAGCCTAGACCAGAACTACTAAAATAAGCCCGATGGATCCAAGAGATAGATTCTCCAACTCCCATCTTTTCTTTGCCTCATTTCTTTTAAGGAGCACTATCATGTGCATGCAGGTGTACACATCTAAACATGCACACATGCATACACATGCATACACACTCAGCCAGTATTAAGCAGCAAAAAGTGCAACTAGGGGCTTGGAGACCTGCCACATAGATAACCTCCCCTTAGAAACTTGAGAGTTAGTCTCTAATAGGACATCTTTGACCTAATTTGGTATTCTTTAACTCTCTAAAGTGTACATCCTGGCCTTCAGTCAATGTCTACTCTGATAGACACATGTGTGTCAGGTTGAATGCTTTTAGAAACAAATAGTGGATACAAACCAGCTTCAGCAATAGGAAAATGCATTATTTTGTATAGCACATGTTGTCCACATTAACAGAGGTAAAGCAAATTCCTGGAATGGTTGATTCAGTGGTCAGAGATATCAACAAGGATTTGGACTTTTTCCCCATTTTCTTGCTTTGCTATCAGCAATGTTGCAGTGGGTTATCTATAGGATATAACAATAGGAAGCACCATACTTCCTGTTCCCAGTTGCAGGCTACAGTTCTTACTTCCATCTAATTGGTACAGCTTAGATCATGTGTTCAGCTGGGACCAATAAGTGTCAACAAGGAAATGCCATGTTCTGATTGGCTTAAACTAACTAAGACCCACCCCCAGGGCTGGGAATGGACCGAAGGCAGTGTAACATGCTGATTAACAGCTTGGACTTAGAGCCGGCTGAATGCTGGGATTCAAGTCATGCCTGTGCTGCTTAGTAGCTATTTGAATTCAGGCATGTTATCGATTTCTCTCTGCCTCAGTTTCATGATATCTGTGATAGAAATAATATTATACCCTCTTCGTGGGGTTGTTATGAGGCTTGAATGAGTTAATGATAAATGCCAGGTGCTTTGACATTACTGGCCAAGTAAAAATGTTAGCAATTACCATGTTGCGTTGTATCTGAACAAAATTGGAGTACCGTTAGGAAAGACAAATAGGGTAGCAGGTATCAAGTAGACAACTAGCAATGTTTATTACACCATTTCCACAACCCAAATCAGTTTTCTGACTCCTTAAGTGTGTTCAGCTCACCATCCTGAGTCGAAACATCCGGGCCAGATGCATAGGGTTTAAAAACCACTGTGTTTCTGAAATGGTTCTTGGCTCTCAAAGTACCTCCCCAAGCATTCGAAAATTGTAGCTCTGAGCCCTCCGCTTAGTGATACTATCTCTCACTTAACCCCCACTTGAAGCCCATCATTAAACTTCTGTGTCTGGGCAGAGTTGTAAATTCCAGAAGATGCTACCTCATAATGGGAGGGTCAGGATCCACCTGTTTGCCTCTCTCTTGGGGGCTGCATCACCATGGAGCAGTTGTCCTGAGTAGGCCTGGTTTGCTTCCAGAATCAATGAGAAGGCACACGGAACTGATAACATCAAGCCCCTCCAGCCCCAAAGACGAAGCCCTTGCACTCTGGAGCTACAGGGACAGGAATAAGAGTCAGGCTGAACAGAGGGCATGAGAAGTAACAAAGGGTTGCAGTGAATACAGAGATAAAAGTATTAAGATGAGATGGAAATACCTCCTGGAAGGGCTGTTTATAGGAGTCTACTTTAGTTAATAGTCTACCCTAACCCTAAAATTGGAGTTTGTACACTGGGACGTCTTGGTGAGTTTCAGATGGTCACTGAACCCCTTTACTTATATATGTGAACTGTTCTAGTGAGAAGGCCTTCAGCTTGCAACGGATTCTCAGAAAGGTCAAGATCTACTGTACTGAAATGAACTCCCCAAATCACGAAATTAACTCCCTCACTTTATTTCTCATTTACTGAAAGCTTCTCACCACCAACAGGATTATATTGGCAAGTTATATCTCTCAGCTATAGTAATTTGTGAAACTGAGGCTAGGACCTTGGGCATTCTAAAACCCCCCGAGCATTTTGCTGAGAGGGAGGGTGGCCCCCAATCTGTCTGAGCCAACAAAGGGAGTCAGAAAAGCTTATTGCTAGAATTTCACATCATTTGATATTTTGCATAAAGACGAAATTAATTAGTAAGAATCCTGAACTTTGTGACCACGCAGAGCCCTATTTCACACTCAGCGAGGCTCAGAATTCTACCCTCAAGTTGCATGAACAGTTATGCAAGTGTGGCCTAGCCATCAAACAGTTTCTTACCAGTTCACAAACAGATAAATATAGAGTTAAAAGGTCCATATTTAGAAAATGTTATAGCAATTTGACACAGTAATTTTGTCTGGTTAACCTAATAGTTTAAAAAATAGAGCCTGCATGTTTTATGTCTGTTCCTTTATTTCTATTTTCTAAGAATTCATTTTAGTTACATTTTATAAAACTGTTATTCTGAAATAAGTATAAAGCTTAAAAAAACCCCTACTATTTACATAGAGTTTGAGGAGCAGTAACCCAGGGGATCTTTGCCAGGTTGCTGCCCTGGCTTCTAGGAGGTGTGGGGGCAGATGATGGATGAGCCTGAAGCAAAAATCCAAATGTGAAGTTTTTTTAAGGACTCTTGTGACCTGAAAATTCGTGGAATTTTTAATTCCTTTCACAATATATCCACTTTTCTTTTCATACAAAAGTAGATTCACTGTTTCTCATTCATTTAGTTTTCTTCAAGTTGTCAAGTAAAATTTTAGCTCCAAGAAGATTCACAGTGACTTTTCAGTTTGTTTGTGCATGTGAAAAAAACATGCATGTTATGTGTGTGGCTTTTTTGTCCTTTGACACAATTTTACACCTTTCAGAAATAGTAGCATTTGTCATATTAGGAAGCGCTCTGTACCAGATATTCAACAACATTTATGTCTCAGTTATAGATTCAAAAGCAACTGAGTAGCAGAAGTATTTTTTTTTTAAAAAGCAAATTTAAGTTTAATAGTTTTTTACAAATGTGGCTTTCAATGTGGTCTTAATATGTAGTAGTTGATGTAGTCTTAATATATAAGAGCAAACTCTTAATAGTATTTACTATGTGCTAGGCAAAGTTGTAGGTGCTCCTTCTACATCAACTCATATAATTCTTATAGCAGTCCTTTGAGATAAGTGCTAATAATACTATCTCCATTTTGTAGATGCACAGGGATGCTAAACTAAGTCACGTGACCAAGGTCCCATAGCTAGCAAGAGGTAGAACTTCTGTTAGGTAGATATCCTGGGACCAGGAACCTGCTCTGAACATATCCACTGGACTCTGCCTTTCCAAATGCTGTTCAATCGGGACAATTTTAGAGACTGTATCAACTCAATAACTACAACTACGTGAAGAGAACTGCCCTTGCATTTGACTCAGGACCAAAGAATTGCAGAGAAGCCACAGTCATACACGGGTCTATATTAGACTATGCTCAGATTCAATTGATTGAGTTATGCAACTGATACATAGACTAACTTTTAATGCACATTCTGCTGTACATTCTACCACCTAAGTGATAGTCTCAAGTTGGGCCCATGTGGAGAAGAATTGTGTTTGGGGTTGTTGAGTTCAAGACACCCTGGCTAGAGCAATTTGCTGGAAAATTTGGGGTAATTTTATAGCCACAAGGACACCCCATCAATTCCGCTAACTCTTTTGGACATGCTTGATTTTGTCATGGCTGTGAAGATTCAGCTTTTGTGAATTATCCACACACCAACCCGCATCAGTATTCGATTTGGTGTTTCAAGCAGCCCATTTGGTTTTGAAATTAGTTGAAGAGGATGCTATTTAGGGGCCATGTGAAAAAATATAAAATCTGTCTTGTGCTTATGAAAAAAAAATTGCTGTGTTCTGATTAACTGCACGTGACGCTGAGATATATCCCTGTGAAAATGACCTCCATTTGCAGCCTGATTTTGATTTGCAGGCTGTGAAATTAGATTCCACCTCATTGGTTTTATGTTTCTCTCATCGTTTGTCCATTCATTCACCAAACATTTATTGAGCACCAACTATAGCCAGGCCCAGTGCTAGGTGCTTGGGGGGAGGAAAGAAAGGAGAACACCCAAGGATAAATAAGCCCTGGTCTCTGTCCTTGAGGAGCTCTCAGTTTTGTCAAGGAGGCAGACATGTTGACATACAATGATAGTGCAGGATATGTACAAAACCAAATCCACACCTATTACAGATCCCAAATTAATTCATTTTCTAGTAGCTTAGTTACTTTGGTTATTACAAATACCAGGCTGTGATCCTTGAGAGTCAGTAACTGAGCTATTATTTAGTATTTATCTACAACTAAGGTTGAAACAACCAACTGTATACCTATAAGGCTAAATTCAAGGTGATGAATAGAAGTGGTAGCATTTATCTCCTAGATACACTCCTGTCAAACAAAGCCAACAAAAGACAGAAAGCATTTCTATAAGGCACCTGCATTTATCCCAGTAAAGACAACCCCTTCATCTGCCCCAGGCTTCACAAAGCCCTTCCATATCCATACATGAGTCACCTCCTGACAAGGTTATCTGAAGATAGGCATTATCATCTGGGAAGAAATTAGATGACTTACCCAAGGCTACCCAGCTGGTTAGTGGTAGAACAAGGTCTCTAACCCAGGTCTTCTCTTTTCCCAAACTATCTTGCCTGGTTCATCATGCTACCTTAATTATTTATCGAACACCATTTGTACATGCAACTTTGGATTTCACTGCATAATTTCATAGCTTAAATCTATTATCTAAGTGCTGGGTCATTGAGTCACCGGGTGACCATAGAATAAATGCCAGAAATTTTATGATCGTAGGTGAGTGGCCATTCTATACCCAGGAAAAGAATTCCTTGCCACAGTAACATTCATAATAAACCCATGTAGAATCTTCTAGAGCCAGCTCTCTGGCTCACTCCTGATTCACCTTTCTAGCCTTCCAACCTAGATATTTTCTTTTATTCTTTGAAAGAAATAACTTTCTGGAATAATCTTTAGGATGGTCATAAAAAAACAGTCTTTTTTTTTTTTTTTTTTGGTTTTAACGCAATAGGAAACTCAATTCAGCTTTTTGAAAGTCAGAGTGGCCTTTTGTGTTTGGAAATTAACTTTTACAGCACCCGGGGGGTAGTTATTACTCACTGGATACTTTTAGGAATTTAAATATGATCGATTAATTGATGATAAAAATTATATTATGTGAATGCAAATTCTGAATTGAGTTTGGTGTTCATAGTGGCCTGAAGACATTTTAAAAGGCCACGTTAGGCCTGAGGAAATTGAAAGTTTTAGTCATTGCTGTTAAAAAAAAAAAGAACAAAAGAAAAAGTGAGCTTGCAACAAACTCAATAATGAAGACCAGAATTTTTTTCTTTCCTTTTTGACAATGTTATCACAATCTGTTATCACAATCTAACTGTACCATAGAAACTCCAATGTAGGGAATAAGGCGAGCTTTTGTTTGACCCTTTTTGTTAGAAATTCTGCCCTACAAGTCTTATCAAGCTTATAAAGCTCATAAACACTGGAACCCCAAACAACTTAGGGAGATAGAAAGACAAAAACTGAAAGAGAAGAAAAAAAAGAATGGTGATAAAATAAAATTGAAGAGGGTAACACAATAGAATCTGGAGCCATTAATTTTTATAGCTGATGCAGCTACTAATATTTTATGAGGTTTAGAAATATGAGTATAAAAAAACACCCTCATATCTGTCCTTGTTTTCTTTCTGTTGTTGTTTTAATATGAAGATAAGTCCATCATATCTTGAATATGGCCTTAATACAGTTAAACACCCAATAGTAGAAAACATTCTGTTCACTGGAATTTTTCCAAATCAATCTCTTTTTGTTTTCATTTAGTTTGGTGTTCCACCTTTTCCAACAGAAATTCATGGGCCACTTCACGTATCATTTCTTGCCCTTGTTTCTTTTTTTCCCCTTTTAACTTATCAGATCTTATTTCCAGTTAAATCACAGCAGGGTTTTGTTTACTAGCTTCCCTGGACTGTACTGCTTGCAATGTCTCCATTTAAATGTAGATTTGACTTTACACTGGGGAGGGAGGTGAGAGGCTTTCTGCTGCAGAATTAACATCAGGGTAAAAATATGGGCTTGAGATAGATGCCATGTTTCCCTAAATAAGGCCATGTGAGTCCAGTTTGAATATTCCCAGCCATTTATTTCCAAGTTGTCTCGTACCCTACAGGAGAAAACACTGCCCAAGTGAAACATATATACTTATTGAGGTCACAGCATGAAACTTTAGGTCAAAGAAATTCAATGCTAAAGGGTAGCATAGATGCTAGCATAGACATTGACCCAATGCAGTGGGGGCTCTGCCCATGGCCCTTTGGAATTAATGATAAATATGGTTAAAATGGCAAATTTAAGAACTGTCCACATCTCTTTTCAATATTAGGAACCCATGTCTACTATGAAGAAGTGGCATAAAATATATACAATGTAAATAAAGCTTAATCACTTGTAGACCGTAGCATACTTTGAATCATATCCTCCATCCCACATATACTTTTTAAATTTTTTTTTGGATGAACCATGGTAGAGATACATGAAGTTCACTTTAAAGGAAGTTAATGAAGTTCATGATTTGCCCTGTCTTTCTTCTGCCTCATTTTATTGTCAGGCCATTAGAGAAGGGGCAAAATTAAGTAGCCGTACTCACATCTAGATAAATTATACAGTTTTCTTTTCTCGGCTGTTCATGAGACAATCTTACTCCCCCAAAAAACATTGACCTGAAATGTTTTGTGCTATCCAGGTGATTCTATAGAGAGAGTATATACCTTTGTCAAGAGCTCTGTAAATATCCTGTTCCATTGAATCCATAGGGTACTTGTACTTATAAAATGATGTATCTTGACTTAATTTTCCAGACACTTGGTACTCTACCTGTCTTACAGTTCCAAGTAGAACCTGGATCATACCATAAGGAAATGGTTTCTAGCTTTAATTCTATATGATACTTAATTTACCGTTATGTATAAACTGTGTAGTGTGATTTTGTTCAAGTTACTTCATTTCTCTGTGCCCTAGTTTGCCCACCTATAAGCCGTCATTAATAATAGTACTGATACAATGAGTTATTTGGAGGAGTAATTCATTTAATGCATGGAAACACCTTAGAATGTTGTCTGACACAAATAAGTTTTCAGTAAATGTTGAAACTTCACACACACACACACACACACACACACACACGTGCACGCACACATACATAGATACAGAATTCTCTTCTGGACACTTTAGGAGTTCGATAGAAGAGAGAGAAAGGAATAACTGTAGACTAAAGTCAAATATCATCTACTTTTCTGGAGATCTTGATATAGAAAAAAAAAAAAGAGGGGGGAGTACTTCCATGGGCCAATGATAAGAAAATTGTGAGAGAGTAAAATCAAAACCAGTAGACCCTAGTAGAAATGGGAGAGGAGACAAAGGCAGGTATTCTAGTGAAGACCCCAGATGCCTGACTTAGCTCAAAGGCCTAGGATCATCAGAAAAATTCAGGGCTAAAAAAATGAAGACTCCTATTCCATTCTGATAGTCAGACCAAGAAAACCATTGTTTGCACCTCATTTGGTCTAAATATTCAGTTTACAAATGGTTGTTGCTCACCATCGTGTGTTATAGATGCTTTATGTTTATTTAAGAACTCAGTTTCCAGGAATGTTTTCCAGACATGTGGTTCACCGCAATAGACAGCTATTGATATTCTGATCCCATGAGCATTCTAATATGTTTAAAAATTGCGACACTTTTAAAAGCAGATGTTCTACATAAACTGCACATGGGGTGGGAGGAGAAAAAGAAAGAAAGGGGGAATTAAAGAGGACAGGCAGATCTGTCGCTTGGCATAACACTGGAGCTCCTTATGCTCACAGAAAATTCAGAGCAAATTGAACTGAACTCCATAAAGCTGGTTCTGGATTTTCTTCTGCAGAAAAGATGAAAGAAAAATAAGTTTAATAGAAAGGCAAGTTCCACTCTCAGCAAAGACAAGCAAGAGAGCTGCAGCTAAGGCCTGAAGGTCAGCCACTGGCATTGCTGATTCACAGCTGTTTTCTGGGACATACCGAGCATGCGTGTGCAACTGGTCCCCAACTCTTCTGAGGTTCTATGTGCATTGATTAATTTTTCAAGCAACCTCTGCTTTCCTCCTAAGAGTTCCTTTGGGAGGAAGTGGGTCTTGTCTGATGTGCGGATGTAGGTCTGTGTATGTGCAGTGCCATGACATGGTTAAAAGTGGAGCTTCCGGGATCAGACTACCTGGGTTCAGATCTCACCCCTACAACCTGCCCATGAGCATGCATGAGCAAAATACTTTTTCTAAGGCTCTGTTTCTTCCTCCATAAAATAGAAACCAAGATGGAACCTATCTAACAAGGGAGCTAAAGCACTTACATAATAAACATTTAATAGCTCTTAGACACTTTATATGTAAGAATTTTTAAACTCAAACTCTTTAAAACTAACTTGCTTTGAGAGAAGGTTTGGCAACTGTACATCCTCTCCTGGGATGACTAGATAATTGGGGGTGTCCTCATACCAGTCTTGGAAATCACTAGTTCACACAAATGAAAATGATCAGTTTGGGGAGAGATGGAATGGTGATATGGAGTAATGGAAAGGCGGCATAATCAGACAGCCCTGGGTCCACACCTGGGCTCTGCACCTCATGAGCTGTGTGGTCTCACAGAGAGCTTCTTCTCCATTGCACCCCAGTTTTCCAATTTAATGTTTATGCATTGATCTGAACTCTTCAATCCTATCTCTCACCGTCTTTCCCCATCCCATCCTCTTATGCAGCCACCTTGAAATGAATCACATCTTATCAAACATTTCTATCTCCTTCACTTTTGGCCTTTGGACTTCCTGTCATATTGCTGTCCCACACCCTCTTCAATCTTCATGTCTCAGCTTAGACCATTTCTTCTAGCTCCTTTGTGATCCTTTAATACTGAATGTTTATCCCTATCCCAGCCCTGAGTTTCCCATAGTATAGTATCTTTTCCTATTGAGTTATCTCTCTAATTTGACTATAAGCATTTTCAAGGAGGGGTGATGTCCTATTCATCATGGTAGCTCAGCAAACCAGCACAGTGCTATTTCTAGAGAACTGATAATACTTGGTGAATGCATGAATGTATGTATGTATGTATGTGTGTATGTGTGTATGTGTGTATGTGTGTATGGATGGATGGGTGGGTGCATAGATGGATGGTTAGGTGGATGTGATGGATATTTTCATTATCTGGAACTGGAAAGGTGAATCTCTGACCTCAGCTACCGAAAACATTTCTGGTGGTTGGTTGTGAGATCCAGCATCTGAAAGTAGCCCATAAAATCAATAGTGACAATTAACTGCTTATGAGTTGAGATTTTTTTTGGCTGCTGAGTGTACTTCATCTTTGGTAACCTCTATACTAAATGTATCCTGCTTGGCTGTGACAGATCTGCTCTGCCTACTTCTACAAACTCATCTCTTACCATGGGCTATCTTTGTTCTCTGTACTCCAGATTCATCTGTATTATCTTCACTTCTCTACGTCTTCAAGGTCTCTTTGCCTATAGTCTCTTAGGCATATACTTCTTCCATGTTCACATGCCTGACTCCTACTTTTCCTTTTGGGATGAGCTCCAGTATAGATCCTTTAAGTGAGTTTTTCATCATGTGCTCTGCCTTCACCCCTAGTCTCCAAACTAGGTAAGGCTTCTCTGTTATTTGTGCTTGCAGTTCCTTCTCCTGCTCAACATTGCATTCACCACAATTCTAATTATGTAGGAACTGATGTGATTATTGGTTTAACATCTGTGTCTTCAACATAAGTTTGAGGGACCAAGTGATGGATATTCACTGCTGTAACCCCAGGGCATTGCTGAGGCTAACAGAGAGTATGTTCTTAAGAAATAATGTTTTCAATTGAAATTAATATGTGGGAAAAGGAGTCCATGAATTTCATAAAATTGTTTGCAGAGTGTAGATTTGGTATCCAGTTGGCATGAAATGGTATCATTTTACCAGTTGTTTACAGCACATGTCCATTCTGATTAGACAGATCTGATTGGTTAGTTATGGAGATGGTCAATATCTCAGATTTCATATCATATTTTCAAAAGGGTTCATAATAGATTCTCATCTCCCCAATTGAAGTTAAGATCCACTTCTCTGGAGTCTGAAGAGAGTACATATTGTGGAAAGTTCTGGCAAACCATCAGGATCTCTACCCACAATCCTGAGCAATGTGTCAGTCTGTGTTTTCCATCTGTGCCTGCCTTGTATGCTTTCCCCAAGACAAGGTCCTTCCCAGCTGTATGTTACACAAGAAGGATATTCTGGGGTACTTGAAGTCATCGAAGATTCATCTTTATGGAATGAGTGGCTTACCAAGAAAGTCATACATGGCATAGAACAACATGCATATAGTTTCTCTCTTTTGAGAAAGAAATGCTCCAAAAATGTCTGGAGAGAAACAGACCTCGGTGGCCCACATGGCAGATGTGACTGTCTCCCTCAGTCAACACCAAGGCATCAGGAGAAGGAGGAGAAGAGAATAGCCAAGTAGCTATCTCTTCCTAAAATGAGAATGAATCACAGCTCTGCCCAGATATCCTATCACAAATGCTGAAGAAAAGGGTCGATAATAATAAGACAACATGTATTGTTCACTATAAGCTAGGCACTGTACTAAGTGCTTGTTAGGCATTCTTTTTGATCAGTTAGGCATTCTTTTTGATCACTTTATGACCTTGGTACCATCGCTATCTCCTTTTGTGTATAATCGAAAACTGGTGCCTAGGGAAGGTTAAGTAACTCTTCTAAGGTCATTTATCTCTCAAGTGGTGAAAATAGGATTCAACCTGAGATCCCAGTCAAAGTTAATCCTTAAACTAATGTACAGTGTACCAGAAAATTGAGGGCTCTCCTTTTGGACAAAGGAGACAATTATCCTGCTAGATTTATGGCATCATTGAATAAGTATTTATTGTGTACCTACCATAGGCCTAGTGTTTTCAAGGTGTTGGGCATAGAGTGGTGGAAAAGTCACACTAGTTCTTTGACCTCTAGAATGTAGCCTGAAGGAAATAAACTTTAAGCAATTAATTAAACTGGAAGAGTCTTAAGAAAGGAAAGCAGATGTGGTAGGAATCCAAAAGCCAGCCTAGGATATTGGACATTCAGTTGCTAAGAAGGCACACCCTGGATAATGTTACTGATCTTTTCAACATTAAAAAAGGAGCCATGCAATCATGATTAGCAAAGGTCATGGAAGGGTCTTTTACTACACCATAAGCTCTGTAAGCTCCATGAGAGTGAGAATGGTATTGGATTCATTTATTTCTGCATCTCTGGTGCATAACTTGGTACCTGGCATATAAAAGTAACTCACTTAATATTTGTTGATGAAAGTATGAATGGAAATCATAGATGTTTAAGAGAGGTATAGCATGAGGCTAAAAAATTCTTATCATAAGGAACAATGATTAAGTTGGAAAAAGAAAGGAGAAAAAAGAAGTAGCTCTGGCACCAGGGTGATGTGACACTAAATGGAAGGTCTCTTACGATGTTGGTACCAATATTCATCCAATCAAGAACCCAAGTGAATGGGATGAGATGAATGGAGGACATTAGTTACTACAGAGACAGGAGATGAAGATATGGAAATGCATCATAGTTTAGCAACTTCCTCAAAGTCAAGACTCACACAGGAAATGAAGTGAGAAGACCTGGTTTGGAATTTTTGCCTTACTAATAATTAAGTAAAAAGCTTTCAGAGACTGATGGGTGGATGAGCCTACCTACCATTTGGTGTTTAACATCAGCTTCTAGGTTAGAGTGTTGTTATCACATTCACAGTGCCTGCTAAAAACAAGAGCTGCTTACATTCTTATACAATATATGGAACTAACAACAAAAACAGTATTATAAGACTGATGTTATGTAAGTACTTTAAGCAATAACTCCTTTAGATGGAATGAATTTGTTGTGAAATGTAATATCCCAAGGTTTAACAGAGAAAATTTAGGATTTGAAAAATACTAATAGTAGCAGTTGTAGCAGTAATAGAAGTAGTAGTGGTAACAGCTGCAACACCACTAGCAGTAAATAATAGTAAAACAAATAATAGCTACTATCATTTAAAACTCTGATAAGTAACAGTCCTGAGATATGTGATGTGTGTGTGTGTGTGTGTGTCTGTGTGTGTATCTGTATGCATCTAGAGAAACAGAACGAGAGATCTATTTAATTCTTATAAAAGCTATAATATATACTTATGACAATTATTTCCCCCTTTTAATAATGGGGAAGCATGATGAGATTAAGTTCTGGCCAAAGGTTACACAGCTATTAAGTAGCAAGACAGAATTTGAATCAATTTCTGCATAATTCAATAGCCTTTGCTCTTTCTGCGAATGCTAGTGCCTTGACACATGCTGCAATTTTTGAAATTAGAGAAAAGGGAAAGTTTTCTGTCAATTCAGCAAAGGTAATTATAAACAAACCAAGACAGTGCTTAGTAAATACATAAGTCTGGCAGGAATGTACTGTGGATGTTAAGGTGAAAAGTAAAACAGAGTAGGAAAAGCTAACGTGTTCATGAAATATCTCAATTATCAGAGGCAACATGGAACCCCTTCCCATTCTGAGCAGCAGCATAATTTGTCAAGAATTGTTTTTTGGACTGGAATGTTGGGAGAGAGGATGCAGGCAGAGAAGCCAGACAGAAGGCTGTTGCAGTAACTTCTGTGAGGAGTCCCAGACTCATCTAGTTATTCTGTTGTGAAGAAATGCCTATATTTGTCCAAATCATTGGTGTCAACTCCTTACTGAGACATTAAAGACAACATCTGACACCATGTCTCTCTTTGGCATTTCCCCCACCCTCATTAATGATATTTTAGGCCACCGATCTTATAGTCATTCAAATTGGCAACACTCCTGCCCAATTCAAGGGCATCACACCTACTAGCTTTGTTTCTGGAAAATATCTCTGCGTTCTCCAGAGGACCAGATCCTATCCACTTTACACAACCTTCCAGGCTCAGTATCAGCCCCACTTCCTCTGGGGAAATCCCCCCTGGCCCTCTCAACGCCTTGATGGCACTCTTTTGCATATTCCCATAATACCCTGACTTTTACTTTTACTTCATTTATCATTGCTATATTAGTTAAGTAAGCAAGTACGCAGTTATTTGATTAACATCCCTTACTCCCAGTCTAAACTGAATCTTTATAATGTCAGAGCTGGTATCTCCCTTTTTTATTGTCAGGTTCTTATTCCTGCTAAGCACAATACCTGGCCCATGATCAGCACAAATGAATACTTGCCGAATGAAAGTGTGGAGGATTCAGGATGTTCAGCTTGAAAGTGTGGGGTGGGATAAAGTAGGCTTTGATGAGGATGGGTAAAAAGAAGAAGGTTCTTAAGGGTGGACTTGTAACATAGCCTTTTGTTGCACAACCAGCTGTGGCCAGCTGCCAATCTCAGCAGCAGGAAGTAGAGACTCAGTGATTAGCAATTCATCAACCCACTAAACTAAACCAACTCCAAGAAAAGAAAGCAGCAACACCCATGCCATGTGGCATATATGGGACACCTCTGACCTCAACTGTGGCTGTATCTATGTGCTTCAGTCTCTTGCCTATTTCAACTGAGAGTTATCCCTGTCAGAAATTCCATCTCTATGAAACAGTAGGATGTATATTAAAAATTATATGAAACTGCCAGAGTATCTCTGTCTCAATGTCCAAAGGAAGAAACCCTTTTAGATCCAATGGAGAATAACTACGTTTCTTGAGTTCTTGGATTATAGCAAATACCTGTCTGTTGCCTTTATATTTGAATGGCAATTTGACTGGATATAAGTTTTAGGTGTCACATTTTTCTTCCCCTGAGGGTGTTTTATGTATTTTTCAACTGTCTTCTTGTCTTGAAATATCACTGACATGAGGCCTGAAATCATTCTGATGTTTTTCTCCTTGTGTATAACTTGATTGCCATGAGATCCCCACTTTTTCTTTAAACTTGAGAACTATGCAAGGATATGACTTGGTATAGATAAATTTCTATTAGTTTTTCCTGGTGCACATTATGTTCTCTCAAATTATATCTTCAATTGTTTTTTCTTTATTTTGCTTATGTTGTCAGTACTTATATTAGGTGTACTAAATGTGTTATGTTTCATCTCTTTTTTTTTTACCCCAGAGCTATTTTTTGTCTGTAATCCTCTTTAACTCTTTAAAACTGTAAATTCACTTATTTTATTTCAGGAAAACATTCTTGAATGATATCATTGAATGTGTCTTTTCTTTCTCTTTCAAATGTTTTTCTCATTGCTTTAGTTTACTTTAGGTATATCAATTATATATATGTTAGATATATATATATGTGTATATAAATGTGTATATATATATATACCTACCATATATACACATACATATATATACATATGTGTGTGTGTGTTTGTATATATATATATATATATATATATATATATATATATATATATATATATATTTACCATATGTCAGTTTTGTCAAATCTCCCTTATTTTTACTGTGTTCCATTGCTATCATCTTGCCTGAATCCATTTTAACTCTTGCCCCTTTTAAAATTTAATTTTAATCACTCACTCAAGACCGCCATTGTGTCCCTAATTATTTGTCAATAATTTTTCCTTTAGTGGCTTTTGAAGGACCTTCCAAGGGTCTTGATGTCTGTAATGGATTTGTAATTTACTTTTGCAGGTTTCCTGAGTCTGGCCATATTATTTTTCATCTGCTTCTACCGTTTTATCATTTATTCCTTGAGCTCTTGAAGGTCTGCTCTGAGGTGTCACTTTGTAGAGGTCATTCTTTAGTTAATCTCTTGGAACAGTTGGCTAAGTGTGTGCAATTGCCACTGCCAGTTTCCCCTAAGATAATCTTCTCACTGGATCAGACTGCTTAAGAACATTCTAGCAGAGAATGCAGTTAATGCAGTGTCCCACTCACTCCAGGGAATGGAGAGTTTGTAGGATTTGGAGGGAAATAATCTGCTCAATGGTAGGGTCAAGCCTATAGTTGGTCTCTTTAAAACACTGTATTTGCTAGAACCTTAGTCAAAGGGTCCACTGTGGGCTAGCAGCATCAACGTCACCTAAGAGTTGCTAGAAAAGCAGAATCTCAGGCCCCACCCCAGACCTACTAAATTCAAATCTGCATTTTTACAAAATTTTCAGGTGATTTACATACACATTAAGTTTGTGAAGAGCTGTCTTAGAAGACCATTATAGCAAGGCTTATTTCCTTGGTGATCACCCATGCTGGTGTCTTAAAAATACTGATTTTCATGTATACTCTATGAACAATGTCTTAGAAAGACAGCTCACAGTTTGAAAAAGTCCATGACTATATATGAATCTCCAGAGTTTGTTAATATTTTTCAAAATGGAAGTCATCATCTTCTGAGATTTACTGTCTACTTGAAAGGAGGAGAATAGCTGCCTGAGAGAACATACCGATCAATAATTCAAATTAAAAAATCTCCTTTTTAATGCTCACACCATACCAAAATGATGGCAAGACACATGTTTTAATTATTACAAACTTCAGCCATTAGGGATTCCACTCTGATTCTCATAGCCAGGAAAAGAGAAATGTCAGAAAAACTACTGTTCTTCTCTCAAGAGGTTGTGCTTTTTGAGACGTGGCCTATGGTGTGTATTTTCCTGCAGGAACCTTTCACTGTGGGCTGTCTCATATCTTGAAAGAGTATGCACTGGGTCTCTGTTAATGAAGATGAAGACACAGGATTCAGAGTAGAATCTGAAACTCACCAATACAACAAATCGTTTTGTGAAGACCCAAATACTTCTAATGATTTCCTAGATGTGATTTTGAGGTGTTTGACTCTTTTAGGCTGTGATTCATTTTTTGAGAGGACAGTCGAGAGAGATACTTGTCCAGGGCACCATGAGAAATATGAGTTACACAGAAGGAAGAGCATCCTCACAGAACAAGGCAGAGATCAATGAAGGGATTGTCTGCATGTGTCTCAACTTTGGGATCTTCTTTATGCCTATAGTAGACGGCCACATGCTACAGAAGGACATCCTCTCTGGAGACTGAAGGATGCAGCTAATGACCTTTAGAGGCATTTATCAAATTTTCTATGTGACAAAGCCAAAATATTTTGGAAATAAAATAAGAAGTATAAACCTGTGGTTTGATGTCTGCGGCACAAAATTTGGAGTGCTGATTCCATTCACTCCAATAGACTTTTCACTGGAAATGGAGAAATCATTCATGAAAGTAGAGTACCCAGCGATATCTCCTAGTTCACTGCTTCCAAATCTTCAGTCCAGTTTCTTTTTTCTTGAGGAACCCAACAGTCCTATTTCTCCATATTTGTTTCATTTAAAAATGTAAGCACTGCTTGAATCAACATATTTCATCCTTTTAACAGACTTTGAGGCAGATACCATAATTGTCCCAGTTTTATAGATGAGAGAAATGAGACTCAGAGAGGCTTAAGATACTTTTCGTAGCTTTTAAGAGTCAGAACTCAAACCCAAGGAATGCAACTGCAGATTCAGTACTCTTAGCCATTAACGACTTTATCTCAGCTAATAATATTGAGAATCAGACACAGTCCTAAATTTTTATGTAGATAAGAATAAACCACACAGGACACAGTGCTAAGGAGGGAGAGAGTGGGGCTGGGGTAATGTTGGAAGTAAGCTTTGAAGAGAGGCAAGAACCTACATGGGCAGTGGCTGGAGTGCACCATTGTTTAACACCCTGGCATGGTAATAGTTCCAGTGTACATATACCGGCTTTGTATTTGCATCATGAATGTTTTTGTCTGCCAATAACAGAGCACCTGACTCCAGAGGATTAAATAAGAATTTAGTTTTCTCTTATTACATGAGATCCAGTGGTAGGAAGTTTCTGACATGAGTCTAATTTAATGCTTCTCATTCAGGGGTGATTTTTTTTTCCTGGGAGGCATTTGGTGATGTCTAGATATATTTTGGGTTTTGATAACTGAAGATACATTTTTGATGGTCACTAGATTCTAGGCATCTACTTGGTAAAGGCTAAAGATGCTGCTAATTGTTCCACAGTGAACAGGGCAGCAACCCCTTGCCCTTCCTCTCAAGAAGGAATTATCTGGTCCCAGGTGTTCATAGTGCTGAAAACCCTGGATCTAGTAGCAAATAACAGTAAGGCCTTATCTCTCTGTATTTCATGGCTTCCGATGGGCTGCTGAATAACATCTTTATTCGAGACAGGAAGATGAAGGATAGAAAAAAGGTAGTTTCCATAGCTGTGTCATTTTCATTTACCCCCAAAAATCATGCCTTCTCAGAACTCTGAGAAGAATGACACTTCCAAATAACTTGCCAGAACTGTTACCCCATAAAGAATCTGGGATAGACAACGTCTTGCATGGTACATTGCTGCTCCAAACGAACTCGGGGTGTATTAGCAAGGCAGGAGAGAACTGGGCAGGCCACAGTTAATGTGTGCTATATTAGGCCAATATTTTGAACTGATATTCTTCAAAAATGCAGGTAGTTCTTTTTGATGAGTCTTGTAGAGGCTACAAAATGTGCAGTCGCTGTACCCTCTTTACTGGTGTTAAACTAAGCAGCATTCTTAGTCTGCCAGCACCTCTATTTAAAGGACTAACCCCATCTCCCAAAAGCAAATGTTTTTAAAGCTTCTTTTCCCATTGATAAATTGTCTGAGCAGAGACAGATTGAATTATTTATCCGAACTCTGAAAATTAGTATGGGCTATTCTCAATGCGGCTGTGGTCCAATTTTAGAAAATGTATTTGTGGAGCAATAAATAACAATATTAATCCCAGACTCCTTTTATTGCCGTTTGATTCATTCATTCAACAGATATGTATAGGGCTATGATTATGAGTGCTTAGCTTAACTATAAAATTATGGACGTGGCGAAATTTGGAGAAATGCAGAGGAAAGGAATCATGTCATTCTTGACCATCATGATAGCAATAGAGCCTACCTCACTGAATGTCTCATGAATTTCACATGTTTATTAAATGAATGAAGGCATGCAGTGTTATCTTCATGGGGACTATATTCTAGTTTGTGGTGGTGGTAGATATGGACAGTAAGTATGCTATTTAATACTTCACAGAAGTGTCAGATCCTCTGGGATGGTCTCTTGATTCATCCTTGGGGGAATCAGGAAAGATTTTTGGAAGGAAAGACTAAACTGAAGCAAAAAGATGGAGAAGAGTAAACATCAGGGGATCCGTGTTGCAACCACTCATCCCACAGGTCCTCCTCCCTTTTCCATGTGATAGGGAACATATGTATAATTTTATTAAAGAGGTGAACAACTCCATATAAGATTTTAAAATTTCTTCCAAGTCCTAACAATTTGTGTCTTTGATTTAAGTTCAATATTTCTGGCTTGAATAAAAGTCAAGACACCCCTTCTTTCTGAGACCTCACCGCATATCAGAGGAGACCAGGAAGGAAATGCTGCATGCTCAGACTGCCTGTGGAGTTTTTGCAGAAGCTGCCTCTTGGGGTAGCTCAGGGGTGTTTCTGGCTGCCAGCAAATGTGTTTCCATGTCATCCACCTCCCCATTCCTCACCTCGGCCTTCCCAGCCTGCACATTCTGGCATGCTATCATCTAAGATGCTTCTCCTGACTGACAGCGAAGGTGGGAGTCAGCCATGACTTCTTACACAAAGCTCCTTCCTGGGGATGCTTTTATGACATCTTTGGTTGGGGAAGCTTCTCTAAAGCATCCATGTGGGAGGCTGTCATAATTCTCTCCAGGCTAAGAAGGAAGATGCCCTGCATGAGGAAGACTCCATTGCCAGGGATGGAGTCACTAAGTGAAAGGACTCATGACTCAGCTCTGGAGTGTCTCATTTACAAAGTCTGTGTTGACCTTTTGGCCTAAAAAAATTGCTTGCTCTCACCATGCCTGTCTATGCTTCTATTAACATGCTTATGAGACTGTGTCACGCTTATTTTGAACCTATCTGGCTGCTGCTTCCTGTTACTGGATGAGCTCTTTTGTTCATGTGTTCATTCAACCTGTATTTATTGAGTACCAGTAGTGTACTTGGCGAACACAATGGTCAACAAGACAAACACAGCAATCCCTGTCACAATGAATATTATATGTGGGAAAGAAAGATATTCAATTAACCATGTGATTGTAATAAAGTGCAATAAGAAATAGAGGACACTAGGTTAATAATGTGCTTTGGGGACACTTAGCAAGGATTCCAGCACATGCAATAAGTCAGGGCCCTATAAGACATACTGAGGACAGTAAAATAACAGCAATGACCATGTCTCATTTGTCTTATGTCTCTATAGTGCAGCAGGATGCCTGGATCAACAATAACAACAACAACAACAAACAACAACAACAATAAATGTCTATTAACTGGAAAAATGAGTGACTCTACTGCTGAGGTTATCTTCTGGGTCCTGCTCTTCCTCTCCATTCTGTTGGCTCACTGGTTCACTCAGCCCTCATTATTCCCCTCTCTTCCACAGGAGCTTCCCAACCGACCCCTCACCTATGCTACTGTACTGTACATTCCCCACCCTCCACCATGATGATAGACTTAAATCACAAAAAGAATCACTTAATTCCTCTGTACAAATTCTTTCATGCTTCCCTATAGCTCACTGGATGAACCACACTCTCTGCCCTTCCTTGTTGAGTCTGCTATTTCCATAACATAGTTCTTCCCATGGATTCCTGAGTGCCACATTCTTTCATTCTATTGCACCTTTGAACCTGTTCTCTTTGCCACAATGCTTTTTCCATTTTCCTCACCTAATGAACCCTCACATGTTTACAGAGCTTATACATAGAATTCCGTCTTTGTTACATTTTTCCAAACTAACCTAGTCATAGGTAGGCTCCTTACAATTGTATCATGATTGTCGATGAGCCTTGCATCCCCAATAGACTGTGAGAGACTTCCTCAAGAATGGGGATATTATTTTATTCATCTTTGTTTCCCCATGACAATGCTTGAAATATAATAGGGCCTCAATAAATGTTTCTGAAAGGAATAGAGCCTTTTTACTGCCTTCCAGAAATATTTACAATAAGACACAAAATGAATAGCCTTTTTGTTTTCTAAAAGTGATAGCTACCATTATAAGCAACTCTTACTGTTGTTTATTAATACTGAGAACTTGTTTTATGAGCAGCCGCAGAACGACTACATTTGGCTTTTGTTTATTCTCTATATATTTTACATCAAAATAAATAATCTGCTTAGTACTGTCTGTGCCAGGGTCTTTTGCCTAGAGAAGCTCTTACAGGGACCTTTGAGAAACACCAAGACAAATGGACACATTTCAAGAGCATCTTACATACATTCTTTTCCAGAAGGCCATCCATAATAGACAGCTTTTGGCAAAGGCTTTATTCTCCAACAGTCTTCTGGAAAATGAAAATAGGAACAAATCAGATTTCTTTTTTAAGAAGAGGACTGTAAATCAATAGAAATAAGCAAGCCAACTCCACCTTTGCTGGCTGGATGGGACACAAACTTAAAGCAAATGTCACTTGCAAACCCTGCCATTAATTGGGGTATTTTCTTAAGTAGTCATCAAGAAATGAAAAGCATACCTAGTACTGTACCTTGTATCACCATGATCACTTTACGAGCTTGATTTATCATTGCCACTTGTATCTTCTGTAGAAGAATGCTTACTACAGAGCCAAAAACTCTAATAAACTTAAAGTTTACAATGCCTACAGGAAATTAAACAGTGTCATCTCAGTAGACACCACCCTATTTATCAAGGAAATACTAGGGTTCCGTGAACAGGATGTTCTGGGGTTAAAGAATCTTTTGAAGCATGTGGTGACTCAACAAAAATACCTTTGATAAGTTCTAAAATTGACCATACATGACACATATTTGACTAAAGTTCCCAGCAAGGCAGCTAAAAGTTGTTTTGTTTTTGATTTCAACCCTCCTCTGGCTTCATCAAAGTGGTGTTTGTAAACAGGATTGATGCCTATTTGAAATGGTGATTCAAAATGTTTTCAAAATGCTTTCCAATGAAATTGGAAAAAAGAAAAGCATATTCGATGTTGATGAGCCAAATTTTACCTTATTATATATTTTCTCCTTACATAGACTAAAATGCTTAAACATGTAAAGAGAATCTTGGACATTGGAGTGATCGTTTCCATCAAATTCCAAGGATTCACCCAGTTCACTACTGCTGGTGATAATGTTAATAATATACCTTTTAAAAGTTCCAAGCATGAATTATTTGCAACACCAGGTTAATGATAATAGCATGCACCATACATTAGTTCTTGGAGCTGAATAATGCAGGGCTTGTACAATGTGGGTCAATAGAATTTGGATTTCTCCAAATCATTTTCCCTTTGCTCTCTCACTGAGAGGACAGTCTTTTTGTGAGGTTTGTCCCACTGTGGCTGCAGGCAAGCTTAGTTACCTTGTTTGATGAAGAGGAAACAGCAGTGCCTCCTCATTTCAGGATTCTGCCCTCTGTGTCCAGGACACCACCCCAGAAATCCAGACAATGGTTAGTAATTAACTGATGAGAGTTTGTTTCCCAGACACATTGCTAGGACATGTGCATGGGCAAGAAAAGTTCAAGTGAAAAAGAAAACATTAGATAACATTTTCTTTGCCCAAACACATGCAAATCAAAAGTGTACCATGATAATAAACTTGAGAGAGTTCTCTTTTAAGGCACATCTCGACTTTTTTCAAGTAATCAGGATTTTTCTGCCCCTAACTTTCATTTCTTCTTTTTCCCTCTTCCCTGTTCATCTTTGCATCATCTTACTCTCGATCTATCTTAATAGGCTATTCTTCCAGGTGCTCATCATATTTTTCCATTGCAAATTTCCCAGTGCCTAGAATAATAACTGATGCATAGTACGTACCCAGTACATCCTTGCTGAGTGACCTGCATATGTATTTGGGATTAGATGAAAGCTCTATAAAATGATAACATGTGTGTCCCCACTTCTGCATGTGCTGATTCTGATGACATATGTCTTCTCAAAGAGGATGGGATTGGTTTAATTATTGTTGTCTTATCTGAGCAGAACTCCTACAGAAAGCTCTCCACAGGCCCCTGGCTCATTCATGGTTTGGCCACATTTGAAAGGAAGACCCTTTGCTTGTCAATCATCAGTGACCTGATGAGTGAAACACATGTCGCCGAATGAGAACCTCTGCATAAGGACCAATCTCAGATCATTTCTGTACAGGTGTGACAACTGTTTAGGTACTTTGGATACCTCATCAGGACTCCAACAAGTATGTATTAATCATCTGTTTCACATTCAGCACTATGTTAGGGTCTACAGATATCAACAGAATAGAATAAGTAGTTAAAATATATTTCTTAGACTAGAATAAAGGATTAGAAAGGGTCCCAAGAGATTTGGGTAGTGATGAATATTCTTTGTCTTAATTGTGACCATGGTTTCATATATGTATACAAATGTCCAGACATCAAATTATACACTTTAAATAAATATATAGTTTATTGTACATCAATTTTATCTCAATAAAACTGTCAAAGTAAAAAGAGGTCCTCCAAAATAATGAGGTGATTTTTTTCAAGGCTCAGCCATTTGTTGGAATATCTACTTGGGATAGACATTTTTATACCTCTCCATTTCACAGTGTTTGCCTGAAAGTGGGAGGAGAAAGATCTTCATCTGAAGTAATTATAACTGAATCTGAAGAATGGGCCAAACTAAACAGATGCCATTTAATGGGGAACAATGTGAAACTTCTTTGTGACTCAAAAACTAATGATACAAGTATGGGATTAAGAAGAAACAGCTTCACAGGAAAATACATAGAAGAATTGGAGGATGTTTAATTGACAGTAAATTCAACAGCACACTGTGATTGCCAAAAAGGAAAAACAGAGTAAGATTTTAGGATGCAATATCTAGAAAAAGAGAAGAGACTGTTCTGTTCTCCTCCTGAATTCTTTACTCAGCTGGAATATCATGTTTGTTTCTGGTGGATCACACATTAATAAGGACACTTGGGTAGGATTTTAAAATGCCTGACCCAGAGAGCACCTTCAATGATTTGCCAGCTACTAGGGGAATAAAATTTGGCAGGTGCCAGGTATTCTGCAAAACATACATCACATGCTTTAAATTTTTAATTCTGCAAAACAAGCCTGTAATGGGATGTAGGCTCACTATATTTACCATATTGCTTTGACTCTACTTTGTAAGAACATGGTAGGATCGCACTTTAAAACCAGGCATAACCATGTAACTTTCTTTGGCCAATGAGTGTGAGTGCCAGTGATACATATAATTTTTGTTTCAACACAGACCCATCAGCGGGTTCGCTGAGTGAAAACATAAGCCAGAACTTGCCCCTGGCTAGACTAAAGCGAGCTTGAGCAAAATGGAGCCTTAGTTATTTAAGCTACTGAGATTTCAGAGCTATTTGTTACTGCATCAAGACAAAATTCACCCTGACTGACAGACAGTAATTAGTGACTTCATATTTGAAATTAAGATGGACTTTGCCTAACATCCTATGCCCAGTTAGTAATGGAGCTGCAATATGAATTCTGATGATCTTGTTCCAAATCGCATGTACTTAATCCCTCTGAAACGCAATGGAGTTACAAATAATTTGTAATCTTTGGGCAGAAGGAGCAAAACTAGAATTTAGAAGAGATCCAATTTCTGACTCAATATCAGGACTCATAACCATAGTTATCTGACAAAAGAAGGAGCTGCTTGGGAGGTTTTTATCTCCCCATCACTGAAAGTGTTGAAGCAAAAGCTGATCAAATTCTTTTCTAGGATATGATGGTGAGAATTCCAGCACTGAAAAGGTGTTTGGTCTAAAAGATCTGTTAGTTTCCTCCCAGGCTCAATATCCTAGGAAACTGTACCTTTGAAGTGGTATATACGTGTAGAGGGCATTTCATAAACACATGCTGACTGCAGTAAAGCATTCTCAAAGAAAGAATGTGGTCAGGGGTGGGCAGAGGCAGCTCCTTTGCAGCATCTAGGTAACTGGTAAATTAAGTCAATGCCAATAACCCAAATACCCTATGGAAGTTCAGCAGAACCCAGGTCAATCAATCTTTATTCTCTAATATCCCCCAAAGCAAAATACGTTTTAATTGTTCTATTTTGTCCATGATTCCCCCATCCCCACCCCACACCAGGTTAATAAACACCAATGTTTTGTCGTGACCAGCAATTCTCTCTGCATTTTAAATTCCACCTCCCTTCGGTGGGATACTAAGACCCGTGCTCCCCCTGCCTGAAAATCTCAGCCACATAAATCATAGAGCAAGGAGATTTTTATGCAAAATAAAGCACTTTCCATGCTTTTTCCCTAGCAATGATTACATGATTTTCCCCTGAAACTGAACAATATATGTTTCATAAATAGATCCCTCTCTCGGTAAGCAAACCTTGGAAATGGATTATTTGTTTGGTTTGCATTTTGTCTTTCAGTGTTGCAACTACCAGAAGCTAGTTTTCACAGGCACATTGCAAGGATGGGAATTGGGAGAAACTGAGAGTATTAAAGAGCCTGTCCTTTTCACTGAGACTAGCTCACTCACAGGGGCACACTGCCTATTAGAACTTAGATCACGAGATCCTCAGAAAGGGGTCAATTTCTAATCCCAGAAGGGGGTGGTTCTCAAATGATAATGAGAAAAAACAAACAAAAAAGAAATAGCAGAAAAAAGTCTTTTAACATCTGAAAGTTCACAGCCTTTCTAAGCAGATGTTTATTTTTAGTAACCTCATGTCACTTGTGAAAAAAAAAATAATATTTGAGGGAAGTCACCATTCTCTGCTGCAGTACCAAACTGTGGGTCGTCAGCAGCATTCTTTACAGGGTGACGACACTTGTTAAATACACAGTCAGCTGAAAAAAAGAGACAATGGCAATCACTTTGAAAGAAAGGGCACATTCCATACCAGGGTTCCCCATTTCACAGAGAATGCCGGCAGCACAGGATGCCTCCCACAGTAGAAGTGGGATGGAGTTGGGGTCCCCCAGCTCTCTGACTTAGCATGTCCAGTGGCCACATGAGAACCAGGGCTCCCTGCCAAGCTTGTCGAAAGAGACCAAGTCATTTGATTCCCAGGACAAAAGGGCCTCATCAAAGTGGACATGGCCCAGCTGGGTAATCCTGATATCACACAAAACAAAGACAACCTCATTATTCTGGAATGTGAGGGGCGTAAGGGAGAGCAGAGTTGAAATGTGTCTTTGGAGCTTACCTAAATCTGAGTGAAGCTCATGAGTTTTCAGGTATCACTGAGAATATGGTAAATGATTTCATCACCCTGCAGTACACAAAACATTTGATGTGACTTATGGATTTGTCTATTTTAAATTAGCCTCTTTGTCCTAGGAAGGTAATATAGCTACAGTGCAGGGGGCTCTGGTTTCTGATTGTCTGAGCTCAGATTTTACTTCTTCTCTTTGTCACCTATCAGATGACATTGCCTAGGTCTTTCTTTGAACCTCAGTTTACTCATCTGTAAAATGGGGTAAGAATGGATTACTGTCAGAGTATGTATAATTCCTGGCACAGGGTAGGTGATATTATACTCATTATGATCATACCACCATCATTATTATATAGAAAGGTTTTTTAAATATTTCAACTGGACACCCTGTTACTACTATGGTGACCCTAACATAGAAATCCAAGCACATTCACAAATGCAGAGATCCTGGACATTGTAATAAAAAGTGCCCAATGTTGAAATTTGAATTCATCACCGTGTATGTTAAAACTGACTGAGTCTCATTTTCTGCATTATCAAAACATTAGTTATAATGCCTGGGATCAGGTAGGGTATAACATAAATGGGGACACATATGCAAATGGGGAATCCAATCCTTGGCACACAGCATGTTTAGCATGGTAGTGTTCCCCTGCCAGCCTTGTCATAAACTCATAACCAGGTCCTGAGGTTTGATAAGCCTTTCAGAGTATGAGGAAGGACTCTGGGAACAGCATATGCCACCTGATTGTTCTTGATAAGGAGTCCATTGGAATGAGGACCTACCTTGATATATGTTGTCTCTACTTACATAACTCTTCACACCACACTGCAGCCACCTCTGACTATAGCGTTTAGGCCTCTCTCCCCTCACGTCCTGGTCTACAAGCTTTGAAGAATAGCTGAAATGTCTATGCCTCTTCCTCACCCTCAACATACACAGCACAAGCATTTGTTCATTAGGTGCTTATTGAACAAAGGAATAATAGAACACTGCCTTCCCCCATCATGTAACATAGCAAAAGGTATTATATTTACTGATTTAATATCCTGTTTTGCCAAGAAGCACCTCCATATGCTGGTTTTACTTGATATCATGTCCACAGGCTGAACACAGTGCCTGGCACACTCTAGATGCTTAATCAATGTTTGTTTTGTGAATGAATGAAGGAATGAATTAATGAGTAATCCACAGAGTGGCTCAATGAATATTTAATGTTTTCAGATAAATAAAACATTTGCCATCTGATGACTTGAGTAAATTGGGGTATATACATCAGTTCATTAAGTATATGGCAAAGAGTCAGTCATTGAACTTGTCTCTTTATAAAATATGACTTGGGGGCTGTAATAAACCCAGAATTATGCATGCATGAAATAAAACATTGGTTGTGGGCTTTCCATAATGATTCCATACATTTAGTTCCATCTTGATTTGAAGGTCCTTTTCTTTAAAGTCTGTTTTCTTCATTCCTCATCTCCCTACCTCATCCCTCCTCAAGTACAGCTTTGTAAATACCAGCATCCGTTTTTTTTTTCCCTCAAAGCAACAACAACAACAACAACAACAACAACATTAAATGGCATGTGATTCATTTCACAGACACAATTCAGCCTTTATAAAAATAAACATCGGGACATTACCAAGTATTGGCAAGAACATTGATAGAATGTTCATACATTGATTGTGAGAATATAAAATAGTAAAGCTACTTTGGAAATCTGTTTTCAGCCTTTTGGTTTTTTATTTTTATTTTTTACTAAAACTAAGCACACATCTACCCTATAACTCAGGACTCTCATTTCTAAGAATATTACCCACTAAAAATGGGTGCATATGTCAAAAAAATACATAAGCAAGAATGTTTCTAGATGGTTGATTCATCTTCATCAAAAAATAAATGTGGTTTCTCCATACAGTGGAATAGTATATAGCAGTTAGAAAGAACAAACAACTGGTATGACAGAACTTCCTTTTGCAAATTAGTCTGGAAGGATCTCACTGATATTCTGTTAAATGGGAAAAATCATGCACAAAAGAATGCATACTGTATAGCTCCACGTATAGAAACTTGGGAAAACAGGCAAAACTAATTGATGATGACGGAAGTATGACTGATGGGTGGACGGAAGGAGACTAAAGTGAGAAGGAGCATAGGGGAGCTTTCCAGAGAGCTGGAGGTGCTTTATATCTTGTTCTCAGTAGTAGGCACATAGATAACCTATATAACCAAGCTGTATTAGTAAGATTAGTACACTTTACATACATCACTGTAGGTATATTATTCCTCATTTAAAATACGGAATGGCAACAAATGTCAGGATTCTCCAAACCATTTGACTACTTCATTCACTGGTACAACCTTCTTCTTATTTCCTTTTAAATCTCAATGACAACTTTGTATGGTTTCCTAGGTGCTGTATTAATAAAGTCATTTTAACTACTCTGATGCTTGTAACATGGACCTCTAAACTCAGAAGACAGTCGCCATAGAGTAGGGGTGAGCTTGAACTCAGGAGCCACGTGAAATGGATTCACATTCCAGCTTTGTTGTGTACTAGCTGTGTGACCTTGGACACATTAGCTTAACCTCTTTAAGTCTCAGTCTGTTTATCTAGGAAGTGGGAATGACATCAGTCTGACCTCATAGGGTTTGCATGAGAAAATATATGTGAAAGTGGTTAGTTTGGTGCTTGGCACAGAATAAAGGGTGACTAGTCATAGTATTAATAGTATCAGAAGCAGTGGTTGAAGTAGTATGAAGAGCAATTGCAAAGGGTGTAATAGTATAACTGGAGGCACATTGGCCTGTTCAGACCACAGCCTGGATTGTTGGGTTTTGAGCTGATGGTATCACAGGAACGGGGATATGAGTGCTGGGAGAGGTAATGACACTGTGGCCATATTACGTCAGAATGGAAACCTATGAGTTTGGCTTGGAAACAGGAGAATACAGGCTGCAAGATCTTGGCTCCTACATCTGGAACACCCCATACTTAAGGCAGGACATGTACCCATGTTCCTGGTGTCACCAAAGCCCAAAGTGAAGCCAGATGTGCCATGCCCCAGTCTGCACCCCAGCCTGTGGTTCGATGGGCAGATGGAGCACATAATTCTCTGTAATGGTTCCCACTCAGTGAGTTGCCACAGGACAGTGTGGGATAACAGCATAAAAAAATAAACCAGGGATTAAACCTGGTGGAATCTGTGTCTGGTTAGATCATTTACGTTCATAATTACTTTCCATCACCACACTGGAGCGTGTCTGGTTGTTCATAATGGGAAAAGTGATTTGCTCTGGCGTCCACATGGAAAAGGCCATGTGACTCACAGGTCCAGGGCCAGCTCAGGGAAAGCAGTGTGGCTGAGTCCCTGCTTGGGCTGATTTAGTCTGAGATGTTGCCATTCTTCCTTTAACAGCTAAAGACAAGAAAGATCATGAACTTAATCAAGACATAAAGATAAACTGACGATTCTCCCAGCAAATGAGACCTCTGGCAACAGCAGTGGAAACTGTCTTTTGTTTAGCACTCACTATGCACTAAGCACTCCATGTGCTGTGTGTCACTGTGACCTAACACCTACTCTATCTAGGCACAGTCATCCCCATTTTCAAGATGATGAAATGGAGAGTTATAGGATTAAAGTCAAACTTATGATGACAGAGACAGAAATCAAGTCCTTTCATGCCTGAGTCCCAAGTCTAGACTTCTCCAGGGGAACCTGGTAGACCATTTGAGAGTCTGAATGTCAACTGGCTATGATGAGTCTCTGTACTAAAGATCTCCTCAAGAATGACCTGAGTGTTCTCTCCAAAGGACCTGTATCTGGATCATGTTATCTCAATTCTGTTTGCCAGCTCCCGATCCCCAACCCAACTACCACATCCATTTGGGAAGAATTATATGTTCACGGTGGCCCCTTGCTTCTTCTGAGGAAGTTGACTTCATAAAAAGCAGTCTCAGAAAAAAACCTGGAGTCTGAATAACTCGTCTTTTTTAGGTTAAATCTCACACATTCATTCCTAGAAGATCTCAAGATGAAAAGAAGAAATGTGAAAACTTATATTGATTCTACCTAAATGCAAACAAACATCTCAATTCACTGAAGTGACATACTGATGAGAGCTTATGACAGAAGCTAATAAATAAAAGTAAGTGATATTGGCTATCATGCTTAGCACATAGGATGTATTTGATAACTACAGTAATTATTTCTATTGTCGTTCTGTAAGAGATGGGTATTAGTTCTCATCTCCCATAGATGAGCTGAAGAAATTCTTACCAGAACTGAGCTTCCAGATGGGATTCTAACCCCCAAGAGGGTCCCACATGTCCTGTTTCACATAGAGAGAGATTCCAACATTTCTCACAGCCTGCTGGTTCTCTTGAACAAAGTTGAAGCCCACTCTCTCTATGATACCTTGGGGTAGTGTGTCTTCTAATCACAGAACAGAATCAAGCCCTTGATAATAGTATGGAATACTAGGGAAAAGAGACCAATGTACAAACATTTGCTCAAGAGAAACTAACACCTCTCCTGTGATGGCATTTATTTCTGCCTGACCACTTAGGAGCCATTGTGCTTGGAGTATTCTCTACCAAACCATCTCCTGGTGAATCAGAAGTGCACTTACCCTGATTGTTTATATAGGGTGCTGTGGTTGCCTGTAGTTGTGGAGACTGTGCATTGGGAGACACTCGAAGTAGAACAAATGGCAAGCATGGGTGTGTTGCAGTCACATCTCCCAGATTTACATCTGCTTAGAATATTTTTAGCTCAACACATTTCTTGTCAGTGAAGCTGAGAGGGAGCTGTCACATATAATTCGAGATAGGGCCAGGCTTGACTCTGTTTCCTATTTTCCAGCAGCCAAAGGCCCACACTTCAGGACTCATTTGGGCGATTATGGAAAAGATGAAGTCGTTGCAGATATCATCTCTGGGAAGGCCTGCCATGTCTTGTAAGTGATTTGATGTTTACACAGATCAGGCTTCGAAAATAATGAACTCCCAGGAAATATGAATGCACATGCCTTCCTAAGTCACAGAGAAGAAAATGCTTAATGTAAGAGAAGGAACTAAGGTAGTATTTCCCAAAGTGTGTCCCGCAAAAACCCAAATCTGGATACCACCCATGAAAAGAAGCTTGTTATCAAATAATGATGCATATTATTACCCCAATTTAGAGTCTCCAAAGTACACCAGCAAACAAAAGTTTCTAAAGTCCAGCAGTAATGAAACTTTCATTTCAGGGTTTGCTGAAAGGTCTCTGCTCATGAAAATTTATTTTATTTATTTATTTATTTATTTATTAATTATTATTATTATTTTTTTTACCAAGGAATGTCTGTTATCTGGAATGGCTTCTAGGAAATAGCTGGCCAATGAAATAGCTTCCATTGTTGCAGAGGCCCAGGAAAACATTTCCTCTCAATCTACAAGTTCTTAGAGACATCTCCCAAATAAGTCTTGCTAAATAGAACCTAGTTGATAATAATTATTTTACACTAATCAGATTCTCAGAGAAGGAGCTGAGAGACTGGAAGAAAATTACCTTCAAGAATACAAGAGACATTCTGGATTTTTTCGTCAGTGCCATTTGTCTTAGTCTACTTGGGCTGCTATATGTAAAATACCACAGACTGGGTGTCTTAAACAGCAAACATTCATGCCTCACAAATCTGGAGGCCAGAAAGTCCAAGATCAAGGTGCTGGCAGATTCAGAGTCTGGTGATGGCTAGCTTGTTGGTTCAGAGAACCATCTTCTGACTGTGTCCTTGGACGGTTGAAGGGGTTGAGGAACTCTCTGGGATTTTTTTTAAAGGGACACTAATTCCATTCATGAGGTCTTCGTCCTCATGACCTAATCACCTCCCAAAAGCCCGCCTCCTAATACCATCACCTTGGGATTAGGCTTCAGTATTTGAATTTTGGGGGATACAAACATTCAGTGTATATATAACACCATCTGAGTTAATATCTTAGAAAGTCAAAACTCTAGGTAGGAGACCAGTCATGACCTTAATAAAGTCCTAAGCAAGACCTTGGTTACTAACCTGAGCTCTGGAGTTATTAGAATAAAGTCTGAGTCCCATTTCCCTTATTAACAGTGGTGTGATTGTAGGCTAATTCCTTAACTTCCTATAACTTCACAGTCTTGACCTTTAACATGAAGATAAAATAATAATAAAAATATCACCTACCTGTGTGAATCTTGTGAGGATAAAATGAGACTACAGATTCTCGGTGCCTGTTACAAGTATTGGGTAAATGTTGGCTATTATAACTATTTGCTATTTTTGTTATTCTTCAGTCTTCCCATGATAGTGAGCATTGAAACCCTTTAAACAGTGAAACTTAATTATTTTATTCTAGGGCAATGAAGAAGCGGGTGGCTAGATTGAGAGGAAGAGAGGCCCCAAATTGCAGAGTTGGTGGTGGCAGCCCTAGAGAAGAGGGGCTGGGACTTGTGCTAGATAGAGAAAGATGAGCACAGAGCAGCCCTGAGGCCTAGCAGCCACATAAGAAAGGAGAGGACATGATTGCCACCAAAACAAACTTGTAAAACATTGCCACAAAATGCCACTGAGCTGCGTATGAAACGCTGGGCATACCTTCAAGGAAAGGTAGAAACAAATATACAGTTGGTTGCTTCATTTTCTAAACTAGTTTAGTTTAGATTTTTTTTTTTAACAAATCTTTGCTACCATCTGGGCCTACAAGTTTTTCAAGAATAGGCAGTCCTCTCCATCACTTACATCACACAGTGCCTTGATGTTCATGCCTGAAAAAAATGGGTACAGAATCTACAAGAGTGTGTGTGGATGGGGCACTAGACAAATTACCATAAACTTTATGCCTTAAAACAAGAGATAAAAAAAAAGTATTGGCAGGACATTCTCCCATTGAAGGCACTAGGAGAGAATCCTTCTTTGCTTCTTCCTACCTTCTAGTGCTCCTGGCATTGTGTGGTTTGTGGTAACATAACTTCTGCCTCTATTTTCACATGGCCCTCTCCCCTGTGTGTGTCTCCCTGTGTCTTCTCTTCTTCTTATAAGGATAACTCATTGGTTGTAGGGCCCACCCTTATCAAGAATGGTCTCATCTCACGACCATAAATGCATTATATCTACAAAGACATCATCTCCAAATAAGGTCACATACTGAGGTTCCAGGTAGATAGGAATTTTGATGAGATAATCAGTGTTCAACCCACGACAGCTTGGTAGCATGAGGTAGGACATATTGAGGGGGTTTGAGATGGACAAAAAGAGAGAGCTAAATGGGGACTGTCAGCTTCAAGGAGAAGTATTGAGATAATAATAGGAGGAGCTAGGTGTGTCTTGTCCTGAGCTGAGTGTCTCCAATTATCTCACGAATCCTGATAGTGAATATATAGGGTGAGTGCTATTGTTATGCCTGCTTTGCAGAGGAGGAAGCGAAGGCTCAGTGATGTTATGGAACTTGCCCACATTCACTGAACTAATTAGTAGAAGAGTCAGCTCTTGGGTTCAGGTCTTGGGTTCTGACACTCATGTCTGAAACTGTGGAGAATAACAGGTACACACCACGATCCTCTGGGCCCTGTTGCAACCTATGCAGAAGGCCAATGCTAAACCTTTAGTAGACTTTTGATTGACTGCATAAGACAAGTAAGATTGTCCTTATCTAGAAAGCATTTTCTTTACACTGCTCAAAAGCCCTCCTACCTTTTTTTCCCTGCCACCTCCAACAAATATTCCTCATACTTTCCCCATAGGCCTGGCACAAAATTTAAATTTTTCTAAACCAAAACATTCTCTAATTTGGGATGAGCTCTTGAAAGTCTGTGTGAGTAGCACTATGGCAAAAAAAAAAAAAAAAAAGCAAACAAATAAACTAGCAAATGTTGTGGTTTGGGGCAACTTATTTGGGCTCTAGGCCCAGGGCATCTCTCTTTGATCACTGAGGTGTGATATAAATTCTTCTAAATTTTTGGATCTTCATGTCCTCAGGTGAAAACTAGGGTCTTCGAGGAGAGAATTCCTAAGGTCTGGCCCAGCTCCAACTTGCTGGTGCTCTCACCTCCCTATGGCTGTGGTATCTTTGACAGGGTACAGTCTGATCAGCTCAAAAGGAAAACTGGCTCCAAATTCTGCCTGGCCCTGCTGGCCACTGGCCTTCCTTCTGTAGAGTCCTTCCCCTCAGTCTTTGTTTTTCTCTTCCCTTCAAAAACCTCTGTATCTCACAAAATTCATGATCACTTAGATGGAGAATCTTGCTTCTTAGTAGGACATTGACTTTTTTTATATTTAAGATGATTCCAGAACAATATAATCATTCCCCCTCTCCCACCCTCTTCCTGTCTGACCCTTACCCAGACCTTAACAAAAGGTAGGAACCAAGATGCATTTGCTGCTTCTGGCCCTCCACTATGAGCCTGCCCAGTTCTCTGAGCTGCTGTGTAGAAGGGCACCACATTCGTTTCTGGGTCGACCTAGATGCATGCTGATGGCTGAAAAGTGATTGCAAATGTCACATATCGCCTCGTCTCTGGAATGGACTTTGTATTTTATTTTTAGTTGAAAAACGACTTGTACCCCCACCCTCTCATCATCTCCTCAAGATTTTCTGCCCTTCAGGATTTGCTGCCCCTCGGTCATTAGTTGTCGGTAGATGGTCCATTCTGTATACAAAATTGTCCCAGCCACTGTAGAATAAATGAAATAACATAATGGAAGAGAGAGAGACATACACAGGTAAAGTCAGAAAGCAGTCACCATAATTATTCTTGCAGCCCATCTCACAATCCTCCCATGCTGGGCATGTTTGGAAGTCCTGAGCTGGTGGGTAAGTGGGGGAAGAGGTTTCTTGGAAGCTTGATACCAGCTAGCTCTTCAAATTTGCTTAGAAAATGAAAAGGGGTGGTGGTGGGGAAGCAGGTAGAAGCTTTTGTGTGAACAATTTTTGTTGTTTTGTGGATTGAAGCACAAGGGACTACACACAGGTGTCACTGGAACTCTCTTTGATCTAGGGAAGAATGCTTTTAGAGAAAACAACCTGTTCTGTCAGTGACAGAATCATTGATTCAGAATCTATCCATGGATGTACCGAGCTGTTTATCTAAAAATATTTATTGAGAACCCACTATAGAGTACATCATATGCCAGGCTGTCACATAGGTCAAAAAAGCTCGAAGAGTAAATATTTTAGGCTTTGTGGGCCATATGATCTCTGTTCCATCTACTCAGCTCTGTCACTGGAGTGTGAAAATAGCCATAGATGATACATGAACAAGTGGGGTGACTGTTCTGATGAAGCTTTATTTATAAATGCACGTAGAAAACTGGATTTGGTCATGGGCCGTCATTTGAAATCCCTGCTAATGATGAGTAAGATAGAGCTCATATTAATTAAAAAAAAAACATATTTGTGTGTCATTATTTGTTCTGTGCCTTAGTAGGCTAAACAGGGAAGAGAGGGAATCAAGAAGTAGGGAGAAGTGAGACATCCCAAAGAGGAAACACTTCAGCTGAGTTTTAAAGAATGAGTAACAGTTTATCCAGCTAAGACGAGAACGAGATTTCAAACACAAAGAGCAGCGTATATGAGGGTCTGATGTGTGAAAGGGCGTGACTGCTTCCGGGAGCCAGAAGAAGCTCTTGGTACACTTGGGAAAACTATAGAAAGGGGTAAAGCAAGTGCATTTCCATAATGAGGCTGATGAAATTTTTTTTTTGCCAATTGCATCAAAAAGGGTAGAACAATCCCAAATCCAGGAGTAGAAACCTGTGACTGTAACTGCTAGGACAACAGTCTCAGTCTTAGTGATAATTTAATGTATACTTAATTCTATTCCAGGTATTTTACTCAGACTTTAATCTATTTTTAAAATTTAATCCATTCAAGATCACTATGAAGATAGTATTACCAGACCCATTTTACAAATAAGGAAACTGAAGCTCATACTGATCATGCAATTTGTGAGAATTCACATAGGTCTGCAGTGACAGAAGTGGGATTTGAACCAATGTCTGAGTGACTTCAAAGTCTGTTTTCTTAAGCACTAGCTCAGCTGTCCTTTAAGTATGCATAATAAAAACTCAGAGGAGGGTTATTAACTGCAAATTCCTAAAGAGTTTTGGATCACTGGTATGGTATAGGGCCTGGGAATATACATTTTAGTAAACACTTCCAAGTGACCTTGAAGTGAGTGGTTCTTGGGAGCTACACTTTGTCCAGGAAGTTATACTGCATTCTAAGCTCACATCCAAAATATGGTGACCAACTGTTTCAGGTTGCAAATAGCCAGTCCTTCATCCCAGAGAACCTGGACCAGCTGGTCATCCTACAAGCCTCACTCAGATCCTCATATGTCATTCCTTGCACAATGCCTGGCACATGGTAGATGCTTGAAAATTTTTTGTGGAATGAATGAATGAACAAATACAGCTCACAGTGAAAGCCCTGGGTTGATTGGCAGGCTTCCCTGCAGCAAGAGGTTTGAGGAAATCTTCAAGGGCTAACTCAGAGGGACAGCTTCTCCAGCTCCCTTAAGGAGTTAGTCACAGCCCCGGAAAAAGTGATGCCTCATCATGTTCCCATTTGTGCTTACGTGTTCAGGCGACGCTTGTCCTTAATGCAAGAAGAAAGGAGAGGGAGGTAGGAGTAAATATTTTCTGTCATGATTACTTTTTCTGCCTTCCCACTGCCCTTTCCCCAAACCTTCAACCCTCCCCTTCCCCTTCTGCAGAGAGGCCTGTGCACTGAGTGATTCTGCCCCAGCTCTGCCTCACATCTGCTGTTGACCTTCCTTGACAAGACAATGACCCTTTTAGGGCCTGAGAAACAGCACTGGAGATCAGGGGGATTGAACCCCTTTTCTTGTCCCTTTCTTGTTTATCTCACAGGGCTAGCTGGGGATGCTTGCATGTGGATGGGACTGTGTAAAACCAATGAAGCTCAGATAATAAGATATATTTTTATTATAAATATCCATTCATTCATCATTCACCTACTCAATGGGTGTCTTGACGTCCCTGTTCAGAATGAAGTACAGCCCCAGGCTTTTAGAATCTCACTGGTTCAGTGCAGACTGTGGGGGACACAGGTCTGTAACAAATAATCACTTACACGAGGAAGTAATTACAATCATCACCATCATGACAAAGCCTACAAAGGAAAGAAGAGGGTTTTGGCAGACCGTATAATGTGAGGACCCGGCCCAGTCTTCGGGTTTATGAATGGCTTCCTTGAGGAAATAATGCTTAAGTCCAAAGGTTGAGTCGCAGTCAGCCAGGTGAGGAAAGAGAGGAATGGCTCACCAAGACAAGGGGAACAGCACGCGCAAACACACTTTACAGCAGAACTGTCTAACGTCAGTACTTCTTCTTTCTCTTATTCTTCTCCTCTCTTCCTCTGCTGTCTTTTTCTTTCCTCCCCTCCCCTCTTCCATCTCCTTCTAATGATCTTCTTGTTTTTCTTCTATTGTGGTTAATAGACATTAATCTATTTGCCATTTTTTGTTAAACAGAGATGAGCCCTGGGCTAGAGAATGGCCTCCCGATTCTCGTACATGCTGTGTGTTTTCATTTCTAATTTCCATCCAAAGATGCCCCAACATAAATGTCGGTATTCAATGGTGCAAAGGAAAATACAAGGCCTTGGGGACCCCTTGTATTACAAATCACTCAAGAACCTGACTTCCGGTCCAGACCTTACTCCAGCTTCCCACCCTCTGTGGGCTCCGGTGGGTCCTGAGGTCTTCGGTGTGCAGTGCAGCCACAGTGGAATTGGGTCAGCATGCAGATGTGCTAAAAAGTTTGGAAGGTTTCCCTGGAGTAGACACAAGTGGCATCGTCTGCGAGAAACAGAACTGTTTTCACATCATTCACTCTGATTTGCGCTACGTTAAAATAAACCTTCAGCGTCAGCTTCTGGAGCGAGCCCTAGGACTCTTCCAAATGTATTGCTTTCACAAAGATGTTTTCTTTGTTAATCAATCGGGTGGCATGGATTTGACGCTCTGGTATTGGAGTTTCAGCTTTGCAGTCATTTATTTACCGAGAGGGAAATAGAACAGTGGTTCCATTTGCCACTCTTAAATGTCTTGTTGGTCCTTCTGCGTGCTGTAAAATTTTTAGTCATCTTCAACAGCTCTCAGAAATAAGCATCTCAAATATATTCGCCTCCTGTACAAAGATGTGCTGATACCACTCGTTGCAATTTTCCAAGAGAGGATGGGAAATAGTAGATCTTCCTGGTAGGAAATGAATCTTGAAAAGAAAACAAAACGCAGGCCTTCATAAAGCTTAGAAAATATCAGGAACCACAAAGGTACCACCACACATGGCCCACTGAGAAGTGCCTGCGTTAATCTCTGCGGCCATCAAGGCAGGGGAGAAGAAGGGGGTCCCAGGACTCTGACAGCCATGGAGATGTTCTCTGTAGGATGATCACAACCCATGGTCAACCATTGTGCCTACTAGGCCTTCCGTCCATACCCACTACCTGGCAACTCATACCCTTTTCCTTCCTCTTCCAAAATAAAGGGAAATATCATGGCAATGGCTGGAGGATTTAAATTGTGCAAACTCAAACATTCTAAAGCCCCCAGACAAGTCTGTTTAATGGGAGAAGCTTTCTGAAAACAAACAGGAAATGAAGCTCTGGTTTACAACGCCAAAGTTACGGTGGAGCTGGAAGGCACCTATCTTCCCAACTCAGCGTTTAGTAACCCCTTATGAGGAGCATGAACTTGGCCATGGTGGAAATATTTATACCAGGAAAATTGTTAATGGCTACAAATCAGGACTTCGGGTTTTTCCAGTGTCAGTTTGCCAGCACACAGATGCCTGATATCCATGCTGTGATGCTGTTATCCATGCTCTATTCCCAGGTTGCATACCTATTAATTCATTAATTCAACCAATATTATTGAGTCCTTATTATGTGCCAGCACTCTAGTCCTCATCTCACTTATGTGAAAATGGAAGTTCAGAGAAGTGAGCTGACCCATCTAGAAGCCCTCGGTGGCAGCCCTCTGCCTGGCACTGAGATGCGGGGTGAAATGACAGACGAGGTCCTGTTCTCATGGGGTTTACATTTCTTCCACTTTTAAATCTGCATGCATTATTTGATTATTCACTCATTTTCCATTTTTACAATTGACTTAAAGGCATATAAAACTGCCTATCAGAGTGCTGGGTCAATTGAAATAAGCAATGTAGTCATAATGAACTAATAATGTCCCCTCACCAACAGCAAAGACATTTTATATGACATGGGGGGGGCGGAGATGTTTTATTGTGTATTTGATTTCCATTCATATCACTGATTATCAAAAAGCATCATAAATAAACCCCTGGTGTAGGAATTCTAGTTCCTCCCACTTTACATATGAGGAGCCTGAAGAAGTAAACTGGCAGAGATAAGGTTACTCCTCCAGGAAATGGGATAAGAATATTGGTGCCAGAGCCCTGCTTCCATGGGACTTGGCATTCTCAGGGGCTTTGTAAATAGGACACTTCTTTACAGATGCCAGTGCTGATTGCCATGATTATTAGTTGTTAGAGTTAGTACTACTACATTTAAAAAGAAAAGCATATGACCTTAAAACACCAAACATGATACTAGACTTCCCTTTCTAGGAGAAAGAACCCATGTTAACTTTTTAGGTATTGTACCCTCATACTATCCCTCCTGGGGCCAGGGGGTGAGGAGAGGGGTAAGGGAGTTAAAAAGCCAGGATTTTTGGTGAGTGCCAATGTTCTGCAGTGTCTGAGATGATAAGCAGAAGAAGATTCTATCATCTCCCCTGATCCAGCCATCAGGCTTTAGCCAAATCAGAGCCATCACGAGACCCCTGAACCAGAGATGAGCAACAGCTGCTGGAAACCGAGGCTTCTTACCCCATCCACGCAGTTAACCACTCTTCCTAGCAAAACAAAATGTTCCCGTTTATAATTATTATTTTTTTTTAAGAAAAGTCATGTGAGGCATTAGAGCAGTGCTGAAGCTGGTTGTGTTCAAAAACTCCAAAAATGATAACAAATGTTTTCATTTTATTTCATTTTATTTTCCGAACCATATGGACTTGCCAGCTCAATGCATCACTGCTTGTTTATTCTAGAGCAGCTGTCGGCACCCTGATAATACTATAGTATCGCTCAAGTGCAGACTGCCAAACCACAGTGTATGGAAATCATCTCACAAATTGAAAGAAAAAAATTGAAACTCCACTTCAAGTCAGATTCCAGCCGTGAACTTCTGCAAGAAAGGGGGTTGGGTAGGGGGTGTGGAATCTTATAAATAGTCTTAACATTCAGTATTGTTTTAACCAGGATAAAGTGTGACTTGTCTGGTTAATCACAACGAGTATTTGACCTTTACAAAGGTACAATTTATGTTTCATTGCCAAATGCAACTTGGTGTTTTCTTCTTTTAATTACTAAACTATGATTCAGAAGTCAGCCGCAAGAACACAGTTTGGAAATTTGATTCCCTATAGGTTTTAGGCACTTTTTATGTATTTAGTTGTTTTGACCATGAAAAAAATAACTACTCATGACGGGGGTAACCAGCCACAGACACACATCTTGGTCTGCTGTCCTAGAATCACCCAAAACTTTTATTAGAGTCAGTTGACCAAGCCCAGACCATGTGTCCTACGTAGAGAAGAATAAGTTAAGCAGAGGATCTCACCACGAAGTTCCTTGGTTAGAAGAAAGCAGCCTCTGTGAGAAGATATAGACTCTTGTACCTCTATTTGGCCTCTGTGGAACAAAAGCTTACCTGCTGGGACTTCCTTTACTGCACATATATTACACTGCAAACAGCTGAGAAGACTAGGCAGGAAGAGGAAGGCAGGTCATAGGTGAAGCCTTCCCAAGAGTGAGGCCCTACACAGTGTCTCATTTAATCCCTACCAGACCCCAATGAGGTGGGCAAAATTATCCCCATTTTACAGACGTAGGAATGGAGGCTCAGAGCGGAGAAGTAACTAGTTTAAGGTTGTTGCAGGTTGAACTGTATCCCCCAAGAAAGATGTTCAAGTCTTTGGTGCCTGTGAATGTGATCTTACTTGGAAATAGGGTCCTTGGAGATATAATTATGATGCAAGTTAAGATAAGTTCATGCTGGAGTAGTGTGGGCCTTTAACCTAATATGACTGGTATCTGTAAGATAGCAGGAGAAGAGACATAGAAACAAACACACACAGAGAAGCAATCCATGTAGAGACACAGATGTGCACAGAAAGGCATAAAGACACGCAGGGAGAATGCCATGTGACAATGGAGGCAGAGGTTGGAGTGATGCATCTACCAATCAAAGAAAGCCAGAAATTGCCTTGCTGGCAACAGTGGAAGCCAAAAACAAAAGACATGGAACAGATCCTCCCCTAGGGCCTTAAAAGAGGGCAGAGCCCTGCCAACACCTTGATTTCAGACTTCTAGCCTCCAGAACTGTGAGAGAGTAAATTTCTGTTGTTTAAAGTCACTTAGTTTTTGGTAATTTGAGAGACTCATACAAATGGTTAATGTGATTCGGACACCTACAATGCCTGAATAATCCTTCACTCAAAGTGAGAAGCACTCTCTGTGTGGGAATTCCAACACATTTCAATGAACTCTGAAATGGCAAGCACACAACAGGGAATTGAAGAATTGGGGAAGTCCCTCCATACCGCTATTTAGGATTTACGTGTAGAATGCCTTCTCCATGCCACATATGCTACCAGGTGCTGAGGATTGAGAGATGAGTCAGCCACGGTCCCTGCCTTGGAGAGCAACGATACCATGATTTTGGCATCATTATTCCCAATGTATGGATGAGGTCCCTAAGGATGGAGGTATAATGACAAAGGGGATAGGAGGAGCTTGGATGCCAGACTCCTTAGAATAACAGGTATGTAAAGCAGAGCTTAATAGCTATGTGGGATTAGATCTTATGACAGAAAGAGGTAGCTGTTGAAACAACTTTAAGACCTCTGACAGTGACGTCCATATTGGGGAAGTTAGGCTGACTGGTGCAGAAGCCTTGTGTTGGAAAGGAGACATCTTGAGCCTTCTGAGGAAGGCTTTGGATGGCAGGGGAGTAGTTCCGTACGGCCCTGGTAGCCTGCTGCAGGTTTCATAGGGAGCACAGACAGGCAGAAGGCCTGAGCTGGTTCTGCATAACTAATTTAGCAGGAGAGAAGCTTGAGGAGCCAACTGCTGGGTCGGGATCCATCTTTGCACGGTGGCTTTCTGAGACTAGTTTACTCCTTTGGAGCTGGTCTAGCCAGATCAAAGGCCAGGACTCTGCCATCATTCAGCCAAACCTGTGGGCTCCTGAGTCTTGACCTGTGTATTTGCTCTTTTCTCAGGTAGGCATCATCTAAGCACTGACACAGGTCATTTTGATAATGTGCCCTATTATCTAATTTTCTGAGAAAAATCTTACCAAAAAGAAAACCCATTTTGGGGACCCCTGGGTAGTGGGTTTAAGGACTGAAGAACCATTCTTCTCGCATGGAAATTTTTTTAGGACTCTTCAAAGTCTTAATATTTACTCAGCCAATAAAGTTTATTCCCTACTGCACGTTACGGTTCTGATTCCTTCCTGGGTTTCAGGTTTACACCAATCAGTGTGTACCCAAATCTTCATGTTGTTCAGTAAGCTTATCGAGGACCTACTTTAAGTTGTTTTATTAAGTATGTATTTTTGTCAGGCACTATGTTAGACATTTACATTGTTTTGAATGTTTGTATATTCTCTCATTTAATCTTAATGACATTAAGTGTTATGATTTCTATTTTATGGATGATGAAGATAAGGCTCAGAAAAGTTAAGAGCTTTGTGAAAAGTTGACTAGCTAGTAAGTGGCAGAGCACAGGCCTCAAATACTGGTCTCTTGATTCACGCCCCTATATTTTGATCTACTATGTTACCTTTCCAAAAGATTAAATGATGAATCATGTCCTTTATTTCCTGAATCATAAAAGAACAAGCCCATGATTTGTTTATTGGCTTAGACAGAGCGAAACCTCTCTCGATATACTCAGCTCCTCTGAATCCTATTTCCAAACACACAACACACATCACACACACACACACACACACACACACACACACACACACACACACACACAAAATGCTGAGGCCATAACAATATTCTCACCCTTGCAAAGGGCCCCAGAAGCAGCATGTATCAAGGTTGCTAATCTTGTAACCCTTTGATCTAAAAAACATGGCAGGTAGACATCCTCACAATGAGTTTCAGGTAGTGACGGTACCAGTATCTCTCACCCTACATAGTAATTGCTTTGATGAAAAGCTGTGTGTAATCAATTACTAGTAAATCTGATGAGATTTAAAATTCACTAGCAGAACTTCTATTGAAAGTAGTTCTGTAGCATTTTGGTTTATAAAATGAATAGTCCTTTTGTAATTTGTCCATTTACGAACAGTGAATTTTTTTAAAACCATAATTGTAGGAAAGTTGTGGCCTTTTATCAGTTTATGGGGCTGATTATTTCTTATTTCTTAAACCGGTCTGTGGCCTGTTAGGAACGGGGCCATGCAGAAGAAGGTGAACAGCGGAGGAGTGAGCAAAGCTTCATCTGTATTTGCAGCCACTCCCTGGCACTAGTATCACCACCTCAGCTCCACCTCAGATCATTAGGGATTAGATTCTCATAGAAGCACCCATCCCTGGTGCAAAAGTTGGGGAACACTGATAAGGTTTATCAATCTCAAACCATTCAGAAATGTAAAGCTTCTAAATTTTATTAAGTGTTTAACATAAACTTTTAAAAAGAATTCACCTCCAGTCAGGATATTCATTCTAAATCTTTGGATGTTGATTTCATCATCTAAAAAAACTAGACTAAATATTCTTTTCATTAGCTGTTATTTCTGATAGTCAAATGCTCTCACATGTCCTGGGCTGTCTAAGACAGAGTTTGTGGATGCATAGATGTCTAACCTCAAGCATCTTTACACACACACACACACACACACACACACACACACACACACACACACACAACGAATTCTAAGTCAGAAATGGCAATAGATTACTAAGGCTGCCTGGTCTATAAAATGTATTTTACACAGACCAGTACATCAGGCTATACATAATTCACATTAGAGTCCCCAATGGACTTAAACTATACCAAGATAGGAGCAAGGAATCCACGGAAATAACAACCATTTAAAGGTCATCCCCTTTCTATGGCTCCACTTAACCTGCCTCCAGATGGAGGCTGTGGGCTACTGAAGGAGCTGCTTCTGGGAAGAGGAAGGGGTATTTTTCCCAAATGCAGACCAGACAGTTCCTGCTTAGCAGGGCATTGGTTTGCAAGCTGGCCACACTGACAGCTGACTTCCCAGATGCTGGTAACTTGCCACCAGGAAGCAAACACTGGGCAAAACACATGAAGAGTTAGCTTTGGTTAGGATGACTGGATGGGAATCCAAAGACTGATCACATCTACTATAGACTAATCTGAAATGGTGAAAGTGTGAGTTTTATTTAGTTCTGCCCAATTTTTCTGTTTTTGTTATAGCTTTGTCTTTTCTGTAATAGCTAAAAATAATGGTTAAAAGCATAGCTCTACACTTTACTGTGTTTCCTCTAGAAACTTTCTGGAACTCCCCCTTTTCTTATCTTTAAAGAAAGCATAAGGTTTCCGTGAGAATTAAATAAACATTGAGCACTATTCATGGTCCACAGAAAGTGTGCAATAGTTTGGATGCCCTTCCTGTTTCCTTTGTTATAGTAGTGATGATGGTGGTGCTAATGGTGCTGATGGTGATGGTGGTGATGATGGTGGTAGTGATGGAAACAGTGATGATGGCAGTGATAGTGGTGATGGGTGATCTTAATGATGGTGGTGGTGGATGGTGGAAGTTGTTATAGTGATATACTTGGAACTAAGACGTAGTCTCAGTCACTGTCCTTCATTCAGTTTCCACTCTCCCATCAGCCTCTACATCCTTTCAACCTCTAACCATCATCTTCTCTTGGTGTCTCCATATGTCTACCCACCTGACATAAGTCTATCTTGTCATCTTCTTTTCTCCCTGTTCCTTTACTCAGATTGAATTTTCCAACCCCAGGCCCATTCCACGTGCCCCACTAAATTCAAATACTACTTATAGCCCTGTATCTCTGACATGTATAACTATTTTTTTCTTCTCCCTTTCTTCATTTAGAGTCATTATGGCTCTTTTCATTTTTAATCAATCCATGTCAAAGACACTGGCTCCAGCCAGCATGAAAGAGGTAGTTCTAGCTAATCCATCATGATTTTTCACAATCCGCCATGACTCAGCCCTCACAAGTATGAGCCACCTGCACGCATGATGAATCTCAGTGTCCAGCGTAAGCATTTTACATTCCTATAAGGTCTCTAATCCAACCAGAATGATGACAAGCACTCTCTGTTGGTGCAGGCAATGATCTCTCTTTGGTTCCTACCACATTGCTAAGCTCCCCATAAACATGGAACCCCTGCTGAGAACACTTTTTTTTCATAGCTTGAGGGAGCAGCCAGTAGTTCTTAGGACAATATGGTATTTGAGAGCACAAGTTTTGACATCAGAGAGGCCAGAAATTACATCCTGATTCTGACACTATTGGATGATCCTGACCTTGATGGATTATTAATCTCCAAGTATCAATTGCCTCTTCTATATAGTAGAGACACCAGAACCTACCTCTCAGGGTCAGTTGAAGATTAAATGAAACAATATATTTAAAATGCTGAGGTTAGCACTGAGCATATAACAAATGTTCAGTAAATACTGTCCACGGTTATTTCTCCTTAGCTTAAAAATATAAAGTATAATCCAGCAATACTTTTATTAGGGGTCATTACTCTTATCCAGTTTCACAAAGATGCCGAAGACCAAGGTGACTTCAGATGACAGATCCAGTAGTGGAGGCTCCAGATGAAGATCCCGAGATCTCAGATAAACAGAAGTATAGGAAAAGTACACTACATGGAGATGAGATCTAGAAAAATAAGAAAATTAGGCCTCGCTTAAATTACCTTTACCCAGCATTAATCACAATGAATGCAGCAGCATGAGGTCTATTTTTATACCAACATTAGAGGGCAAAGCCAGTGGAGATTTTGATTTTTTTTTCCTCCTTCTCAAATTACTCAGGACTCAAAGTAGAAAAGATGACCTGTTGGTTGCTGACTGGATATTTTAGGCAAAGTCATGAGATACTGACTTTTCTCTCCCCAGGACGAAGTAAGGTGATGCTTCGTCAACCACCTGGCTAATTTCATTGCTGTTGACAGTTGATCCTGATAATGTGGTCAGCAAAGTAGGCTTGGGGCTCCTATGTGATCCATTCTGGTTCCTGGATTTCCCATACAGGCTGTCTCCATTGATCAGATATAATCGAATAATGGCTGAAATTCTGCTTCTTGATGGGTCCTATAGGCCATTTCTTTATGACATGGCCATATTGGCCATAGCGCATTCAATTTGTTTTAATGGCCAACACAGAGGCAATTAAGTGGATTGACTGTGCAGCGATCCAAATTGTCCATTAAAAAGGTGGCCAGAATAACTGGAGCAAAGGCATGTGCCCCCCATCCACTTATTTTGGGATGTCTAGACTTGGCTGCACCTTTAATTTTCTTAAAATCTTTGTTAACTAGTTCTGTTTAATGTTGACACTATAGTTCTTTAGAATGAAGCAGAGCAGGCTGGGAAAATAAAGAGGGATTTTTAGGATGATCCTGAACTTTCTGATCCAAGTGAGGTAATAGGGAGTAAGCACCTCATCTGAGCTCTGAAAATTTACAAGGATATGAGAAATTAAATGCATTGGTGGAGATTACTAATAATACTCATTTTATGAGGAGAGATTTATCTTTGCACATTAGCAACCCCCAAGGTTGTGCTATGTCTCTATAACATGTACCTACATTTGAACAATTGACTTCATCTGTTCCTATTTTGCTAATTCAATCTGCAAAGGAAAACTACTCTTGCAGAAATTTTAAAGATGAAAAACGCACCTGTTATATTATTGAGTACAACTGATCTTTGAGTATGTATGTGTTTAAAATACGCATTTGATCTCTGTCAAAGTATCAGAGACACTGTGTAAGAAGGCTTGTTTATTAGGCAGAGATAAAATGTATCTGCTAAGATGTTTTCACGTAGAAGTGCAGCAGTGGGGAACTAGTTAGGCCAACAGAAATAGACAAAGATGAGTGAAATCAACCTGAATTATTCTCAGTTTTCACATTGAACATGTTTAAAGTCTCTATTTTACATTTCAATTGGCACTTTTCCTTTATATATTTGTCATCAATAGTCATTGGACAAAATCAAAGAGATAGCATTAAAATAGTAAATAAACTAGTGAATAAATAAACATATCTCAACTTCTTTCCAAACAATACATTTCTCCCACCATTTGCTAAAATTAATGGTGTCTTAAGTGGGTGTTTTTTGGCTTTCGAAACACATTTGCACTACAGTCTCATTGTATTCTCTAGTGTTCCCTCTACATCAGGTGTGGCTATCTCCATTTGACTGATGAAGAAAGCACAGAAAAATGAGTCACTTACTGAGGTTACATAGATATTAATGGCAAAGAAAAACACCGGGGAGTTTGGCTTGGAGCCGGGGATTTGCTCTCGAGATAGACCCAGGGTCCCTGGCTGGGAAGCTGTATCTGACTGACGATAAGGAATGGCCTGTAGTCACACTGACCATCTATGCCCAAATGTCTCATAGTCTCGGAGGAGAACAACTCATCTTCGCCATCTTGTCTTACTTCCCCTGAACTCAAGCCATTTTCTTAGAGGCAATATGGTCTCAAGGTTAAATGTGAAATAGCTGGATTTGAATCCATTCTGCATCATTCACTAGCCACATCTCAGCTCCTCATTTTCCTTAGCTCTAAACTAAGGATAACAGTTGTATCTACTTCATGGTTGTTGTGCATTGTCTCCTGATGGGGTTTGTGTTTTCTCTCCTATTTATCAGTATAGACTGACTGGACCACCTATGTCCAATGAATACTTGACACATAGTAAATATTTGTTGAATAAGTAAATGAGCACTAAACAGGATAAAAATAACAAGTGCCTCTCATATAGTTATAAATGATCAATATACATTCATTATTAGTAAAAATGGTGTTAATAATAATGGATTATAAGGGAAAGATAGAGACCTAGTTTCTGCAACTCTAAAGTAGGTTAAAAGATATTGCTCTCTTAGGATTTTTGGAAGTATTTTTAAAAAATCTATGCAAGATTCCTGGCATGGTGCTTACTCTTAGTGTTACTGTAACTATTATTAGTAATATTAGTATTTATTAGTATTAATATTATTTGGAGGCTCTGAAATTTCTCTAAGACTTTGTATACCAGCAGAAAATGGAAAAATTATTAGCATTCTTAGATGCTCACCACATGCCAGCAGTTCTACCTACAATGCAATAACTAGCCTATATAGAAAATATTTATATTTGTATTTTTCAGGTTATGAAAAGTAAGGCTCATACATGTACAAGAGCATGGATGGTGGGACTTGGGTGCCACTTTGCTTTTCTTTGAAGTCTTCAATTTTTTTCAGACTGTGTGTCACCTCAGCTAGTTGCTATTGCTGCTAACCATTTTGTAGCAAATTGTTCTCTAGGAATTAATGCGAGAGAGAACTCTGGGAGTGTAGGGTCATGGAAAGTCTATTGCAGTTGCTTTCCTGATTTGAGGAAATGGCTTGAAGTCATATCAAACACCCAGCATACAGCAGGGCCTCAGTAAGTGTCTATTGACTGGGTGGATGAATCCCTCCTCAGAGATAGAGAGGGTCAGAGGAACAATGTTCTCAGGGCCTGGTCTCTTGCCTTGGGCCCCATGCAAAATTTCAGAGGCTCCACAAGAAAACTGAGCACAGTGGATCTTTGTCATATCACTATCATAGACACATTTGAGGACATAGCTCCTATTTTCTCTCAATTTTGAGAGGAAGATTCATTTTGTGGACTTAAGTTAATACCCTCCCTTCTGCACTACCTCCTAGCTCCCCCATGATCAGTCTCCCAGTGGTCCCCAATTATAGTCTATTACGAATTTAATAATACCTGTGAAACATGAACCACCTTATCAAACCTTCTCTTTTCTTATGGTGGCACAATTAGACAGATGATAAAGCTCTTTAAAAATAAAACACTAAAAAATATTGATTTTCTACAGAGCTGTAATATTAAATGCATCATTCCAAACTGAAGTGAGGACTAATTTAGAAGGGATGCATAAATCTAAAACTATTGGTATGCAGTGACATTATTTTAAAAAGTGCAACAAAAAAATTATATATGGAAGTTTGTCTATCATTAAATTACTCAGTTTGAATTTCCACTAATAAAATATAAGGACTTGTTACTATATTAGGCAAGTCACTCCTATTATTAATTTGTTAGATAAATGGCTTCTATATCTTGGAACTTTAAATGAAATGGAATTCACTAATCCTAATTGCTTTGCCTTCTACCGGAATTTTTTCCCATTAGTTCAGCATGTTTCCACCTCCCCCTTTTTCACTTGAAGAGAGGAGCCTTCTTCAACTTCAAGCCTAAGGGTATACTTCATGCATTTATTAATTATCAGGTATTCATTCAGAGGGGTTAATTAAGCAATAACTTTCTGTTGACTGCAGTATATAGAGAATATAAGGCTTGACTTCACCTGTTGATTAAACACCTAGTCACCAGGCCTTCATTCTCCTCCCTGTGGTTGGGGGAAATAAAACTCTTTGACCAGTTCTGGTTTTGGGTAGCCAGGCCACTTGGGAGGACAGTTAGAAGCAGTTTATATTTACAACTCAAGCCACCTCGTCTTTTACTATGGCTTCAAAAATTTTGTGGCATACTTTGGAACAGCAGAAGGTAAAGAATGATTCTCATCCCCCTCTCTAAGAAGTTTAGTGGAAGCAAAATAAGTCGACATGATACCTCCACCTACCAGACAGGGGTGGTGGTGGCAGTTTGGATCTTTTATTGATAATTTTAATTTTGGGGTATGTCTATTCAGGTTCACACTTCCCAAAGACAAAATAGTGACAGGAGCACACCATGTTTTAGGGATGGTGGGCTTTTTGAGGACTGACCAACAGCTCATTAAGCAAAAAAAGAAAGAGATGACTGTCCTCTAATAGGACTCCATTAATCTAGTTTTTAGGAGAAAAGAATGTAAAACAATTTTATTGTCAGGGTCTTGTAATGCTCTAGAATATTCCTCTGAAAAGTACCAAACAGGAAAGCTCATAAAAAACCTATTCGGCAGGTATGTTCTAACTAACCTTACCTGACAATTAGGTGGCAATAGGAGAAAAGTGGACAGTGCAACTCTAGGTTGGCAATCCCATCTTCTCTTACTCATCCATCTTCTAGAATTATTCAAACCAGATGATACCTTACCTGGGAGGACATGTAGCAAATAGTGTAGAGGTCACAAACATGGATTTGGCATAATGTGCACATGGACTTGAGCCATGGCTCTGTTATTTATTATCTGAGTAAATGTGGGCAAGTTATTAAGCTCTCTGAGACCCCCACACATGTGATCTCATTTTTTCCACACACTATTTGATGACATAGGTATTTCTCCATAAAACAGATGAGGAATTGGAGGAATACAGAGGTTAAGTAAAGATCCAAAGCCACACAGCTATCTCAAAGGATGATACAAAATCACATAAGATATATGTAAAGTCCTTGGCACAACACTTTGTACTAAACGACTGATAAATGTTAGTGGTTGCTATCATTATTACATCAACCATGCCAACTTAGCTATCTTTTCCGTAGCTAAATACTCTCTACTTCTAAATGAAATAGGCCTCTACATGGTGATTATGTCTTGTTTTTTTTCATGTTACAAAAATAAATCTATTGTTTTCTTGCAAGGAATTCTGACCTCCCAACACACAGGCACACATACACATACACACGCTCATAAGTAATCTTATTCATAGGTCTTTGTGTTTTTATAAAATTTACAGAATGTCAAAGTTATATGGAGAATTCATTTGCTATGTATGGAGACATACACACATAGGACCATAAAACTATTGCAAAACAGACCTTCAGGAAAGTACAACATTGCACTCACACCGGAGAACAAAAATACATATGCAGTAGTGACTCTCCTCCAAAGAGTACGGTATGAAAAGGAGGGAATAAGAATAAACTGTACAGTGGAGAAACCTGACTAACACTACCTCAGCCAGGTCATCAAGGTCAACATCAACAGTGTAAGCCATGTTGACAGCATGTACTGTGTGAGATAAATGATGTGATGAGAATGGCACTTTACCTCTATGGTCATCTGGTACCAAATCCATGACACCAGTCTAATCATGAGAAAACATCAGATAAATCCTAACTGAGGAATATTCTGCAAAATTCCTGGCAAATACTCCTCAAAACTGTCAAAGTCATCATAAACAAGAAAAAACTGTCACAGCCAAGAAGAACCCAAAGAGACATGATGATGAAATGTAATGTGGGATCCTGGAATAGAAAAGAAACAACAGGTAAAAATGAAAGAAATCTGAATAAACTATAGACTTTAGTTAATAATGTACAAATATTGGTTGCTTGATTACAGCAATTGTGTTATACAAATATATGATGTTAATCATAATGGAAACTGGATACAGGAGGCATGAGAAGAATCATTTAGAACTCCATACTATATATTCAACTTTTCTGTAATTCTAAAACTGTTACCAGAGTTTGTTAATAAAGATTATAAAAATCTATTTAAAATAATTTTTAAATATACATAACAAACAGGGGCATGCCTTACTGACTACATGCCCAGCTCTCGCTAGCATGCCCAATTGAGGGGGACTTCGATCAGGCAAATACACTAAGATCAGTGTTCAAGACCGTGGTCTCCTGCGTGTTCACTTCTGGAGTCTGTCCACATTCTTTCCTGGAGCATGTTTGGCCAGCAGGAACATCCACAGCGTTTGGGTCCTGAGAGCAAAGCATGGCTCTTTCTGAAGAATGATCCTTCTTATTACAAACTCAGTGAATCCATGGCTTCAAGAGTCAAAATCATCTCTCTAAGGCTGTGTCCTTCAGCCACATGTCCCCATTCCAGAACTGGATTGAAGACACTGAGGAAAGAGGCCATACTCATTTGTGCTTTGAAGGGTTATAAAATAGTTAAATAGTTAAGTGGTTCCTCTGTGCAAGGCTGTTTGTTTGCAGCAAGTATCTGTCTTCAGGAAGCTTACAGTTGCAAAAGTGAGGGAAGCTGCCCCACTACTAGGCAACATCAAAGTTCTGATCTGTAAGAAGGATCGAGAGAATAAGCGGCGAAGGGCAGGAGGGAGGTATAAATCACCATTAGATCCAAGGGGAAGAGTCTAGAAGAATGGTGTTCACATATGGGGTCTCCGTGGTTCACAAACCTGGGATTCCTCCCGTGAGCCTACAGTCCTCTCTTTCTGCCTCATCCCAGTCCTATGAGGAAAAGCAAGCCTCAATCCAATACATAGGAGAACAAAGGAGAAGCAGTTGTGACCCAGAGACTACGCATGTTTTTCTTAAGCAACCACAAGGGACAGCCTCTTTGGTGAGTGCACTTACCAGATGGCTGCAGCTTGTCAGCTGCTTCCAATCAAATCTTGCACCACTGGGTTGGTGCATCCCACACACTCAGCAAGATTCTGCTGAGTGGAGAAATTAAAAAAAAAAAAAAAAGAAGAAGAACTTATTTTGCTCCATACCTAGAAAGTGTGCTCTTGGGGATTTGGAGGACAGAATCCAAAATCAACAAGAAAGTATCAGAAGAAAGCAATGAAAAACTGAAGACAGCACCCTGTCCTGGGCCATGTGTTTTATTTTAAGTTTATGGTGTTGGAGGCAAGGAGAAAAACTGGTTCTTCAAGTAGGTGTGGGCAGAGAGAAGCAGAAAAGGGTTGGAAGAGAACATTGGGAGAGAGAGATGAAGGAGAAAAAAAGGAGAAGATATAAATGAGTACAACACGAAATATTTGCTAGGATCAGTGCTAAAATTCGATTTATTATTATAAATATTATTTTGCAAATTATAACTTTTCTGGCTTAATTTCACATGTGAGAAAAAAACAAAGATTAAATTCATTCAATTGTATATATGTCATATATGTATATATTCACATATGTGTGTAAATATATATATATATAAACTTTGGAAAATACACTTTAGCAGAAATTTTAAAATATATCATCCATACCTACCTCCCTAAACATAAAATGGTTCCTTTTAAAGAAACTGCTATAACAACAGTTTTTCTGGGAAAGGGAAGCAGGGAGGGGAGTGAGGAATGAGACAATTTCTAATGATATGGTTGAATATGACACTGTGTGGTTTCCATACCTCCCTGTCTACACACACACACACACACACACACACACACACAAAAACATAATCACTGAGTTTGAAATGCTCCCTTCAAGAAACAAAATTAGTAATAACCCTCTCCCTCTGAACTTGAATGACTTTTTTTCAACTTCTTTCTAGAAACAGAGTTTCCTTTGGGGAACTGAGACAATGCTTGCTGAATTGGACACTCCCCAAACAGTGCATAGGCCTTTGTGAACAGGGCATTACAAAAACATCCACATTTGCTGGAGACATCAGTAGCACTCAGTTGTGCACATCTAGCTATGTCCTGGAGCCAGCAGACTTGTTCACACCTGCTTATCACTCCAAAATACAGAGAGGGCAGATCTGTTCCTATAAGACACTTATGAGAAAGGAAAGGAAAACCATGCTGTGGAACGAGTCTCTGATGTGCCCCACCCCAAGTCATTCCAGACAACAGAGGTGTAAGGGGTCTGATGGGAGCTTCGGTTTGATTTGTACTCAGTACAATGCTTAGTGCTCCTCCTCCATCACCTCCACACCCAATCACACAAACACAAAAGTGAGGCCCGATGATCCTCTTATAAATACAAGTGAAACTGATTACTTAGGATAGCTACCTCCTGTCATGCAATGTTTATCTAAGCCTCGAGATTAAAATCCTATAAGATTCAATTTCTACATCTTAAAAACAGGGTAAAATACCAGCAGACAGTGAAGGTTTAAAGAGATGGATAGATGAAAGTTTGTAAGACACCTGGAACTTAGATTACCCCAGACTGTGAGTTTCTCTTCCCTGTGTCCTTTAGGATCTGCACAAGCCAGACCCAGCAATACTGACTCTTCTGATAAAACATGGTTTGGCAGCCTGTGAAATTATGAATGTTTGAATTTGGATGATGGCAGGGGAGAAAATGAAATCGCATGCATATGAAGTAAAACCAGGAGCTCAGGAATTATCTGGCAAAGAAAGCTTGATTTAAAAAAGTGCTCCTTTGTTTTTAGATTTTTCCAGTATAAAAGTACCACCAGAAAGGATCAGAGTGCTGAACATGCTGAGATGAATCATGACTTAGAGGTAGGAGACCTGGCGTATGGACATTGAACCTTCCCAGGATAGAGAAAGAGGGAGTTCAAAGGGAGGAAGGAAGCAAGAAGAAAAGATTTCCCAGTGGACGTGAAGGCATTAGAACCTGGGAGGGCGATGGAGTGTATCTTCCCAGATCCAGTCAACTCCTCTTTGTCCAGAGGCGACTTGGGAATTTTGTATTCCTGTAGCCAATGGTTAACGGTTAGAAATCCATCCATAATATTTGGTCAGAGAGCTATAATTTTCTCTCTGAAAGATTGGCCCATTGTGTTGAGATTCTGCCTTGTTTGTTTGTTTGTTTGTTTTAATTCTTGCAAGATGCTAAAAATATCATGGGATTCATTGCTGACAAGGGTAGATAAGTGTTTCTAAATCAGGATTTCTATGGACTTTGCTGCCATTCTGTGTAAGCTTTCTCTGAGAAAGAATATGTATGATGAAAAGGGCCAGGATGCAAATATACTGTTCTGTTTATTTTATTTTAATTCAGTCAAGACTTTCCTCAGTCATTTAAGACTGCCAAAGGCATTTTAAATATCACAGTTTCCCAAAGTGTCTATATTATTTTTCACCACTGGCTCCCCCATCCCTTTACTAGTCTATAATAGATGATCAGTAAGTATGGAATTGGAAGGTGAAGGAATGATAGAATTAACTCTAGTGGTTTCAAGGTTCTGGTTATTTCTCTCTTCCACTCACCACTCATTTCCTAGAAAATGCTCAAATTATACCAAAACAGCCTAATCTTAGGTGGACTTTAGGCTAACACTGGCTTCTCTCCCATATTCTCATCTTAAATAACCTGTCAGAGTGCTTGCTCCCTTCTCCCTACAGAGTGTATAACTTGTAGGAGTGTTTTCAAACTCCTCTGATCTTACATATGAATCACCTGTGATGCTTGCCAAACACTGCTTCTCAAGTCCTTCCTGTGGATCACCACCTCACACACACACATTTAGATTCAACTGGGGAGCTTTTCAAACTGCTGATGAGTTTCCCTCAGAAACTCAGGGTGTGGGATTCAGGCACCAGTAGCTTTAAAGCTCCCCAGGTGATTCCTGGGTGCAGCCAAGTACTACTGTCGAGATTGTGATCCAGTAAGTCTGTTTTGGGACTTTGGAGATTGCATGGAAGGACTCCAGGTTATTCTTATCATCATAGATTTTGGAAATATTGGGCTACAGTCCAGGGGACAGATCAAGCACTATTTCTGAAAGATGGGTCAATTTTTCGTAAAACTGGCCAGTTGAACTCACTTTTCTGTGTAGTTTAATGGTCCAGTGGCAAATACCTAATTGGACCAATACATTCTCTCATCTGGGATGTTGGAAGGGGCGTGACTTGGTTGCAGAAGGTATCCTTTGTAAGAACATGTAAAGTAGATTTGGGATGGTTATGTTTATTCCATTGCATGGTAAAGCTGGAAGGAGGGGCTAAAAACCTGTTGTAGACCCACTAAGAGAAGAATTAGAGAAGGAAGGAGAAGGAGACAGAGTGAGAAAAACACCCTTCGATCCCGAAAACTTTCTTTCTGTTGCTGGTTCTATATTCTCATGAAGCCAGGTACCTGTTCTACCCACAAATTTTTGAAATACTCCTTAATTCTTTATACGTTCTACATGTTTCTATATATTTCTCTATATTTTCTATATCAAGTAAGTTTTCTTTCTTGCATCCAAAAGATCCCCAAGACATCCATTCCATGATAAATGAAATCCACCAAACGGCAGATTTGAAAATGCAGGTACCAGGAAAAACGATGTGCTGCAGGAATTCACTGTGCTTACCTGAAACAATTCCAGTGCTACTTTTGCTAAATCCATCTTATTAGATCACCCACTAAGCCTCAAAGCTTAGATAATGGAGATAAAAAGCCCACTAGCTATGTAGACTCAAAGACATCAAGTAGTATGTTACCTGATGTCTCCAAGTCTCAATTACTTCTTTTAAAAATAGGTGTTTGCACCTCATCACATTGTGAAAAGGATGAAGTGGGATAATAACTAGAAAGTAGCTAAAATAGGCCTGAGTTTACAGCAGATAGGAATAGAGATGTTGCTCTCTTCCCTTCTACAAAGTGAGACATAAGCATGTTTTCCAGAGGTTAACTGGTAATTTAATAGATTTTTCTATAACAATGTCAAAGAAGTGAAGAGAATGGCAAGATTAACAGAAGTCAAAACAGGTTTTTATTTTTCTGCAGTTCTTTTCAGAGCATTTAAATGCTAGTGTGAATTTTGAATCTCCAAAACAGAGACATGATAAGTGGAATTGCCATGTGTCACTTAGGGTTACAGAACCCTCTTATCCATAAAGTATTTCATGAGTCTGGTGCCCTACAGAGCACTAGACTGGGATATCCTCGGCTAAGCCTGTCATTTTCAAATCATATTCCAAGGAATAACTAGCAGAGAACCTGCAAAGATGTGGATGGCGATGGTCAAGTTGATAAAGCTCTAATGCCTTTACCTCCACTGGGAAATCTTCCAAACCCACACCAGAAACTAAGAATCTGAGTTTTAAAAAAATGAAAAGATAAAATATACATATACTTAAAAATTATTTACCCTTATCAGAGCTTACCAATTAAGAAATAATTATAAGGAGACACATTCACTATTCTTCCCAAATGAAGAATGTTCCCTTGTCTATCTCAGGATCCACTTTTCTTAATTACAAAGACTTTTTTTTCTTTTAAGGTCAGGTTTATTGAGATATGATTTATAAACAATAAAATTAGTCTTTTGCATTCAATTATATGAATTTTGACAAATGTTACAGTCATGTAGCCATCATCATATTTAAAATACAGACTATTTCCATCATCCAAAAAAATCTCTTGTAGCCTCTTTTCATCCTTACTTAACTTTTGTCATCTACTGACATGTTTTTTATTTCTATAGTTGTTTCTTTTTTTCTTTTGAAGAATGGCTTTCTTCACTTAACAATGAATTTGAGATTCATCCGTATTGTTGTGTACATGAGAAGTCTCAGAAGTCTGTTTCTTTTTATTGCTGAGTGGTATTTCATTGTATGGATATACCATAATTTGTTTATCCAACCATCAGCTTAAAGATAGTTGAGTGTTTTCTGGTTTGAAGCAATTATGAATAAATACACTATCAACGATTGTTTCAGGTTTTTGTGTAAGTATATTATTATCCCTCTTGGATAAATGCCTATGGATATAATTACTGGGTCATATGTAAGTATATGTTTAAATGTGTAAGAAAGTGCCAGACTATTTTTCAAAATGGATGAATCATTTTGCAGTCCCAACAGCAATGTATGAGAGTTCGGTTATTTCTATTCTTGATTTTTTAAAAATTATTTCAGCCATTCTAAAAATAGGTATAGGTATCTCATTAACTTGAATTTCCCTAATGATGTTAAGCATTTTTTTTATATACTTATTTATCATCTTTACCTTCTTTGGTGAAGTATCTACTCAAATAACTTGCCCATTCTTATAGTAGGTTGTTTTGTTTTTATTTTGAGGGTTCTTTATAGATTTTCAATAGAAATCCTTCATCAGATGTTTATTTTTAAATATTTTATCACAGCTTGTGGCTGGCTTATTCACTTTAACTGTGTCTTCTAAAAGGCAGAAATCTTAAATTTTGATTAAATCTTGTTTTAAAAAATGCATTGTACTTTTGTTGTATCAAAGAAATCTTTGCCTGACCCAAGGTTTTCTCCAAAGTTTTTTACTATCTTTTCTTCAGAAGTTTTACATTTAGATCTATGCTCCAGTTTGACTTAATTTTTATATTGGTTCAAAATATGGACTGATGTTCATTTACTTTGCATATGGATGTCCAATTCCCCCAGTACCATTCCTTGAAAAGACAGTCTTCACTACTGACTCATTATTTATACCTGTTTATTTAGCTATTTTTAGTAGCTGCTCTAGGGTTTACTGCATACATCTTTAAATTTTTGCAGTCAACCTATAAATAACATTTAACCCTAAGTGTATAGTAAAAGAAACTTACAAGAATAAACTTCTAGTTCTTCTCTAAGGTAGGTCTGTTTGCCTGGACCTCAAGGGTGGATTTTCTGGCTGATCCTGTCTCTCCTATCCATTGCAGCCAAAATCTGCGTAGCATCTGTGGTAGGTCTTGTCTGAGAGTAGTTTCTTGCCCTTCTCTGAGCAGCAGATAAATACTGATATTGGTATAAGATATAGATTCCTGAACTCTTTTATTGACCAGATACAGAGAGAATTTGTCTTTTATCCTTCCCCAAGCCTTAATGGGTCTTCACATGTGCCCTGGATGCTACAAAGGCCGCCCCTCTCCAACCAGCTTAAGGATTTTGTTCTACAGGGGGAAAGGATACAAATGGAGCTTCCTGCCTTCTCATGATGGCAGCTGTTGCCCTCCTTCAGGCCTGCACCCCTGAAGGAGGCCACAGTGGTCTACTGCTTTCCTCCATTCTTATTGTGAGCATCTGTTGAAGGTCCATGTTGAAAATCGTGTCAGTGAGTGAGAGGTCCCATTGTGTCTATGGTTCCTAATGGCTCCATATTCTCATGCTAGCCTATACTCAGTCTTTAGTAATGTATTACAATTTTTAAGATAGCTCCCAGTGTCACTTCTTCCCATGATCTGCCCTATGGAAAACCTGTGCTTCCATCCCAACTCCCCTTGGAGAGGCCTGTGTTCATTTGGAAACTGGGCTAACTGATTGCCTTGTAGCTTCAACTCTCTCATGGATTCAAGGGTAAGAAAAATTCTCTGTCCTGCTCTTCATTTCCAAGGTGGAAGCGGGACACCCTCTCTACACAAAGATTTTAAGTTTCCATTAAATAGGCCATTCTCTCTTTGACACATCTAGGATATAGAACATCCTTCGATTTCCAACCAGTCATTCACTAGTTAATCAAATTAAGCTAAATCTTTCTTAATTATAAACATAACTATTGACTAATCCTCATGAACTATGTGTTGATATGTGATTCTCATTTTTGATTATTTCTTCTAATAAATTTCTAGGCAGGTAATTTATGTTTGGAATTCTTTTAATGCTATTGTAATGCTTATGTTTCTTTACTTTTTAAAATACAGTAAAAAAAAAAAAGGGTTAGTACTTGTATTAGTTTCTCAGGGTTGCCAGAATAGACTGCCACCAACTAGTTGGCTTAACACAAATGTTTTTCTTTCACAGTTCTGGAGACCAGCAGTCTGAAGCCAAGGTGTAGGCAGTTTTGGTTGCTTTTGGAGGTTTCTGAGGCATTCCAAGCCTCTGTCTTAGCTTCTGGTGATTGCCAGAGATCCTTGGTATCCCTTGGTTTACAGATGCATCACTCCAATCTCTGCCTCCCTCTCACATTGTTTTTCTCATTCTCTCTCTATCTTCTCTTCCTACAAAGACACCTACTGTCGGATTTATGACTACCTTAAATCCAGGATCATCTCATCTTGAGGTCCTTAACTTATTTACATCTTCAAAGACTCTTTTTCCAAATAGTCACCTTCACAGGTTCTGAGAGTTAGGACTTGGACATATCTTTTGGGGGGACTTATTACTATTAATATATGTCTACCAGGTCACGTATCTTGTATTGTTTTTATAGTTGTAAGTTTCGCATTCCATCGAGTCATTAAAATGAATCACTGTGAAGCAATAATGATTTGAATAATATGATCTGCCATTCAGGGATTAAGAAGAACTGAATTTATATTTTGGCTAATCCATTTATAAGTTGAGAGACCCTAGGCAAGTTACATCAGGACTCTGTGCCTCACTTTTCCCATCTGTTAAAGAAAACAAATATTAGCTACATTCTATCAGTGCCATCTTGAAGATTCAGATGAATGAGAACATGTAGGAAAAGCCAGACCATACATCAAGCACTAATTAACGTTGGTGACCTTCCCCTTTGACTTGTGTTGCTGTTCATTAAATCCACAACCTCTCCCCTCACTACACTGATTATAGGATCCTTCAAGGCATTTTTCTGTTCATACAGATACAAAAGCAAGAAAGAGGCCTGGAAGACAGGAGAAGTGCATTTTAACCCCATATCACTACCACCTAGATGCTTACTTCTGTAGTAACTTGGCTTACTTCTCTGGGCCTCAGTTTCCTGAACCACAAAATAAAGTGCTCCAAAGTTACAGTCCATCTCCAAGCCCCCAACAACCCTTATAATGCACCATCTACATTTTGGCTGGCAGAATAAGTCAGGGAAACATCCAGACTTTCTTCTCATTTATTCCAGACTTTCACACCATTAGTGATTCACTGATAATCTCTTAACTCAGAGAGTGAAATCAACACAATCCAGAGAATAAAAACCAGGCTTCCCTTTGCTGGGAAAGAAAACTTGGATTTGGTAGTAAAATAGATACAAGAATATGTAGTTTTTCTGCCAGGCCCAGTGGATAGCGTATTCAAGGCTTGTCTCCTCCCGGAGGACCTGGCACCACCCCAACCTCACTCTCACAGACCAGCATTTACGGCCACTCCAAAACCTCCAAAGTATGTATTTCATAAAAGCAGGGCCTGGTTCAAATCTCCTGTAATGTCTCTAAAGGGAAAGAACAGAGTCACTAGTCAGGGCTGTGTCTGTGTGTCGTAAATTCCCCAACCCCCATTCCCTCTCCTGGCTAGCACACGCAGGCGTGCGCACATACACATAAACACAGCCATAAATATATACACTCCCATTTAATAGACTGGGGGTTCAAATTACAGTTACAGTGTCATAAAACTGACTAATCCACAGGGTGTGTGCAGAAGTCTGTGTGTGTGTGTGTGTGTGTGTGTGTGTGTGTGTGTGTGTGTGTGACAGAGACAAGTCTCCTTTACTTGAGGTCCTAAGTTCCTAAAATACGCGACACCTCTGGGACATTTAAATAAGCTGTCCTCACAGCACTGTCCTCAGAACCTCATACCTGAATGCAGGGCTGCCTAGATAATTTGCAGGATAAAAACATGGGGCCCCTTCTTCAAAACTTATTAAGAGTTTAGAAACGGCAACAGCAGAGCATGGAGCCTAGTGAGAGACCTTCTACCTGCAAGGCCCGGTGTGACTGTGAAGGTCACGCTCCCAGGAAGCCACCCTGGTTTGGTAACAAATAGTGAGTCTGGATAACACTCTTGCAGAAGGCACCCTTTCTTTAAGATGTATCACACTGAACTGTGCTTGTGGAGTTCGGCAGCATCATTAAAATCGAGTGATCTCTGGAATCAGGCCTGGTTTGAATCCTCCTAGACCTCGTACTGAGTCACTTTGAACATTTCTGTTCATCATTTAGAACTTTAATTTCCCATTTACTAAATGGAGCCAGTGCGACGCATATCCCAGAGTTACGAAGAAGATTTAACATAATAAGACATATAACTCCCTGGGACAAATTTTGGCACACAAGAGGTGTTCAAACTGCCCTTTGCACAGATCTTGCAGATTTTTTTTTTTTTTAAGTTTCCAGTTTGCAAGTTATCATTGGTGATTCGGGCCAACTAAGATTTGAAAGTTTGACATAACTTTTTCAATCTGTTCTCTCATTTACCTCCAATGAGGTTTCTCCTTTGGGTGGGAAGAGATGACCTTAGGAAAAGTCCTTCCCTTAGCGTCAGAATTTGGGGACTAACGTGAGCATCTGTTGGGAGTGAAGACAAGTTGCAAGGGCAAGGGGACAGAGAGAAAGAAAGAAAAGTTAGCGGGTAGTTTGAAGAGTCCCTAGGTTTGCTTGTATGGCGGGGACAGGGAACTTTCTGGGCACCCAGGTTTCTGGAAAGGGCCGGGCCTCCGCGTCTCCCATTGGTCCGTCCGCGGCTGTTGCTATGCAGATGGACCAATGGTACACGAGGGGCGTCTGGGCTCCTCCCTTTCTCCCGGCCAGACGCCGGAGCTGGGGACTCGGCTGCAACTCGCTTGTCCTCCAGGCTTTTCTTTTCTTTTCTTTTTTTAAATAAGGAGTTGCCGGGACTGAGTTGGGAGCGCAGCCTGGGCGAGGTCAGGCGCCTCGGGCGGGACGGCTGGACTTCTGGGACGGTTCACCTGTCGGACTAGTTCCTCCTCTTCCAGCCCTCCTTGCCTTCCTGACTTTGCACAGCCTGAAGGTATAGGGCAGGACGCGCTGCTAGTTTTATTTTATTTTTCCTTCCTGGTACATGTGTGTGTTTTATGTTTTAATAACTTTATCAACTCGGTGAACTTGCACGAGAGCACCCACTGCTTCTTTTGCCTTTGTTCTTTGTCCCTGTCTCTACCTGGCCTTTAAGTCACTTCCAAAAATTGAATCCCTTCTACCCCCAACCCCCACCCCCCAACGTGCACACACACACACACACACACACACACACACACACACACACACAGGGTCTGGACCGTTTGCATTGAAGAGCACAGTTTTCTTGTTCAAACGCAGGGCCTGAGTTTAGAAAATGGGAATTTCCCAGGTGGAAAGCTACTGGGCAAGAAGGAGACAGGGAGCAGACGTATGCGGCATTGGTTACTTTGGAGTAATCAAAAGTATTGTAATCAATTTATATTAATAATAACTATCATTTGCTGTACCACTGTGCCAAGCAATTACCATGTTTCATCCTATTTAAAGCTTGAACCCTAGTATGTCTCCTTCCAAAAACTTTGTTTCTTTCCACATCCCTGTGTTGTCGCACTACTTTAAGATAGCCCATGCAGTATGGGGATTCTTATATCCCACATCTGAGCATGTGTCTCAGTGGAGTCACATATCCCCACCCAGCCCCACCCAGTCCCATGTGCAGCCAGCAATGCTCCCATTGAGCATGTTTGTGACCTCAGGCCTCTCCTAGCCCACCACTAGTTTTAGTCCTTGCATATTATGTGGATCTTCCTCAATGTGCTTCATTCCAATCCATCTTGTGGTCAATAGGGCATGCAAAATTAACCCTTTTTACAGGTGAAGAAAATGAGGCACAGGTAAGCAGTACATCTGGCCCAAGGTCGCACAGTAATATAGTGGCGGACCCTAGAGAAGAACATAGATTTCCCCTCCTCTCCCTGCTCCCTAAATAGCTTGCTTCTCTGCTCTCCAAGAAAGCCTATGGTCTATAAATTATGAATTTAAAACAACAAAATGTAGGGTTTGGAGGTGCAGAAGCAAAATATATCTATCTATCTATCTATATAGATAGATAGATAGATATAGATATAGATATAGATATAGATGATAGACAGACAGACAGATAGATAGATAGATAGATAGATAGATAGATAGATAGATAGATAGATAAATGCCAGTGAGAAATGAAATCTATTCTATTTTGTATTTGAAGACTGCCTAGGAAGTGGCCCCCAGCTGGGAGCAGGATTGACTGCTGGAGGAGGATCTTCTGTTGGCAGGGCTAGTTTCTACCTGGCAGACAGCTACCTACCACCCTAGCCCTCGTTCTGAGCCTGGCACCAGAGAGAAGCGTGTCTGTACTTTGTCTACTGTTGCCCAATAGGCTCAGCAGAAAGGCCTCAACTAGCCCGCCTTCTCCCCTTTCCAGGGGAGAGAACCTGAGCATACTCCCATCTTTCCTAACACAGAGGAGCCTAAGGGCTGTTTCTTTTCTGATGACTTAAAGGAGATGCATTTGAACTCTGTACCCAGTATTATCTAGCTAGTGAGAGCCTTTCTAGCTCCACCCATCCCCAGAGACTCCCTAGATCCCCCAAAGATAGTCCTGTCACCTTCCTTAAATTCCCTAGCTTAAAAAGCCTAGCTGAAACCCTGCTCATAATCTTAAAGTTTATTTTCTAAAACTTTTCTTTAAAACCTATAGAAAATAAATATTGAGATTGGAGCAAATTAGATTATCGTGTTTGTGAAGGCCGATACATGTGCTGGCTGTTGTCCTTCGTGTCCCACTATAACTCTTTAGTTAGCCTTAACTTATATGTTCGCAAAGTAGCTTTCTTCTTGAACACCAACCTAAACCCACCCTGTTGCAAAGTCTGCTCTCTCTCAAGCTTTGTCCAGTCAATGAGATATCTACTTACACAAATGCTTTGCCTCTCCTACTTTCAGTATTCTTCTTAGCCAAGAGCTAAGAAGTGTCCTTTCTCCTTTCCACAATAATTTCCTTTGTGTACACTCTGCCTCTGTACTAAGCACTGGGAACTCCCACCCCAATGTTTACAGTCAAGAGGGAGAAACACCATTACCCAAACCCCTACAAAAACCAAATCTTACTGTTATTTTTGTTAGAAAGGATACATATATACATGACATAATCATGAAATGTAATAAGGGGACTTAAAGTCATTTGGAGCAATCAAGACAGGCTTCATGGAGGAAGTGATGTTTGAGCTGCAGTTTCATGGATGGACATATTATAGAGGTTAAGGAGGAGAGTGAAGAGGAAGAAGAGCCAGCTTGGGTAAATGTCCTCTGTTGGGTCTGACACCCACATGTCCACTGAATACAATTAGCAGAGCCTGTTGCAGTCCAATTCAATTTTCATAGACAGGAAATTACTTTTTATAGAGACTGATAAAAATTAGTGTCTCTAAGAACGTTAGTCTTTTCCCTAAGATGAGAAATTGGGACCATATGTTTAGGTCTGGTCTTGCTAGGTGGGTGTACAGCTCACCAAAAGAATAAAATCAACACATTTTTTGTTGCTTCCATAATCAGGGAGTGGGAACACTGGAGTCCTACTGATTTCTGCCTTTGCCCCATGCAGCTGATCTTATTAAGCAATATTAAACTTTCAATGCCCCTGAACTAAAAGAGTTCAGATTCAAATGTCACCAAGACGTATTAAGAGCTGAGTAGAAGCCTGGTATTTCCTAAGTATGACGCCCCGCCCACACCCCCCCCCCCCGAAACCTTTACAATGACCCTGGGTGATAGCACTTTTTAACCCCTTTCTGCAGATGAGAAAACCAAGACCCAGAAAACTCTTGGGTCCTGACTCCAAGTGTATGTCATGGATGCAGAGTAGGATAAAGTATTATTTGACAATGCACAGAATGAGTGTTTTATGTCACAGGCTAACAAAAAATCAGATTTGGACAGTATTTCAGAGCAGTTTTTTAAAAAGAAAATCTTACATACAGTTTGATCTGTAATATTCTTGACATGTCCACCCTCATCCTGAATCTCCCCTGTAATAGAGAATTCACTGATGAATTCCAGGTTGATGAAACCAGGTTGACTTTTGGATCTTCGATTATTCAAACCAGCTTTTACCTTCAAGACTTCCAACTGGCTCAAACAGAAAACATTACCTTTTTAGGAAAGATATTGATTAAATGTTTAATCAAAGGTAGTGGGCATAAACAGAATCAGGTGTACTAACAGCAAAGCTCCTTAGAGATGATGCCAACCCTTTGAATTCAGGAAGAACCCAGAATACCTTCACAATCAAGGTCATAATCTAAGGGCATAAAAGACCTAGAGGGCCATGTTCCCAATACTCTCTGAATCTCTCCTATGTTCATAGGAGCCTGATTTACATTAATTGAGTCAATTACTCTCACTGATCTTCCAATGGATACTCTTCTAGACTTAATATTAGCAAAAAGAGGCTCTGAGGTTCACCTTTCCAGGCCTTAGTGCCTGGGTTGGTGGTGAAGGACCATTGAGTTGCCATTTTCAGAGCACCTAGAGTCAGCTTCCCAACTCCACAGGCATCTCTCTACTCTTGCTTCTTATTGTCCCTCCATTTGGGTGCTTCCCTGATGGACACCAAATTTACACCTATCCTAAGTATCAATCGCTGCAGCCTCCTCAGATAGAGCCTTTCTTAATTCATTCATCCATCCATCTATCCATCTATCTACCCATCTATTCAACAAATATTTACTGAGCTCTTACTATGTGCAACATTAGGATAATGAAGTTAACAAAGCAGCTCTGTTAGCTTTTGTGACATTTACAGTCTAGTAGAGGGAAAAAAGACAATGTTTAAAGGACCAGTAATAAAATGTCAAGTCCCTCTGGCTCCTGCGAATGAGATGGGAAATGGGGAAGAGGACATTGTCTCAGTTGCTAACACAGCTAACATTTAATCACCTTTCCTATTAATTTCCTATAAGCATTGCTCATGCCCTGGAATTGTTTCTTCCCCTGCTTCTTTACCAGTTGATGATCTGCCTTTACTCCATTAGGATGAAAGCTCTGTGAAGGAAGGAAATTTTTTTAGTTTACTCACCTCCGGACCCCCAGTGCCAGCAAAATTCCTGAAACCAAGTGGGAAACCCATCATATTTGTTGGGCCAAAAAATGACTTTTCCTCAAACCTGAGTGAGGCAGGAATGCTAGAAGCATCTGAGAGAAGGTGAGCAGGAGTCACAGGAGGCAGTTTGATCCACTTGTACCTATTGGGAGTGTCCTACTGCTGGCTTGTACTATTGTCACTCAAAGAGACTCCATTCTGCTCCCTAGGAATACTGTGGGGATTTGTACAGAAGACTCTTTTTTGTTTGTTTTAATAATTTAATTTCCTTAGAACAATTAAATCCAAGATCAGGGATAACTTCTAGAATTTGCAACTGGAGAGATTTTTCTTTACTCCTCCACCACCCACTCCTCTCTCTTCCCAGAAATAGGTGCCAAGCATAAAACCCATGTACTTAGCAGTTGGCTATAGAGGCACATGAATAATCTCTCACCTTGATCAAGAAAGGGAGAAATGGAAAACTTGATCCCCAGGTGGCTTTATAAAAAATGAAAAAAAAGAAAAATGGAGATGCTGGCATTGTCTAATGTTTATAATATTTTCCTTTTTTAAAACAATCATTATGTTTGTTCTTGCAGCATGCTTGCTAATCACTTCTGATCATCATTCTCTACATCAGCACAGCATTTTATCCATTTTGAGGAAGCTGCAGCTGAGGTCAAGAGTGGGTGAGGGCCTCCTTGAGGCTCAGCACGAACAGCTTAAAGCCTGGACTGGATCAGCATCCAGAAGAGTTTTTGTTGTCCTTGCTAATATTTCTTCCGGACGTTAAATCTCCCACATGATGAATTACAAAAGAGAATGTTCACATCTGAACGGGTTTTACCCACAATGAAAGAAGCAGCATCTCCAGGAAGTTGTTGTCAGGGCTAGAAGAAAGGGCTTTACTCAGAGTAACAGCATCCACCCCAACTTTGTGGCATGGCACTAGCAATTAGGGATGTCATCTCTCATCCCCTAGTTGCAGACAAGGAAGGGAGCAGTTGGATGTCACTGGAGGAGACAGAAGATGGATAGCCCTGGAAGATTCCTCTGTCCTATTGACGCAGACACACCCGTCTCTCTGTCTCACTGCCTGCATCACCTTCAATTTGGCCAGATGGACATCATGGGGGAAATTTCGTCTGGACCAGGGATATTAAAACACTAGCAAAAAGAGCTGGCTCTTGGGAGAAATGAGGACGGGGCCATTAGAAGTTGGTTGCTGGGGCCATTAGGAAGCAGCCAGGCTCTGTTGATGCACAGAGGGATTTCTGCTCAATAATGGGAAATGTGAGCACAGGTTAGAGCAGTGATTACAGCATCCTGGAGGGGGGCTTTGAGGGGCCAGGAATAGATTGAGACTCACCCAAGCAAAGGTTGCAAAGGTTGAGGAAAGGGACAAAGGTCACCCCATCAGATTCTAGGGAAGGTATCCATGTGGCCAGATACTTTTTATTCTTGCAGATAAGGAAGGGACCTTTTAGAGTGTGACAGTGGGGAGTGTTACATACATATCTTCAGACCTGGAAGAACCGGACCCTCAAGATGTGGGCAAATTAAATGGAAGCCCAGAACTCTTTAGCAAACTTAGTAAGGAACTTGCTCCATCTTGATGTGGAAAGATGGCTGAGTCCTCATACTGTTTCTGGGGGCAATTTAGCAACATCCTTCAAGAAAACAGAATCAAAACACATAAATTTATTCTAAAAAAACCATTTAGATATCCACATAAAGATTTATAAGTAACAAAGATCATCAGTGTCATATTTATACTGGTGAAAAATAATCTAAATGGCCAAGGACCAAGGAAATAACTAAATCAATTGTGCATTTCTACAATGGCACTTAGCAAACCTTTAAATATAAAATCATGTTAATGACATGGGAGAATGATTATGGCATGTTGATTAAAAAATGTAGGTTACACTAAATAAGTGGATAGGATGTGATTCCAGTTCAAAAGGAGGGAAAAAAAATCCAAAAGAAAAAAGGCCCAACTATTAACAGTGTTTATTTCTATGTAATAGGAATATGGATGATATTTTGTATTTTTTTCATGGTATTCAATGTTTTCAAAAGTAGCTACACATTAATATGAATATATATGCAAAACTAATGTATAAAGTACTTTCCTCTCCTTATCTTTGTTACCTTGCTTTATTCTCCAATGTTCACTGTCTGAAATCCTATGGATTCAGTTGTTTATTTGCTATGTGTCACTGTTGCTCCATCCTCTAGAATATAAGCTTCCTGAGGGCAGAGACTATGTTTTATTCAGTGCCAAAACCCACTCCCATCCCCTACCAATCACACAACCTTAGACAGAATTCAATAAATATTCGCTGAATAAATTTATATTCTCTTTTTGTAATCATAAATTTGCAGAAAATTTCATTCCTCCTCCTTTTAACAAGCCATTGGGTTTGTTCAAATAGGGCAGATGAGCCATGCAGAGTCCCTGGCCCTGCTGGACTTTGGAGTCACGGTGTCTAGGAATGAATCGGAGGATCCACAGTTTTAAAGGACCACCAGGTGACTCTCAAGCCCATTCAAATTTCAGATCTACTGCAACTAGTGTTTCTAAAAACAGGCAGAAGAGCCCGTAGCCTTATCAAGTCAAGGCATGAATTTACACCCTTCCTCCCCTTCCAGTACAGGATTTTTCCTTTGACTAGAGCGAAGTCTAAGAGTGTGGCCTTGTGAGAGAGCACAGACGTTTGCCATGCAGAATCTAAGCTCCCTCCAAATGCTGCTCAAAGCCTCGACATGCCAGGACTGTGCCTTGGAGGGCTGTGGTTAACCACACAAGAGTCCCGAACGTCCAATTCTCAATGTGGATTCATGCGTCTGACTTTTTAATGTGCACAAATGATGTAATGGAAATCTAAATCGAAGAAAGAAAACATCTATCCCTAATTTCACACCTCCTCACAAATTAATCTTTTCCCCCATTTCTCCATATTTCTTCCTTCCAGTCCCTGAATATGTGTTTTACAAATTCATAATCATTACACTGATATGTTTCCAAGATATGGTTCTTTTAATTTCATGATCAATATCTTTCCCACTTTCTCTTTTCCTCTGTTCCTCCCAAACTATAGAATTTCTTTCTCTATAATAGTTAATTCTTAACCTTTCTATGAGGCTTTGCAGATCTCAAAGCTTTTTCATGCCTATCATCTTATTAATAGGACCAATTTTATTTATTCAGATAATAGCTGTGTTCTTCCTTATGAAACACATCTCAGCAGAGACTCATCCAGCAAAATGCTTGGATGCATGGGCTATTTAACTAGAGAAACACAAGTTCAATTCCTGCCACATAACAACAGTGAATTCAGACCAATAATGTAACCTCCCATAGCCTGTTTCTCTTGTCTATACAGTGTAGATATAATCACAGTTCCCAGTCCATAGAGTGGCCATGAGGATGAAACGAAATAATCACTTATAAAATGCTCAGCACAGTGCCAGTATAGAATAAGGGTTCCATTAATGTCAGTTATTATTCCCATTCTCATTGTTATTAAATGTATTAGATAAAGGCTTTTAACGACTGTAGGAAGTGAGAGTATGTCAACTCCCTTTGGCCTAACTCAGCCTCCAAATCTACCTCAACATAATCCATAGTTTTCAACCTAGAATAGGAAAAAGAGAACCACATTTTGCAGTATGCCCTTCACTGATCGTCTAATGAAGAGATTGCAAGTCCACATTATTGGATATCTTCTCTTAGGACAAAAAGATAACTTTGAGATCGTCCCCCCAAAAGTATAGATACATGGGCATGTATAGTTAAACTGAAATCCAAAATTTCCATAGTTTAGAAATTTCTAGAACCTATTTTTCTTCGAGTGGGATATTTTTAGGCTAAGGTGAAGATGCGGGGGGTTTCATTGCCAAACTTCTCACGGGGAAGCATGTCCTTGCAGGTCTCAGCAAACTCGGTTGGTTCCAAGAGTTCAGACTCAGGTAAGCTTTGGACAAACACCTGAGGCTCTGAGAGGCTTCAGTGAAATGAGCCTGAACTTAGAGGTTTTGTGAGGTGTGCCCATCAATAACTTTCTTGGCCAAGATTTAGTCAGCTTTGTCATGAATATGTTTCTGTTAGCACCTGAGAAACTCAAGTCTGCTGTGGAGACATGGCTTGGTTTTACTTTACTGGACCTCTGAGAGCTGTAGAACATCTGTGTGCTTCAGTGCACACAGCATGAGCACACTGGGATCTGCAGCCACCTGTCATTTCAGCCTTAGAGCAATTTTTCCCTTGGTACAACTTGTCTTGAAGTTCCAGAAAAGCCAGACCTCACTTTTCCCTTAGCCAAGTCCTCCAGGCTGGAACCAAATTCTCTCTCAAACAGAACAAGTCTAAGGAACAAGGGAACACCTCATCTGAGCACCTTGCCAAGCTCCCGTGTGAATTGGGAGGAAAACAGAACCTGTCTTGGGAAAGGAGACATAAACTACTGGCTAGAACATTTGGGATGATCTGAGAGAGAAGCCAATCATTCTACCAAGATTTGTGACCCTTTCTGGTTTAAATGAGCTTCTCCCCACCTAAGTTCAGATTCATCTTGGAAACTTTTCCTCAGCTACCCCGACCTCCAGACTATAAATCCCTCAGGATCTTATTTACTTTTTGTTCAAATCGAGAATCATTACATTTATATATCCAAAATTTTGTTAGAAAACATATACATTGAAAGTTTGGTGGAACAATATCTCAGAATCCATGTAATTTTTAGACTGTTCTTTGGGCCAATAGGAAATGAAATGAAAAGGCACCAGTCAGATAACAGCACAGTGATGTTTTATCCCCACAGTTATGTTACCTCTCAGAATGTTCTGGATCAGTCACACCCCAGTCAGAAAGAAGAGTCAAAGCAAGGGGCCTCAAAGGCAAATTTTTAACTTGGGGCACCACATTACAAGGCAAATGAGATATGAGGAAGCAAGCATGAGATTAGCGATGGCTAAGACCTTCTACCACAAACTAAAAGCTAAAAACCACACCAAAAAACCAGAAAGCTACAATTATTTGAGTGCAAACACCTACATTTTCACATATTTTATTGCATGCCATCTCTACACTCCCCATTTCATTCGTTAATGTAAACATTTCATTTTCATACTGTTAATATCGAATGCACGTAGGAAAGTTTCCACGCATGTTTCTTATTTGAGAAAGAAGGAAGACCAGGTCAATCAAGAACACATTTTTAACTAGAAGGAAGGGTGGCAGGAATGTCAGTGGCAGGCAGACGCATTCCCTCCTTCCCTGGACTGATGTAAGGATTCCGTGAGACATTAGGTTTAAATATGCCTCGTAAGTGTCAGGCCGAGACAAACACGTGCATTGTCAGTTCTCTTTGTGTGGCGTGTGCCAGTAAAACAATCCAACATCTTTTTTTTCAGGGCGATGTTGACACATGTCAAATACATTAACATTCCTATTGGAATGACTCATTTGTAGGGAACAGCAAGTCAGAAAGATGAGAGGAGAGGAGAGGAGTGGGAGAAGCATTTTACAATTGTTCAAGATATTAAGACCAGCACGTCTTTTTGGTGTTTGTTTTTTAAAGAGAGCAGTCACAGCATTACTGCTGTCTGGTTGTTATTCCTATCGCCGTCATCCTTATTGTTGTAATTTGTACGCTGCTTTAACTTCACCAACTTAGAAGTCCGAATGAGGTCACTGAGGCTGGCGGTGGACATAAGTGAGGCCTCACCTGCTGGCTGCACCGCCAGCTCCCTTACAGTTCTCTCTGCGTCAGTGTATCAGGAGTGCCGGTACCTGAGCCTTCAGCATCTGTCTTGAAAGCCACTGCTTAGTCCTCCTTTCTTCTCTTCTATCTCAGGACCTCTGCTTGTCCTCCTCAGGCAGATGCTGATACTATGCACCCAGCTGGCCTCTGGGGTCACGTTCAAGAGTGCTACCCTCATTTCCTTTAGAGTTTCCTCTCCACACCGTTAAAACTTTGTTGTTATTGTTGCCGTTGCTTGTTTTTGCTTTGTCCTAGTATGAGGAAGACCTGATTGTAGGTTTGGCTAAAAGTGAAATGAAACAAGAATTCATCAGTGGCAACTGAATGTGACCTTGTTTAGAGCCAAGGCCAGACCCATCCCTTATGGGGCCTGTACAGGCTTCCTTGCTGTGTCCATTCTAAACTTCTCATGCAGGGAGAGCAGCTTCTCCCTCCGGGGAATGACCGAAAGCGTGTCTTTATCCCAGTGTCCATGCCTGACCACCACGGGACCCAGGCCAACCTTCCACCTCCATTCTAGTGTTGACCTCATCTCATGATGACAGCAATGGACATTTCCATTCTCTTCAAGAGCATGCATCTTCATCCCATTCTCCACCCACACCCACATAAGTGATCAGAATACAGTCGTCTGACACCCAGGTGATTCTCCAAGCCTGAGTCACTAAATATTCAAGAACTCTTTCCATAGTTTGTTAACATAATGATCTAAGATGACCTTTGCCCAGGATGTTCTACTTTCTGTTTTTCACAGTGGCTCCTTCAAGATGAGATGACCATGCATCCAGCAGTCCTCTTCTGTTTTATATCTTTGAACAGAGATACATTTATATCAACAAGGACAAGCAACGGTTAGTTCATAGGCACAGTTCAAACTGAGTCTCAGAGGGAAAAAATCAATATTTTAGCTCCTGATCCCCAACACAGAACAGAGCTATGGCTCAACCAAATGTTTCATTTCAAGTTACCAAACTTCTTATACTAAATCTGTCTTCAGCTTCCTGTTTCTTCACAGATTTTCCTCAAGAACACCAGTAGTACTTGTTTTATTTATAGATTGCTGAAGGGCTCCTCCAAGTAATTTTTCTCAGACAACAGAATAGTGTACTATGCCTCCAACAGAGTAGCCATGTCTTTACTAAAAAAAGGGTTGCAGATTGAAATGATAGGTTTATCAGCATTGATGAAAATTGTACAAAGGATTTCAAAGGCAGAACTTTGGTTCTGACGTATGTTACACTAGTGCTGTTCATGTTTGGTGCCTTTTCCAGCACATGCTGACTTCGCTCTGGAGTGAGGCACTGTGACCAAATGCCCTCTCTCCACTCACTTCCACCACCTCCCCCTATGTCATCTCTCCAACTTCCACCCATGCACACACACTTTACGAAGAAGGTCTCTGCCTGCCAGAGTTATTTCTGATGGGTGATTTTCCTATGTTGCTTCAGGTAAATATTCTTTTAGAAGATGCTACATCTAATCGCCCATGTGAGAGGCTGCAAATCAACCTCTCAAGACTGGAATATTCTCTCATGTGACATCTGATTTGGCTTGAATACCTGAATACTTGAATACATTGAGTTTTTTAATGTTGCTGTTGCTTCTTTTTCTTTTGTTTACGGCATCACCAATACCTGTGGCATAGCTTCTAACAAGAGATCACAAGGACTTTCTTTCAATCTTCAGTTTTAGCTACAATGGAGATAACTGTCTATTTCTTGGGAGCCACTGCAACCTCCACACTGAAATCTATGTGCCATATAGCTTATATGAGAAGTCATGTCATCCCAAGGAAATCCCAAGGCAGAATTCTGAATTCTACCATTGGTTCATCAAGGAAGGCAGACAAGAACAGACAGCTTCCAACTAACTTTCTTCCTCCCTCCCTACTTTATTTATTTATTTTCTTCCTTCCTCCTTTCCTTTCTTCCTTTCTTCCCTCCTTCTTTCTTTTCCTCTCTGTTCATTTCCTTCTTTATTTCCTTTTTTCATCCTTTTTACTTTCCTCCCTTTTTTTATTTTTAAAATCTATTTTACCAGTATTGGTAATGTATCTGAGTATCTCTAACTCGTATAAAAACTAAATCTATTATCATCTTTTACCTAAGAACACAAAAATTGATCTTCTTATGAAAATAAAGACATCTGTGATTCATTTCCTGAGCTTCTCCTCCAGTTGCTGTCAAATTTCTTTCACTTTCTTCTGTCTCCTAACAGCCTGAGCCTAGTTTAGGAGAAACTTTCTGAACCTCCTCCATAATATGTCCTCTCTTTCCTATGAGTGCAAGATATCAAAGGCTTTTCTAGGTAGAAAGATCATTTTCCCCAGGCTATGTCTATTTCTCTGGCATTGTTCAAATGTCCCCTTTAATTCTCAAAAGTGTCTTGGTTTCCAAAAAAATTATACTGTTACCCTATTCCTAAGAGATCTTAAAACATGGTTCAGACCCCAATTTCATGGTTTATGATTGGCAATCACAAGCTTTCCCCAAGATTTCCCAGAAAACTGAGTTCCCAGAGTTTGTTCCCTCATGTTTCTATGGGGCTTTCTGGATTCTCTCTCTCTCTCTCTCTCTCTCTCTCTCTCTCTCTCTCTCTCTCTCTCTCTCTCTTTCTTTTAGCATCAAACCAGATACAGAATTCAGCTTTCATTGGTTGACTCAAAAATTCTACTAATGAATCACATGGGCATTTAGGCATACTTCATTTAAATTTTGGGAGAATGCTGAGAATGGCCATAGTGTGGTTTGTAAGCCCTCTTCCTCCCTCTATCTTAATAGTTCTATCTCTATTTCCTGCCCCCATCCTCTCTAATCTCCCCACTTCTCTGATAAGGAGTAATAAACACATTTCTCTCTCCCTGTCCCCTGCAGTGACTTGTTCATATCAAGTTCCCTGAAGGCCTCAACTTATATCCCAAGTACATGCCAAGGAAGTTTTCTAAATAAATATCTTGTTCTTCATTAAAGAACATCTGATGAATACATTTTTTTCTTCATGTAATTAAACCTAGCTATCTAACTACACTTGATTTAATTGTCCTTATCTTTATTCTCATTGGCAAGTGGACAAAAGGAAACTTTGGCAGAAAATATGGGAGAAAATAAGAAGAGATGAAAGCTGAAAAGAAATGAAATGCATGGGACAGAAAGAGAAGAGGAAAGGGAGAGGAAGAAAGAAGAGAGGGAGGGAGAGTCTCTTCATACCAGAGTTTAAGATGGTATCATTCTGAACAGTGGTTTTAAAAGTTGCCTGTGAGTGGGTGTTTCTGGGAGTGTTGTTTAGATTTTTAGAGTCTCATCCCCAAAGGCCTTGACCTGTTAAGATCTATAGAGATCACAATTTAACTCTTTTAGTCCATGCTTAAGCTTAAGAAAGATAGCAAGATCATATAAAACTAAATGTAACTAAATTGGGGAGGATTATGATTATTTTTCCTTCTACCAATTTATTTGAATTATATAGAGATCATCCTTGATGTCTCATTTTAGCCTGAGAATCTGAAATCACCTTAACTGGCACAAGTACCGAATATAAGTATTAGAATATATAGGTTTTTTTTTTTTTCAAATGCAACCTTTGCTTAAACAATATACACATTAGTTTATCCAGTACCATTATAGACAGATACAAAGTCAGGTCATCCAGGACAGTGCTGAACAAATTGCTGAACTTGTTTTAAAAAACATGTCAATAAAGTAGTAATTAAATAATACATGAAAGGTACTTTGAACTGAGTATTATTATAATGAAAATAATAATTGGAGACATAGAATGATGAGGTCTCCAGCATGTGTTATTCATGGTACTAAATCAACATCTTAACTATCAAGAGAGTGGCTGAACCAATGGTGAGTCCAGAAAAACAGGGTGACATCGACAAAGCCAACTTTACCTGTTTTAAAGCTACCATCACAAATGCTATGTGTGATCCCTGCTCTTCACTCATTCTCTTGCTATTCTCATTCAGGCAATTTTCTCTGTCCCTCATGTTTATTATATTTATGGCCACCCTCTTTTTTCATTGACAGAGCTTTGCCTGACTGGAACAGGCCACCCGGGCAGTCAGAGCTCTCCAGTCACATATCAGGAATAGATGATGATGCCTTTGGTCTGAGTTCATTCAGGCTGCTATACAAAAAGTACCATAAATGAGGTGGCTCAAATAACAAATATTTATTTCACACAGTACTGGGATTGGAAAGTCCATGATCAAGGAGTCAGCAGATCCGGTTCCGGGTGAGAGCCTGCTTCCTGGTTCAGAGACAGCCCCCACTCACTGTGCCCTCACGTGGCTCTCTAGGGTCTTTTTTATAAGGTCACTAATTTCTTTCATGAGATCTCCACCTCTCATCACTTTGGGGATTAGATTTCAACATATAAATTTCAGGGGGACATAAATGCTCAGCCTTAAATCTCAAAGAGCTCATACATGGGCATCAAATAGGACAGAAAAGAAACCCTACAATGAAAAGCCCATGAGAAATTATTTCAATGCTTGTTGTACACATCTTCAAGAGCCCTCTTTAAGTTGACAGTGTCTGGTCTGCCATCTTGGTGTCTGATTCTGATCATAATCCCAATTCCATGCCTTTTTTGTAAAATCTGCTTTCTTGGTTTTTCCATCTTGGTTTTCTACTTAAAGCTGGCTTCTGCCCCATATTCTTCCACATAAGTACCCATAAAGGTTGGATATCTGTACACTTCGAGCAGAGAACTACATTCTTTTTAGAGAAAGACAAAGAACTCCACAGCATTGTGAAAGTTTTTCCATTGTGCTCTCTTCTCTCCACCTCTGTCAGGGCCCAACAGCTTTATTCCCCAGGAATTAGAGCACCTCATAAGAACTTTATGAGGGTCCTCAAGTGAGTCCTCAGTCTGAGATCATCAGCTTTTACCATTTTTAAGTTAATAAAGGCAGCTATTGTTCTTCATGTGAAGCTGAATGTCTTATTTGACTCCAACTAATGACTTTGTGGGAGATCAGATCTAAATGGACAGTTCTGTAAAGGATCCATGCCCACTCTTGTTCTCTTGGTACTGAAAACAAGTTTGGACAAGATCCACTTCATAGAATCCTGCTAATTCAAAGGTCACTGGGCTACTGACTTTATCACCTTCCGTGCAGATATTAACTTTCAGAATCCCTAAGCTATCGTTACGAGAATTCTTATTTTGAGGTCCATAATTAATAGCATATGATTAGTAATCACAGGAGAAAATAAAATCACTTTTGGTGTGAACCTGGCTCGATGTGTTTCAAGCACTATTCGTTTCATAGGAGTTACTTAAAATAGATGCCAGGAAAATGGTGTGCTTTTCAGAGAGACTGTAACACCAGCCTTTTCTATAGCTTTTTGATAGATGTGAGTTGCCCTGTTTTTAGCATTTTTGAGGTCAGATCGAGAGAGCTCAAAATATACATATCCTCATGACATGGACCTTCCCCTTGACCAGGGATGTGAAAAATGCACTACAGCCTCCATCATGTTGTTTAACTCGCTTTGGGATCTTTACCTCAATATTAGTGGTAGTCTAAAGTGAAATATCTGCAATTAAAGGGTGATGTCAGTTGACAGAATGCCACCAAGGCCAGTTAAACATTGTTCCTTAGAAAATAAAAGCAGGATTCAATCCTGAAAACATTGGTAGTGGTCCAGGGACTGAGTCATTTGGCTCTCTTGGAGCGTCGAAGCTTGCTGGAACATGTCAAGAAGTGCAAGTTCCCTTCACACCATGGAAGCAGGAAAGCAAGAGGCAGGAAAATGTAATGTGAAAATAATGTAGTGCTCCAGGGATCTAGTATTTTCCTCACAATTCAGGTCTAATTGTATTCGTGGATATTAACCCCTGGAATTGAAGGTCACCTACTTTTCTGCAAATCTAATATTATTTCGATACTCAACACTCTTTTAGGTGCTTGAATATTTGTTTCTCCTTTGCTTCTTGCAAAACATCTGGAAATTGAAAGATTCAATCTAATTTAATTTATGAGCACCTCCCATTTTGATAGGAATACTTGGAATGCAATATATACTTGTTAAAAGAAATGCCTTCATGGAAATCCAAAAACGTACCCACATGAATCTGTATTCATGTTTGCACAATTGCAAGTTCACACAAAAATAAAAATATCTAGTGGAGAAAAGAGAGACAATATGGCTGCCCTTTTAGAAGAGAGAACATTGTTACGTTTCTTCTATTGCTGCTGTAACAAACTTGGTGGTTTAAAACAACACAGATTTATCATCTTACAGTTCTGGATATCAGAAGTTTGACATGGGCCAAAATCAAAGTGTTGAGGCTGCATTCCTTTGGAATCTTTAGAGAAGGATTCATTTCCCTGCCTTTGATAGCTTCTAGAGACTGCCCACGTTCTTTGGCTTGTGGCCCCTTCCTTCATTGTCAAAGCCAGCATAGTGGATTTAGTCCTTCTCACTTCAGATCACTCTAATGTCCTCTTCTGTCTTCCTCTGCCACCTTTAAAGAACTTTGCGATTGCACTGGACCTACTGAGACAATTCAAGATAAGCTCCCTATTTTAAGGTCAGCTGATTAGCAAATTTGACTCCACCTGCAACATTAATTCCTGTTTCCCATGGGAGATAACATAGCCACAGTTTCCTGGCATTAGGACATGGACATCTTTGAGGGCCTATTATTCTGCCTAGCACAATTTCTCATTTATTCTGTAAAATTTGCCAAGTAAATTTCAAATTCAAATGAGTCCTTTTCTATCTGTTTTTCTACAAAAGAAAAACTGAAATTGAGTTCATACAACAATTACATAAGTGAGTGTGGAGTTAGATGTTTATGGTAGAAGAAGGAAGGTGGTTTCTTTTTTTTAATGCATTTTGGTTAAGAGCCAAAGATTCTTAACTAAAAATGTGTGGAAAGTACTGCTATAAACAGATGACTATTAAACTTAAATAGTCATCAAGTGAAGTTAAATTCAATTTAACTTAAATATTTATTAGGAGTGAAAGCAAACATAAATGTTGAAAACGCAAATCCTTATTTCTCAACTGTCTTTTCATTTTCCCACAATGTATTTCTGGCTGTTTGGAGGTAATTTCCTAGATTTTATTAATCTTTAACAGAAGGGGTTTACAGCTAAATTCATTCCAGAGAATAACTCATTTGTAACACAATTCTGTAGCTCCCAAAGCCAAAGGGGTTAAAGGAAAAAAAAGCATTAACTCAGAAAATTTCGTTGCCTGGGAGCTGAAATAAGTTAGAGAAAAATGGTGACCTCAAGAAAGGTAAGTGACCTGATCCATGAGCAATATTTTGGCTTCCCTTTTTAATGTTTCAAATAAATGAAATTTGTACATTCAAAAAAATATTTATAAGCACCTATTCCAGGTTGAGCATGGTTTTAGGTACTGAGGATATAATCATGAAAAAGGCAGGTGGGATGTCTTCTCTTGTGAAGTTTATATGCCTCTAAGTATAATTAGATAATAGAAATGTAGATACTTAAAATAATTTTAGAGAGTGTATAATAAGGCACACACACACACACACACACACGCACACACACACGAAACAGATGACACAAACTAAATAATTAAGGAGAGTTTCATAAAGGACTATTTACAAAGGAATGACGGTTCAAGGTGAAACAAGGAATCCAGCAGGGAGGGCACTGGGGAATGAGTACTCTGACTTTCTCTCCTCCTGCCTTTGATTGCCTGTGAGAACCTCCCAACACTAAATCCAACTTGTAGCCTGAGGTCTAGTGAGCCCACCACTACAGCCCATAAAGCTGAGCCTCCCTGAGCACAGAAGAGAGCAGAGAAGGGTGAAGACTGTACCTTGAAGAGCAAACTCAAATTTTTTATATATATATATTTCTATGTATAAATGCTCTGACATGATGAAACAGGGGTGTAATTGGGCATAGAATGGGGCATTGGGATTTATTTTAGATAAAATTCAAGAAATACGTCTTTTAGGGAGGGACATTTGAGCTGTGGTCACAAAAGAAGCCACTGATGCACTGAGTAGGGATGGATGGTTCTTGGCAGAAAGAGCCAAGTACAAGTGCAAAGGGCCTGAGGTAGAAATGAACTTGTGCTGGGAAAGAGAGAGTTTAGTGAGGGTGAAACTGAGTTGGATAGAAGGCAGGTGGTAGGAGATGGAGTCAGAGAGGCAGGTGGTTGCTACCTCATTTAAAAGCCCGGTCTTGGTTTTAGTTTCCCCAGAAGAAAACCCTGAGATGAGGGTTTAAGTGCAAACCGCTGTTGGAGAGATGACTGCAGGAGACATGGGGAGGTGAGGGGATTAGAGAAGTGAAAAGGGAAGGGAAGGATTCCAATAAAGGTAATGTTATTGATAATGTTATTGACTACCACACCGGCAAGTGGGGCTCCATCCCCTGGAGCTTCCTGTGGAGGGGAGGAAGTGGGCTGCTTTTCATCAGCTCCCATCCATGGTTCCTTGTGGGCTGCTATAGGGAGGTGGCACTCTCTGGCTCTTCTGAAGAAGAGAGAATCCTCAGGTGAGGAGTTGGGGGTGTTACAGTAGGATGCTGCTGGAGAGAGGGTGTGCACAGAAAGGGCGAGTACTGGGTGATTAGGGTGGGGCACTCTCAGAGTCTGCGAATGGTTTGAAAATCATTTGGACTTCTTCTAAATGTGATGGGAAGCCATCAGAGATAATCAATTATTCATATTTTCTCTCTGACTGGACTGAGTTGTTAGAGCACAGAGATATAAATGGGTTCTTTTTTTAAAATTAAGATATAATTTACATCTGGTAAAATGTACCATTTAAAATATGCAGTTCGGTAGATTTTTAGTATATTCACAAAATTGTGCAATATTACCACTATCTAATTCCAGTACATTCTCATCACACCCCAAAAATCCCCATGCTCATTAGCAGACATTCCCCGAGGAGTGGGTTTATAAATGGCAGTGTGGGCGGCTGGTTGATGGCCTCAGTGTTGGTAACAGAAAATCTCGTGTAGAGGAAAAGGCATTGGCTCCTGAGTTAAGCACCTTGTCTTTGATTACTGAGCCTCTCTCTAGCCCCATGTTCACAGGCAAGTCACTTCTCTCCTTTAATGTTTCTAGCTATAAAATGGAAGTAGCAGTATCCCCCTGCGTAGCTCATCTGATGATTGGAGGAGGCGCACAGTCAGCACTCACACATGTTCCATGCTGTAATCAACACGTGTTATGTGTAAATGTGGGTCAGTGGAATGGTCACTTTGGAGAGGAAAGGCGATCGCCTGAGACTACAAAGCCCCATGTTTGGGAATAATTTGAGAGTTGGAAACGTAAGTGGAATGTGAAGTTCGATGGAGAGTTTGGGTGAGATGAGGCAAGAAGTTAAGCTTTCTGAGAAGGGATAGTTGGGAGTGATGTATGGAATGTAGTCTTTCAGCTGAGCAGCCAAGAGAGAGAAATACATGTCTGTAAGTTGGTAGTACTTTCATTTTTGATGTTAGTAATATGAGTCTTCTCTCTCTTTTTTTCTTGGGTAGTCTAGCTAAAGGTATATCATTTTTGTAGACCTTTTCGAAGAAACAACTTTAGGCTTCATTGGTTAAGGTTTATTTTTGAAGAGAGGTTTTCACTCCGTATCTGCTTCTGGTTAGGGGAAGTTTCTGCTGGTTTCTGTAAACACAGATGTACCACACTGACAGAGATGCAGTGTTTTAAAGGTGATGACTCTATTTGTATTTGGTGAGTGGATTTATACATGTATAGTCTTGCACAGAAAATTCTCTCTCTTTTGGTTAAGTAGAGTTGGCTATATTCTGACAGATGCAGCCTTGGGCTGATAATAAGGGAAAATTATTGCTAAGAACACCAAAATTTGTTACAATCATTTTAGTGCTTATCTTCTCTGCCAAAAACAAGTTAAACCAAATATAAATCTCCAAATGTAAACATCTCCTTTATGTTGCCACCTTATTCTCCAGTGCTTTCTCAATAGTTATCCTCTGCATACAGAGAGTCCGTGTGTGTATCCTTTTCTTTATGAGGCCCATCTCATCTCACTTTATGACTCCACTAAAGATTCCTTCTGTGAAGTGAAACTAGAAAAGAAATCCTGCCAGACAACTATGTAGACATTTTCTTTTCCAGATATGAGACTGTTTTCTCCCCTTGTCGTGGCTGTCCTACCCTCTAGCCAACTCTTATATAGCCTTTAACATCTCTCAGAATAGAAAAGAATCAAGATTATTAGACTTGTTTTCATTAGAAGAATCATGATAAAGGTTCTAAAGTAAGTGGACCTTCATCTGTTAGAGAAGAGAAAAATCATGGTCTTGGGTAGAAGGCAGGTAAATCATGCATAAGGGATGGTCTGGGCAAGGTTTAGTGGCAGGAAAATATAGACTGAGAGCAAGGCATCACGGGGCAGCTCAAGATTTAAATTTAAAGCCTAAAATAACTTTATCTCCCTGCCAGATACATATTCATGTGTGCATGGATATATACACAGACACACAGACACACAAGCCTTCTTTTTGGCCCTATAAAAGCATATCAGTACATTTGACCTCTAGTCCTTTCTATTACATTTTCTTCCAATGAAAATAAAAATGAAAGCAAAATGGAAAGACCCAAGGTCTACATCCTTGGGAATCAAATCACACTCCATAGGCATCCCATGGCAGAACTCAGGAATGATTGATGCTCATTCTAAGCCTTGCATTACCAAAAGTGAGTCCTACGTTTTGTGAATTGGTTATCGTGTGTGTGTGTGTGTGTGTGTGTGTGTGTGTGTGTGTGTGTGTGTGATTGTCTACAATGACAGGCACCAATAATTCCTCCCATTCCTGTACACATATGCTACTACTTATATCAAGAGGAAGAATTCTCTTTCTTTGAATTTCAGCTGTCCTTCTGACATATGGACCAACTGAATGCAACAGAAGAAATACTGCACCTTAAGTAATCTCAAAGTTTCCACTCCCATCCTTTTAGGACCCAACCATCATGTTAAGAAGACTGGGTTAGACTGATGAAAAATGAAAAACCATGTCGAGAGCAGAGGTTCCTTTGTGTTTTTAGAGGTCTTGGGTAATTTGACTTCTTAAAAAACAGCTTTCACTTTGAAATGAAAGTGGAACAACTGTGTTTGTGAGGGTTAGACAAGGACATGAGTGAATATTGGCCTGAAAAGTCAGATCTGCCTGTACGTAGATTCCAGAAACACTCTTTCAAGAACTGATTCATGATGCTCTTGGAATGTCTTTGTTTTCAAGAAGATGAATATAATGTTTCTTAGAGAAAAGATGAGCTGAGACCTGGGTTAGATTGTCATTTCATTTGGTCTTGAACACTTCTTTGTATAGGGAACTGATCAACTATCAAGGTAGAAGTTATCTTTAGAGGCCTTTTATGTTCTACAGTCCACAATCTGACCAGATTCCAGTAGAGCCACAAAATAAGTCTAGGTCTTATCAATGTTCCATTACCCCCACCACACACACACACACACACACACACACACACACACAAATCACTCCACAGGAGAAAGTCAAGGAACTAGGCAGAGTTCATTAACTTTCACAAGTCTCTTGGGTAAATATCAACTGGATGTGAAATGAGACCCTAGTGAAAGAGAGAATGGGACCCTCTAGATCCTGACTTATCCAATTGAGAAGGATGAGACTTTCAGGGAAGATCTAGGTTCATTAATTCATTGATTCAGATTTGTTCCATTTATACTTGCATTTCATTTATTGCACAAATATGTGTCTATTACCAAGCAGGTGTGGGCATTAGGAAATGTTTTTAAAATACATTCATTCTCATCTTTAAAAAAAACCCTGCAAAGTAAGCATTCTTTGCTCCCATTTTTCAGTCAGATTCAGAAAACAACTTGTGAATGGTCACATATTTAGTCATTGCCAGAGCCAGAAATCTAGCGAAGTCTTTGTATTTCAAAGATCATCTTGATTATGCTACCCTTGTGTTTCCCAAATGTAAATCAGTTGCCATATCCAAGTTTCATGTATGTTATAATTTACTTAATATTTTTTAAATGTACTCACTCTTTAAAGAAATTTATTTAAGGAGACTTTACACAGTTAGTAGGAAAAAAAAAACAACAAGACTTGTCATAAATAGAAAACAACAATGAAAATAAAACCCAGTTGTTGAATTCTGGCTGAAGAAGAGGCCATTTTCAAGGGTTTGAACCTGAAGCCTGATATCTCTGTTAAAGGAGAAACTAGCAAGTGTCACTCGGAGATGTTAGGAAAATACTGACACCCCACTTAAACTTCACCCTGTGTGAATGAAAAAGAACAAATGAGGGTTGAAAAGGGTAGTAAGTTCTCAACAGGAGCTGTGTTTTAAGTGTCCTTCTTTGAGTTTCCATCTAAAATTAGCTCCTATACCACTTTTAGGTAACACTACTCTATAAGATCTCCTCTCTCATGAATTCCTTTAAAGAAAGTCTTGAGAGAGACAGACAAAAACAAACAAACAAACAAACAAACAAAACATGAACAAATACAATACAGTGTAAAGAGAATTATGTTATTATGTTATCATAATCTCCAAGCTTTTTTGACCAAATACCCTTATTATAAATTTCTTGGCCATACTTCCCTGCATTTATTTATATTTCCTTTTCTTAAAGTAATATATGTGTAGTGGTGTGCTAATATTATACATACATTATAAAACATACAAAGGCAAGAATTAAAAAATAAATATGTTAATAATTTTTTCCCAATAGTCCCAAAGAAGACCCTGCATTGCCTCATTTTGGAAACTCTGGTTTTAGGTAGAAGTGCAGGGAGAACAAAGAGAGGGCACCCAACCCACTCACAGGGGGTTCAGAAAAGGGTCTCGGAACAGTGTAACAGAAGTAAATCCCATGTCAGCAGGAGGGAAAAAAATAAAAAATGGAATTCAGAACCAAAAGGGCCAAGCCTAGTAGGCATGCACACACATTACATTGTACATTCTTCCAAGTAGGGAGCAGGGAAGTAGAATGAGAGAAGAGGCTGTAAGGACAAAGTAGAATTGATTCACGAAGAGCCATATAAACTTAAGCTGAGTTAGGGCTCTGTCCAGGGGCAATGAGCCACCATTGAAGAGTTTTAGTAGGAAACAATTCAAGCTCAAAAAGATTTTTCCTCTTCACATGCATACATACATGGGTGTGCAAATTCATTCTAACTTTCACAAACAAGATAGAGAACCACCAGCCTACCAGACAATCACTTTGCAGTACTCATTTATTCAGTCTTTCTACACACATTTAATATGGGTCTACATGTGCCAGGCATAGTATTCAGATGAGGTATACAGTGGTGAATAACACAGATACATTCAGTCATGTGAAGGAGACAGACTAAAACAAGTGAAAAAGCTAATTTATTAATAATCTCTAATCACAGTAAGAAATAATGTGAAATTGAGTGAGTAATGGCCATTGAAAGAGCTATATCCTGAAATAAACTTATCAGGGAAGGCCTCTGGGAAAGAGACATGTAAGCCAAGATGTGAATAATATAAAATAACCAGTGGTAAAGGGATTGGGGAAGAATTGTCCAGGCTATGGGAAAGTCACAGGTGAAGACTATAAGTACACAAAATCTCAGCATGTTTTGGAAACAGAAAAACAACAAAAAGAGGCCTGAAAAGCTGAATTACAGTGATGGTGGGAGGACGAGGAGTAAGACGGGTCTCATTAGATAAGCAGGGACTTGATGCCTGGCCCAGCCTGGCAGGTCAAAGAGCACTGAGAAAGGAAGCTGGATGTCTGAGAGGGAGAGAAGAAAAGCACATGACATTTTTTAATTCAATATTAATTTATATTAGTTACAGGTGTTCAAGTGTATAGCATAGTGTTTAGACATTCATATAATTTACGAAGTGATCTCCTCAATAAGTCTACTACCCACCTGACATTATATAATTATTATAATATTATTGATTATATTCCCTATTCTGTGCTTCACATCCCTGTGACTGTTTTGAAACTACCAATTTGTACTCCTTAATTTCTTCCTCTGTTCCACCCAGCCTCACAACCCTCCTCCCATGTGGCAATCCTGTTTATTCTCTACATCTATGAGTCTGTTTTTGTTTTGTTTGTTCATTTGTTTTGTTCTTTAGATACCACATATAATCATATGTGAAATCATATGGTATTTGTCTTTCTCTGTCTGACTTATTTCACTTAGCATAATACCCTCTAAGTCTATCTATGTTGTTACAAATGGTAAGATTTCATTTTTTATGGCCGAGTAATATTCCATTGTATATATTTACCACATCTTCTTTATTCAGTCATCTATTGATGGATACTTAGATTGCATCCATACCTTGGCTATTGTAAATAACACTGCGATGAACACAGGAGTGCATATACATTTGAAAAGCTTACTCTGGCTACTGGGGTTCCTGGTGCTTCCTATAGGCAGTCTCTCTCCAGGTGTTGGCTTTGGACTAGAGTGATAGTGATCAATAGACACAGGTAGGCATGTGAATGATACTATTGTCAACTTGGCAATTGTGAGGGTGAGAAGAGTAGAATCTGGGGAAAGACACAGAGAACAAGCTCATGATGTCCCAATAAAACCCTATTGGCATAGACTAACAGGGAGACACTCAGCCTCTGGGCCATACAGGGGAAACTATGTCACTTCAAGACAACATAGGGCTCTTAGCATCTTCTGGAAAAAAGATAAGTTCCTCTGACGATCCAGGGTGTCCTCAAATCCAGACTCAAGGGTGGCCTCTAAACATTTTTCTGTCTCCAAAAATTTATGCATGCCTGATGCTGTCTTCCAAAAGAGCACTGAGCTATTAAAAACACTAATGAAATCTGAAAATGTGGTATTGATCAGTCACCACTGGGCTCTGGAGTGCCTCAGGGAGAGCCCAATGCAGACATGAATAATCTTTCACATCACCAGCATCACCCTTAAAAAGGCCATGTTTTTAGTGCTAATCACCAAGAAGTTTTGGGGACCACCTGGGAAAGTGGTAGAGTAGACTCCAGCTGATTACTCTGGCCAGACCACCCCTTGGTGGAAACCAGCATCGGAGATTCCTTGGCTGTCCCCATGAAGCCAAACCTCAGCCAGATCCTGCTCCAAAGTTTGTTTCCTTCTAGTTTCTTCCATTGCCCCTGAATATACTGTGCCTTGAGCTGTCTCAAACAAAGAGAAAAGGAACTGGCATGTATTCAGGAAGAAAACACCTACAACTACCAACTGCCGAGTTAGCAGCTTTACACGGTTTATCTCATTAGAGGCTCATAGCAACGTTTCACTATGTGGAATATTGCCTCTGCTTTATTAACAGGAAAAAATTAAGTTTAGTGATGTCAAGAAATCTATCCAAGCATCTCACAGCTAACAAATGGTAGGTCCAACTACATCTCAGATAACAAAATCACCCGTGTACATTTATAGAGGACTGCATGTACTCACAAATAGTCTACATGGTTATGCATACCGACCCATCTGGTCCTCACCTTACATCCTCAGGAGGAGACAGTCAGGAGGTGAAGGACCCATAGCAACCCCTATGCTGAAGGCAGTTCTATTATTATTATAGCCTGAGGTCATCTGCATAAGAAGAACTTGGATCTGAACTCAGATATTCTGTCTCTTCTCCCTGCCCTAGATGTGCCTAAATAGGTGTTCTTTTCATTGAATAACTTTGACCACAGAATCACTTAGAAGACAGTAATTCTATAGCCAACATAAAGCTCCTTAGTGAGAGTCAAGAATGAGAGATAATCAAACAAACGTTTTCTATAATGAATGTCACATAGACCCAACTGACTAGGTTTGCATGTGTTCACATATGTCATCCATGTGTGGGTATTTCAAAGGACAGATAACATGGAGTCTTGGAGACATGTCATGTAATTATGTGTGATCTTCAACACATGACTTAAGCTTTCTGAGCCTCAGTTTATTCACTGTTAAAAAAAAGGCCAATCACTTTTGCATGAGATGTAACCATGGAAGTATTTTATAACATCTAGTGCATAGAGGCATTCAACAAATGTCAATTATTTTCCTCTTTCCAAGGAACTAGAGTATAAGAAAATGATATAGAAGAGGAAGATAAAGAAGAGAAAAATTAAGTGGCATGGAGAAGTTCTCTTTATGTTCAAAAAGGAAGCTATTACTGAAGACATAATTGCCACAAAAAGGAATCCAAAATAATACAAGATAACTCAAAAGAACTAGGCAATGTGTAGAATAAGAGCAGCAACTTGGCAGAAGAAATATAGTAGAAGAATCCCTTGTTAGTCAGATAGAAGGAGTAAAAGAGCTGGCTTTCTTCAGTCTGCCTGTGCCTCACCCAGATGCACTGGAGGCCACACACGAGAAGGACAACAGGCTGTCAGGCTAACAAGAATCTCTTTGTGGAAGGATGAGTTGGACAACCAGTCTCTTACATATTCACTTATCCAGAGTAGAGAGAAATAGAGACAAAGAAAGAGAATGGTCACTAGAGTCTTCACTAGAGACAATTGTCCAACAAGTGGTAGAGATAAGATGAAGGGAATATATCCAAGAGTATCAAGAGAAAAGATATTCAGAGCAAGAAGCCAGGAGGAAAGAGGGGGAAGTTCAAAACAAACAAACAAACAACTTTAGTATGGTGAGGGAAAAGACAGAGTGGGTGAAGGATTTAGGGTGGTTTTTTTGGGTTTATGCAAGATGCATCAAGGAGTTGTTCAAAAAGCATGGGCTAAAAATGTAAATTCTCAAGAGGTTTTTCTTTAAGGCAAAACGATAGTGTTAGGGAGCAGAGCTTCTGAGGTCTATGAGGGTAGCCTCAAGGGTTTGTTTACCTCAGGGTCCTTGCTGCCAATCACTGGGCCTGGTACTTTGTAGGGGCTCAAGGGGTCAATACCTATGAGTCAATACCTATGGCACAAGGGTAGTATTCTTAATCCCTATGGATCCTGCTATCCTGGACCATGAAAAGAGCCCAGAACCCTTGCAGCAGTGTAGGGGTTGAGGGTACTGGGTTGGAGATAGAAAGCCCCCAAGTGCTCCAGTGTACAGGAAAGAGATGCCCAGGGACCCAAAGAGAGAAGCCCTTCACCCCTTTGCATGGCCTACAGGAACTCAAAGAGCTTGGAGTGCAGGTGTGGGCTCTGTGCTAAGGCTGGAAGAATAGAAACAAGGAGGGGCAGCGGTGATTGGAAGCTTTCTCTCAAAGGGCATTAAGCCTGCTTGGACCCTTTCAATCCTGCTACCTGCCAGACAAAGCAGCTTTTCACCCCCTCTCACTTTCCCAAATGGATCGATCCTTTTGTTTGTCTTTCTCTTGACCTGGACTCCCAGTTGTCTATACAGGCTCACCAAGATATTAGCCCTGATCTCTCTGGGGAAGAGAACGGACCCTTACTGAGTACTCTTTATGTGCCTGGCATTGTGCTAAGTGCTTTACTGCCTCCTCCAGTCCTCACAATAACCAGAAAAGATGTCCTGGGTCCATGACGAATTAAATGGCGATTAGAGAAGATTCACAACTTGCTCAAGATGACCCAGGTAATCTGATTATGGCCTTTCTTCCTTTCAACCTCCCCTTACAAAGTCACGTGGGCATTCAGCCATGTCAACATTAATTGTTAGGCTGGTGATAGTTGTGGTCATGGTGGTGATAACGAGGAAGATGAAAGGGATCACTTATATATTTCACTGCAACAACCCTGGCATTTATAGATAATGAAACTGTGACTCAAGAGAGTTTAAAAAATTTGACTAAGATCACAGAGTTGGTAGACGAATTCTTAAAATGCACCAGAAAACTCTTCAAAATGCACCATCCCGCTGGCATACAATGGCGGAGACTAAAGAATGGGGCTAACAAGTTCAGTTTAAGAAATACGATTTCCCCCATACCTAGTTTATTGCATTCAGGCAAATTACTCATTATCTTGGTAACAAGTAATCAGAGCAGTGATACATGATCTATGATTTCTCTGCTGCCATCTTTCAAGGGGCTGTTTGCAGGCTCTTTTTCCTTATTCTAGGCCCTCAGGATCGAATCACAGAGAATAGAAAGGAAGTGAACAAGTCTGACTAGAGAACCAGCTTGGCAAAGAGCACCTGGGAGCAGAGAGTAAATCTCAGCTATTTAATATCAGTTTTCATCTCTTATTGATTCATTTTATTTTCCTTTTACAGAACAGGGGCGTCGCTGCAGTCTAGCTCGTCAGTGGCCTTTAAAGGTTTCCTATTGATCTGTGAAACTATTGTCTCGGTTTGCATTATCCCTTTTAGAGACACCTTTTGTTTTTTGGTCATGTTCTATATTTAGTTTGCATCCCAAACATGACTTCTTTTCTGGGAGTAAAGAACAGACATCTTGGACCCCAGGAAGCAGATGGTTTTGATTTCCTAATGCTTCTGGCACCTGTTTTTGGGCTCCAAGAAGTCTCCAGCTCCAAAGAGTGATGGGGAATGTTGGCAGAGAAGTGAGGGTCTAACAAGGACCTGATGACTTCATTCTAAAGGGGTAAAGTAAGAGTGAAAATAAGATCTTCCATTTCTTGAGTACTTTCTCCATGATTCAACCTGACAGTAATCCTGAGAGGTAGTTTTACAGATGAAGAAACTGAGGCTGAGAAATATTTAATTGTTTATCTGGACACTCTCAGCTATGAATTCTGGTTTTACCTATGAGCATGTTGAAATAATCTGGCAAAGTTTTCACAGAGCTTCAGTTTTCTTGTCTCCAAGATGAGGATCATGGTAGAACATTCTAGAGTTCCTATAAGGTCCCCATTAGGTAATATCTCTGAGGCACTTAGTAGAGTGTCCAGTAATACTGAGTGGATATTTGATGAATAAGGAGATATTCCCTTCAACCCATTTTTTTCAAAATAAGATCCATCCTTCTACCCTGTCCCTAATCATTAGATGAAAACTTTTTTTTTCTAAAGCTAACAATTTAAGTGAAGTCTAGATTTCAGATGAAGAGAAAAAATATTTGATAATGGCTAGTACAATGTCTGCCATATAGAAGGTGCTCAATAAATATCGTTAGCTTCATGTTTCCATTCACCCATATGTGTCCAGCATCTTCCAATTTCCTTCACTTGTACCTTTAAATGCAATCCTCCCCTCAAACACTCTTTATTGATTCTTCTCTAATATTTTTTCTTCCAGCTGACTTGAACCCTCATCAGAAGTCTTCATTTCTCATGGTCACACTTTTCTTCTTTGCTCCTAAGAGCTGCCTTCCAACTATCCAAAGCTCAGATCTCTCCAAAATTCCAATGACCTGCTCATTACTTTGCATTTATCCTCATTTTTCCCAGCCTCTCTCTACCTGGCTTTTGACAATGTGTGTTAGCCTCTCTCTCTATCTTGCCAAAATTCTCTTCTCCCTTGGCTTCTGGGTCATTTCATTAGTTCATGTGTGTCTTTGTGTGCAATGTGAGAGACTAATGGTAGGTGTGACTCTACCCAAGAAGCATTCAGACTTAACAATAGATTCTGGTTCTTTTCTCTCTCTTCCACCCTTATCTACTTATCCACCTTTATCAATTCTTTTAACTCCTGCTTGGATGTAACCTTCTCTATGAAGACACCCTGACCACCCTTTTACAGGGACAATTATTTTTCTCTGTACTGTTTCCATTCCTTCAGCCTACTTTTATCATTGCCTATATCCCCTTGATTTGAAATATTTTTGTTTTGTGCCTGACCTTCACTATGAGTTTCTCAGAGGCATGAAATAGGCAAGGCAAGGCTCAATAAATATCTATTGAGTCAAATGGAATATATTCAGTAATTTCTTCACTTTTTGTTTGCTTTCTTTTTCTCATTCTGTCTCAAAAATGGAGATGTGATTTAGAAGCCCAATAATTGTCTATTCATGCTCCTTGAGCTTGTCTGTTGATCATAAAATTAGTATGGAGAGATATATTTTGTTTATTCTACTGAGGTCGTCAACAATCACCTCACATGTAACCATATAAAATTAAATTTGTCTTTCTCACCTGAGCCCTCCATCCCCTAAGTTAGTATTTATATATCACTTAGCCTGGTGATCTCCTTGACTCCTGTCAGTCATCTCTTATATTAGTTACTTATGGCTACTATAAGAAATTACCACAAACTGAGTGATCAAAACAGTAGAAATTAATTCTCTCACAGTTCTGGAGGCTAGAAGTCTGAAATCAGTGAGTCAGCAAGGCCATGCTCTCCCTGTTCCATACTCCTCTCCTGGCTTTTGGTGATGGCCTGTAACCCTAGGTGTTCCTTGACTTTCAATGGCATCACTCTAGTCTCTGCCTGCATCTTCACAGGCTCTTCTTCCTTCTGTTCATATCTTTACAAGGCCTATTTATAAGGATCCCAGGCATTGAATTTAGGGCCCACCTTAATCCAGGATAACCTAATCTTAAATAATTACATCTGCAAAGACACCATTTCCATATAAAGTCACATTCTGAGGTTCTGGATCAGCATGGATTTGGGGGTGGCAGGACATTATTCAACCAAGTACATTTTTCCATCCATTTTGTCTAACACCGCCAAAATCAGATTCCCAAACAGTATTTGGTTATATACTTCTAGGTCTCAAAAACCTAAAACAACTTTAAATGTCTTCACTCCCTTCATCATCATAAGCTGTCTAAGCAGCCTGTTTCCAATCATAAAACATAGTACCTTTATTTTAAGTACTTTTAAAAAACTGTGACTCTGAAAGACTATAAACTCCATGGAATAAAAGCCCGATGTCTTTTTTTTATCTCCATTTCCCAGAATATTGTGAAGTTCATGCATGGGTGTTTTATAACTATCCATTGAATGAATACATGGTGAGTTGAGTTATCAGTTTCAAGTCCTCTACCTGACTTTTCAGAGTCTCATCACCTGTTACTGCACCATCTGCTCCAGTCAGCATTTGCTGAGTAAAAATTAGGTGCTCTCAATAAATACTGGTTGGTTGATTGATTAATCCATCAACCAGGTTTCCTGCTCTGAAGTATTTTTAATGTTGGTCCCCAAGAGGCTGGAGTTGAGGGCATAAAAGGGGTAAAAGGGATGGACAGTGAAGACACTTGATTAGCATTCCCACCTTAGAACTTCTGAGGCCTGCTCAAGGTTTCCATTTACCTGAGAACCCACTTCTAGCCCTTCTAGGAGAAAATAATAACAATTACTTTGGAACCACTAATGGTAGGGCCTAGGACACAGAAATTGAGACATATTAAGAGCAGATAACATGGCTCTTTTTCTGTGCAGAAAGTGTCCCATTAAGGCAGGAAGCTGATCCTAAATTGAAGAAATGTCAAGCACCTATACTCTCTCCTAGATTACCCATAGGTCTGTTTTGGTGAATAAAATTTGTGAGAGCTACATGGTCACACCTTCTAACATACTCCAGCTTGGTGCAACTTGCAGCCATGTCTCTAGAGAAAAGGGGTTCTAAAAATCTAGATGAGATTTTCCCTAGAATGAAGCTGAGACTACTGGAAGCAGTTGTTTCTGATGTAGCTAACCTTACTGTGCATTGGCTCCAGTAACAAATTGTTAATCACTACCTAGGATACTAACAGAAAAGGAAGGAAGGAAGGAAGGAAGGAAGGAAGGAAGGAAGGAAGGAAGGAAGGAAGGAAGGAAGGAAGGAAGAAAGGAAGAAAGGAAGGAAGGAAAGAAAGAATAAATAGCTGAAGGGTAGTTGTGGAACTAATCATTTAACCATGAAATTTGGTCCTAAGTCATCACAATTGTTCCCCACACCTGAGTCAACCCCCACCCCCATCTCCACCTCAGAACTGATGTGACCTGAAACAATGAAATTTAGACATCTAGAAAGTAAAAATTTGCACACATAGCCTATTTTATTTTCTTGTGTGTGTGTTTTTTTCCTTTCCTAAGTGTCCTAAGTCACCCAGTCTTTTAGCACTTATTCCTTTGGGGATTACAGAACTAAAGCAGGCTTTATTTTGTTTCAGTTCCCTTGTATCCATTTCAATAGAATTGCTAATACCACTCATTTTCAGATTTTGTATGCTTAATAGATTGAAAATATGAGGTCATGTGTCCAAAAAGATAATCATGCTGGGCACTGATTGAATGGTTTCATTGTCTTGGAAATATATGGAAGGCAGAAAGGACTTTTGTTATGGCTTTACCTGATGAGTGTGTGTGTGTGTGTGTGTGTGTGTGTGTGTGTGTGCGCGCGCAATTCCTAAAACTTCGCATGACTGGATTTGCCATTCAAAAATAATAAAAAGTTAACTTTGTTACAGGGGAAGTGGGATTTTAGTAGCAGATAAATTTGTATTTTCAAGAAATTCAAGCCATGCAAAAGCTGTGTTGAGTATTACAGCTTAGATTGAAGTGAGTGAGAATTTATCACATCTTCCTGTTAATTACCTATATCTATTAGTTTCCTAAATTCTCCACACTTGGAGTTGGATGGAGGAGCAGCACCTTCCTATGCCTTTTCGCAATAAGAACACGGTGTCTTTTTATTCCTGGAGACAGAGAGGGCACCAGCTTTGGGCACTCCCAGTGGAATGCGGAGTGGACTAAGGGTCATCATTCTCATAACTCTCTGAAGACCCAAAATAATTGACATGAAGGATTCTGGGAAAAAACATGCAGCTTCAGACTCAAAGCAGGAAACAGCAAATGCCTAGAACTAGGAGCATGGATCATATGATTCTGGAAGAAGCAACCCATGCATTTCAATTCTTCATGGATTGATTGCTGCAAAGCCAGAAGTGGAAATACCAAAAGTGACCCCACTTGGGAAGTGTGCCTGGAGAGCACCTTGTCTGCATGGCTACTCAGCTTTCATATATCTTTAAATTCCCCACTAAATGGTTGTCATCGAACTACCTTTACACCCAAGACCACAGTGGACTGGGTTTAGGTCATCACCTCTGGTCATGCAAGTTTTCTTACCTTTTTACTTTCTATCTTTCTCAACTTGCACCACTCACTCACACCATCCTTCATCACTAATATGTATCATATAACATTAACCATTTGATATTTGAAGCTTTCTGCCTTTAGAAGTTACCTGCTTCTGAAAGCCTTCAGTGAGTTTCATGGCAAGATCATCAGTAGGACTGGATATCTAGGAAATAGGGTCCTATAGTAGTCCTTGATGGATCAATTTTAAAATAATTTTCATGGCTATTATTTTCAATATGTTTAATCTCTGAATTATATATCATGCATTGGTGTAGCTACATGTATCCCCTTGGAAATACAGCTTTTAACTCTTCAGTGTGTAACAGTGCACATAAACTAGCCACCCAACAAGATCAGAAAGTATCAAGGTGAAATTGGTCAGAGGAGAAGCCAAGATCTTGGCCTTTGCGCAGGTCAAAGAAAGGGGTCTGGCTCTTTATTCTATGGCAAGCTCCTCCTTGATGAGTTACCTGCTTCCCTAATTAAGGCCACCTTTTCATACAGCTGCCCTCTCTGGGTTCTTGTATTGCTTCTTCCCCTTGGTCCTTCAAGTGGGGAGTAATGTATCTTCTCAACTCCCATCCCTACCATGGTTGCTAGCCCTGGGACCTTGTGTTATTTCTATTGATTTCCTAAACCCTGTTCTCACTTCTGTGAAAAGCTCTTTTATCAAACTCTTCTATACCTAGTTTGAGTAATCATGTGCTTCCCTCTAACCTCTGAGACATGGAAAGATGGAGTCATGGGGGCCAGTATTAGGGACTTCACAGTGTGTGGGGGGGCAGGTATGAGGTGAACACTGAATAAAAATAGTGATAATTATTAGTATTAGAATTTTCAAGTCTACTCTGGTCATGTGCCTAGGATTAGGACTTTAGGGTCCATAATTCATCTTCATAAAGATACCATTGCATTGTTTTTCCCACTTTCCATGAGAGAAAACAGAGCCTCTGCTTAAGTCTAAGACAACTTACTTACTAAATGGAAAAGTCAGAATTCAACCCAGGTTCTGTCTAACTCTATCTCTCTATGCGTGTTCAGACTTCTGACAACCTCTCAGTGACAGTAATGGTCTAATGGGGATGAGATACCTGGCTCAAGTATCCAATTCTCTCTAGAGGGGACTCAAAAAGAAGAAAAGATTCTATGTTCACCTACCCTTAGTTCCAAGGGTCCTCCCCTCATACCACCCCTTAGAGGAAGGGCCAGTGGAGACATCCACTTTTTTGAGACTGGCTTTCTTGAGCTCTTTTCTAATCCAGAGGACAGTCCACCATGTTCGCTGGAATGCCCTATCCCCTCATGCAGCCAAAATCAGACTTTAGAATCTCTGGGCTCCTCTCAGTTACTAGCTGTCCATCTTGCACCTGGATGGTTTGCATGCCTCCAGGCCCTGAAATCTGGCCAGCTGCTATATCTGAGCTGGGGCCCACCTGCTCCTCAGAGAGCCACAGCCTACTGAATGAGCGTGTATTAATGTGATTTCCTTGTGGTTAAGGCTCTGAAAAGGCCTAGTGTGGCTATCAGAGAAAATCAGGGCATCAGGCATGCAGACCTGGCAAGGAATGTGCTGAAAAACCTGGACATGTGACAAGATTTAAGAGAATAAAAGATCTTCGATATTGATAATATTTATTGAATTTTTAAAATGTTTTCTTTACATGTTCATCATTAAATTTTTCAAAAGTTGGAACATTTTAGTGAAGGGGGAAAGCACTCACAGTCTTTCATTTGGAAACGACTTCTTGAGTATAGGAATTTTTTTTATATACTTGTATAGAAAAAATATGTATACATACTCTTTTATTGCAAAGTACATATCCTGTTTATTCAAAGTGGGGTTTATGACCCATAGATCTGAAATCACCTGGTAGTTAATTAAAAATGCAGAATCTTGAGTCTCACCCCAGACTTCCAAATTGGAATCTGCATTTCAACAAGATCTCCAGGTGATTGAGGGCATGTGGATTATAAAGCTGTATGGGTCTCAGAGGTATGAAGGTACCATGAATCATTTTATTAAGCCCCTTTGAATTCAAAATCATGCTATGTCTAAATTTTCATAGTTATATATTCCAATGCAGATAAATATAATGCAAGAAATCCATTTGCACTCATCTTTGAGCAAATAATAATGACAATTATTATCATTATTACTATCATTTATTGAGTGCTAATTATGTTCTCGGTCATGTGTTGAAAACTTTATAAGACTTATCTTACCTCATCTGTATGATGGTCTACAAAGGAGAGGCTACTCTCATCTAAAAGTGATGTTACTAGCATATTTTTTAAATACAGTTTTTCAAATAATAATGATATTTCTACTATGACCCATGGTCATGATTATAGAACTTATTGAGTACCTTTTCTATTCTTAAGGCTCTGTTAAGTACATTATATTCATTTTTTAAAATTTAAACCTTAAACAACCCTAAGAGACAAGTATTATTATTAACCTTCTTACAAACCGAGGTCAATAAGGCTCAGAGGTTAAAAATTATTTCCAAGGTCATATATCAAGACCATAGCAGAATCACAATCTGAGCCCAGGTCTGTCAGATGTCACTGCTCGAACTCTCAACTTCATGCTTGAGGAGAAATGTGCTAATTTATTTTTTTGATTCTCTAGTATATACTTGGGGCCTCAACTCCTGGTCACTGCTGGGCTCTTAAGCAAGCTATTCTTTCCCCAAAGCCTTTGTGTGTGAATAGACAGAGCAGAGGGGATTCACAGCACTGCAGGGATGGGCTTAGGGGAACAGAGAATTTTTTTCCCCTAATCACAGCTCTATACAACAGGGCTGCAGGCATCAGGATCCTCAGACATTCAGACTCTGGCCCATGGCAAACATCCCAGGACTTTGCAGGGAACAATGGGCACTGAACTGCAGGTGACCCGACCTGCTAATCACTGCCTGATTAGCAGCTAATCAGTGCCTTGTTTGGGACACTGAATCCCAAATCCCTTTGGACTGGGCTGGGCCCTAGGAGGCAGTCACCTGGTTAATGCGCCAGGGGCGAGGCAGGGGGTCATATGTTCCAGCTTGGAGTGGCCAAAGGCCGCCTTGGGGAAACGGTCATGGGGTCTGTCTCTTTCCCTGGCTGGTCCCAGACAACTACAGCTCTTGTCAACAGCATGGAAGTGAATAGAGGCAGAGAAATAAAAAGCCAGCCTATAGAGGAAAAACTAACCAACCCTTCCAGGCACAGAAAAAAAAAAAAGATTATTTTTCTCAGATACTCTCCAGGGGAGGTCTCAGAAATAATCTAGAGGAGGGTATTTTAACAGCCACCACCAACACCATCAGGGCTACCAGCAATTTCACAGCCATGACCATCACTAATACTATACCCGCCACTACCACAGCTTATGCTGCTGCCACCATCAGTACCAAAACCCCCATTGCTATCATTACCACCTACAAGACCACCACCACCTCCATCATCAGTACTATCATCACTATTATTGCTCCCACTGTCACTTACATCACCACCACCAACAACTCTGTCACCACCACTATCACCACCAACAGGATTACCACCACCTCTATCATCAGTACCACCCATCAGCACTCCCATCATCACCTCCATCACCTTTATCATCACCATCTCCAACATAATTACTCCCACCATCACCATTACCATTATCACTATCACCACTGTAACTGTCACTATGATTATAGACACCACTTCCAATGCTGCTATCACCACCACAACCATCACTGCCACCATTATCATCATTGTTTCACCCTTACCTGTACTCTCACCACCATTAACATCATCACACCATCACTTTTCCTACCTCTATCATCACCACCATTATTATTATCACCAAAAACAACACTACCACCATCACCACTGCTACTGGCACCATAAAACTGCCAACATAGCTGCCATTGCTACTACTGCTACACACTGCCATGTCCAAGGAAAGCAATTTTGAGTAGTATTTTAAAAACACTGGTTTGAGTGTCAGACAAATTTAGGGTTTACTCTATGAAGTGCTAGATATTTAAGTTTGAATAATTAATTTAATTTTGACTCAGTGTCCCCAAATGCAATCTTATGAACTAGCAGCTCATAAGATTATGGCTCATGCAGCCCATTTATCACAGTGTTTAGCATGTGATAAGCACTCAACAAAAGCTCACTGTCATTGATATTATCATTGCTTCTGCAAAAACTTCATTTCAGCATCCGGCTTTGCTTCTCACATCCTTGCTTGAAAATAGATGGGGTGAGGACAATTCACCCTTTCATCCCTGATATCCTGAGATCCTCCAGGCTACCTGTTGTCCTTTAGAAGCATGGGTCTGATCATAGTGGCATGTGTTGAAGAAAGTTTCGATTTGAAATCAGTTTGAATTCATATCTTCTTTTTAAAAGCCAGTGACTTTGAGAACTTCTCTAACCTCCCAGAGACTCCCTTCCTTTTTCTGAAAAAAAAAAAAATAGAGAATGATAACTTTTTCTTTGAAGGATTGTGAGGAGATTACATGAGACACCATAGGGAAAAGCCGCCAATAACCAACAGGCACAGCCTCAGCTTTTAATACATTGAGTCATTTGCCTGATATTTTATCTTTGAAAAAATAATTATCAAGAAGTGGAGAACTTATGCCTGGCTCTAGAAAACTTCTTAATGGGGAGCTAAAACCATGTCTTCCTCTCTCTCTTCCAGATAGAGCTAAGCCCTACATCTAACCAGTTCTCCAGGTATACTGGGAAGGTCTAATAAAAGGTTACCTTTGCCCAGTTGCTTCAGTCCTAGGAAGCTGTTCAATGTTTCACTATATTTCTCCAAACTCATTTAAAACAGTTCATCAGGTTAGTTCATTTGAATTATTGCTCCTTGGGAGTTTTCCAAACCCTGGATTTTCTTCAGAGGGAATTGGATTCTGTTCCATTCCTGGAATTCAGCTCCTTGCCCCTCTCTGTGACCCCTGATCACAAACACAGTGTAAATAACCTGCTGCCTCCTGCACTAAGAGAGAACTCCCTGGCCTCTTGCTTGCAGAGTGGAATTGCTTCTCTCAGGCTTCTCAGAGCAAGAATGAAAAATGAGCTTTTTCACTTCTATGGCTATTGGTCACTGATATTTTGGTAGTGCACATTAATAAAATGTATATGCCCCAAAATGTTTGCATGATAAAAGAAAGAGGGAGAAAAATCTCATTTCATCATGTCAAAATCGGTTCCTGTCTGTTTATGTGAAATTTACTTACACTCTGTGAAGCATACTACAGTGAAAGAACTCTTAGCAGAATTTCCACCCATGACCATAACACAGGCTGCACATGGAAGGTCAAGAGAAGCCATGATGAATTACCAATTCACTTACATAAATAGCTAAGAATTAACTTTGGCAAGCCTAGCAAGTGGATGGGGCCACACCAGAACCTCTCCCACTAACAGCAGGACAAGTGGACCGTCTTCCAGTAATGTGCTTCACGTGCAGAAGTTTTCTCCTTGTAGAAGCCCCGATTCAGCTTCCAAATGAGAAAAAGGACACAAGAAAGAAAATTGGCTGGCAGACTGTCCACAAATTTCAATTTGAATAGTTTTAGATCTCACTCCCTATCTGACAATCCTGAATCGTTTATGGGGATGGGCTGACCCTTCTGATTTCCCTCCACTTGTTGATAGAATTGAACACCTTCAGGACAGTTGCCACGTTGAATGTTTCATTGCCATTTGATCCTCCCAACAACCCCGACTGGTTATCTCCTTAGTTTTCACCCAACACTGTATTTGTAAGAACTTCACATACTGCTAATTGGTAATCTCATTTAATTTCTTCTAACTGCCATATACATAGTATTCCACAATGGGCTTCATAACTTTTCAGTTTCCCATTTTCTCATCCGTAGACCCCTTGGCTGCCCCCGCTGGTCTACCAACCACAGGTCTCGACTCTATAATATCCTCTTATATTCCCTCTCATGGACCCAAGTGAGGATGATTTGGGATATCCCACAAGTGGAACTTGATTCTAATGTATATGGATACTCAATTTTATGAGATTATTCTTTAAGGTGGCTTCACTCATCTATATTTCCAAGAGCAGTGCGTGATGAATCATGTATTCCCACACCTCAGGCCAACAGTTGACATTACCCACTGTTGGGTATAAAGCTGTATCTCACTAGATTGGATTTTCATTTCTCTGGGGACTAATGAGTTTAAATACCTCTCTATATTTTGTTGGCCATTTGAATTTCTACCTCTGTGGTTGCCTATCATATCCTTTGCCCCTATTTCTGTTGGATTTTATCATCTTTTTCTTGTTAACTTACAAGTGTCTTCATGTATTCTTGATCAGTTCTTAATCACTTTTGGGAATGGCAAATATTGTGTTCAAATTTATATGTTTTAACTTCATATTGCTATCCTTTATTAAAAAAAATTTCAATTTTGGACTAATCAAAACTATCAATTTTTTTCCTGATAACAATAGTTTGTGAGTTTAAGTCTTGATTAGAAAGTTCACTCTGCCTCTAAGTCATAAAGATATTCTTCTTGGTTTTCTTCTGTTAACCTTATAATTTTGCCTCTCATTTAACCTCTTATTCATCTGGAGTCCACCTTTGTGTAATATAGGGATATAGATGTTATTGTTCTCCATATGGTGAGTTTCTCCATACCATCCACTAAATAATATAACCATTTTTCGTGATATATAAGCTGTGTTAATCATATTTCAAATCCTCATTTATAAATAGGCCTGTTCTGTTCCTTGTTCTCTGTTCTTGAGCCAGTACCATACTGATTTTATTATTATGGTTGTGTAAGATGTCAATATTTTGTAAAGTCAGCCCCTCCCCCATATTCTTCTTTTTCATGGTCAACCTAGCTCTTTGAGGAACTTCACTCTTCTGTATTCATTTTAGCATAATATTTTTGTGTTCTAGAACAACAAATTTAAAAATAAATAAATAAATGCAGTTGGAGTTTTGATCGTGATTGCACTGGATTTGCTTTTCATTCTTTAAACTAAGCAGGACATGTATGTTTCTCAGGTACAGAATCTGATTCTTCAAGAAGCACGTCTACTGCACTTCTGAGTTAAGACGAAGATGCTACTCCAGAGAAGGAGAGTGACTCTGTCTTGACCTGCATGCCCCAGGAAGCCCAGGGTGACCACAGATTTAGTCTGAGCAGTGCTGTTAATACCCGGTCCTTTCTTGAGTAATAACCCTGCTCAGGAAACCATGTCTCACAGCTCAGATTTCCTTCATTTAAGTTTGTGGCTTCTTGGCCTGGAGCCTGTTCCCCTTCCAAAATGTTTGTTAGTATAGTGGCTTTTTATGGCACTTTATGGAGAAATTAAAGAGGAAGGGGGAAGATGACTGTGTTCTGCAATCCAGCCTGTCTTTAACCTTCGTTTACTGGAACTTGAGTCCTCTGCATACCTTGTTAGCAGAAAAACTTCAAATATATTTTTTTTCCATCCAAGCTCACAATTGGAATGTTCTTTACCTCTTAACTTGGGCCAGGACAAATGTGGTCCAGGATTGGAAAAACAGCCTGTTATTCAGAAGGTTTGTACACAGCCTTTGCACAACATCCACAACTGCAGTTATCTGCGTGGGCATGGAAGAGAGCTGGCTTGGTGAGAATAGGAGGGTGGAGGCCCCTCTGTCACCTCAAAGTTGATGCTGGGGGCAATGTTGGTGGACTCACTTTTCATTTCCCTGAGCTGCTTCTCCAGTGTTAAAGTCACACCTGGAAAGCTCTTGAGTTAGAGAGAAATCTTCCAGGAAAAGGCAGTTTCTCTGCCTCTGGAAAGGGAGCCAGCAGGCCTACGGTCTGACCTGTGTCTGCTCAAGGGCAGGAAGTCAGAGATGTTGGCTGTAGTATCGGCAGAGGAAGAGGGACCAAAACCAGGTCTTTCAGAAATGTTATGTTTTTCTTAGAACTAGGGCCTATATTACACACAAATTTGAGATTATCTCTGACAATTATCTAAAATTAACTGTGGTTTTCAAATGAAAAACATTTAGGGGAGGATCAGATAAGAAGGAGGCCTATTTATAATACTTGCCATGGGTGGAAGTGGAGGTGGGGGAGAAGCAAGACAAGAGATGAGAGAGAGAGAGAGAAAGAGAGAGAGAGAGGCTAGAGAGAGAGGCTAGAGAGCAGAGAGCGAGCTTTGCATACCAAAAGTACTTCAAGCACCTTGAGCCATAACACTTATTCTTTCTCTGCCCTTCATTAAAAACAAAGAACTTTCATCCTGCTCATTTGTTCATCTCTGGTTTCCTAAGAAACTTCTGTTCAAGGAGAAATATTGACTTTTCATCTCATTCTAGATACAGACAGAACTGGGTGACTATCCTTTGGAGCCACTGAGTTCGGCATAAGTTGAAATGCTTGCTCATAGGGTTTGAAATATTAACCAGTGATTTAAGCTTCTGAAGTGGTTACTTACAGGCTGGAACTACCTGGAACAGTTAATAGAGTTAGAAATGAGAAACAGGGCAGGATCTAGTTGATGAACTTCTGGAAGTTACCACGTGAAGTCCGTATGGTCACATAGACGCACAAAGAAAGCACTTGAATGCTCCTCAGCATCTGTGCTCTGTGCTTTAAAAAACTCGATTCAATAAAGAATGGACTGCCATTATTCCCGTTCCACAGATGATGAAATTGAGGCACAAAAATTTACTTGGCTCAAAAGAAAACAAGCCCAACTTGAAGCAGACCTGAGTTCAGAATCTTAAGTAACATGACAGATGACCTTTATGCAACCATTTTCATCCCAATCCATTTGACCCAATTCCTCTCTTTCATGAATGTGTATATTGACAGAAGGATGGATCCCAAGGTTCTTGAGGAAATCAGTAACAACAGATAAAATAAAAAACACCGTTAACAGAACATCCAAGCTATGACAGACCCTTCATGTATGTAATTCATAGCTGGCATGAATTTTCATTTTACAGATGGAAAATTGTCTCAGAAGGAGCAGGCTCCATGCTAAACAGAAGCTGAGTGGGATTTGAACTGCCAAAGTCAAAGGACCACCCACTTTCCATTACATCATGATACCTCCTCACAACTGAGGTATGTCAAGTATCAGAGCTCTCCAGGGCTTCAGGCAGCATCTGCATTGCCTCCCCCCACCTCCTCCACCTAGACACAGGTTAGCAAGGAGCAAATGAATCCCAAACCCCAATAACAACCCAGTAGAAAATATTTAACCCACATACTTTCAGCCTTTTCAGCATGGACCAACTCTTTGCCTCACCTTTGTTCCTGGCCAGAGAGAAATGGCATGAAATGAAGGACAATTTTTATAACCTCTTTCAGCTCTAAGCCATGTTTCCTGTGCACTTAGCAGGTCTTAATGAAAACCAAACATTCTCTTAGGCACCTATATTCTAATTGCTCTAAGTCAAGTACCCACGTGGTTAAGAGAACTGCACCAACAAAAACATTTTTTAAAAATATCATAACACAATATGAAGTGACCATTGCTAATTCAAAGAGGCAGACATATTTCCTAAAGGTTGAAAAGAGGTGAGTCTTTCACGAGATTCTAGCTCAAGGCCACATTTGCAAAAGCATAATCATCTCCCTAGCAAGGTTTTGTTTATCTGGCCATTAAAAAAATGTAAAACAACTTTTACTTTCGGCTCTCTGAATAAGAACTGTTTTTCCAGCTGTGTAGTCTGAGGGGGATACAAGAGGCCTGGTTCGTTTTTCTTTTTTTTTTTTTTCTTTTTCCTCCCCAGAATAGGAGGAGAGTTTCTTACACGATTTTGTGAGGGCTGAACTGCACACAGAGCAGTTTATTTATACTGTTTTATCACACACCTGTTTGGATATGGGCTCTTTTCTGGTATTTAAACAAACCATTTCTTGCCAATTGCTTTATCTGCAGAGTCTCATACTTTTACTGCAAATGTTTCTTATTAACTCAGAAAGAAACACCAATTGCTCCATGAGCATTATTAGAGAGGACTAAAATAACCTAATTTTACTTACTTCTAATGTATTATCATTGAAGAACTATAACCCAGGAATTCATTTAAACTATGGTAAAGCCATTTCACTATACTTGAGAAGGGGAAAGGTAACAAAGTCTTTTGGATGAAATCCTTTAATAGAAACATTTTTTAAAAATCTATTTGCTTATTTTGAGCAAGTATGTTATGGAGAAAGAAAAACATTACCATTTTAGATTGTAGCAGACTATGTTACCCACTATGGAAGTTCTGGGGTACACAGATATCAGACTTATAATTTGGGTAAAAGACTTAATTTTACTTCTATGACCTTCTTGGATCATCCAAACTCTAGGTAACACTCTAAGGAAGGTATGAGTCATAATAGTTAACAAGTGGTGAGACATTTTAATTCAACACACAGTCATTGAATAGCTGTTACAGAATAAGTCTTGTGCTCGGTCCCTGGGTATAGAGAAAAAATGTGACAAGGCCTCTCTCTCCAAGAATCTACAGTTCATCATCTATCAACAGAAGGTTTTCATTTAATGTTAGAGGAATTTAAATATTGGTGTGCAGATTCATAAATAGCTAAAAAAAAATAAGCCCAAACAATCTGTAGAATTAAGGGATAATTTTATCTTGCAGTTAAAAAACAGGTTGAAATATCAGCTAAACAAACTGTATTAGTTATCTATCTCTGCATAACAATTTACCCCTAAAATCTAGTGGTTTGAAACAATAAACATCTACTATCTTGCAGTTTCTATAGGTCAGGAACCCAAGTATAACGTAACTGGGTGCCTTTGCCATAAGGTCTCTCACAAAACCACCATTAAGTTGTCGGCCAGGGCTGCAGCCTAATCTGAAGGTTCAAATGAACGGAGATCTTCAAAGTTCAATCACATGATGATTGGCACCAATCAGTCCTTTGTGGGCTGTTGTGCTGTGGGCCTTGTTTCTTACTGGCTGTTGGCGGGGGGGGGGGGGGGGGGCAGGCAGCTTTTTTAAAATTATTTATTATTTATGCCTTCAGCACCTGGTCTTCCTAGATGGTCCCCTATCCAAGTAATAACCAGGTCCAATCCTGCTTAGCCTCTGAGATCAAACATCGGCCTTGTTCAAGGTGACATGGCTGTAGACCATGGACCGTGGTTCCACTCAGGTGTGAATCCAGGACCTTCTGCATGTAAAACAGACATGCTAACTGCTACACTGTGGAACCAAGTCCCAGGTGGGCAGTTTCTTGACATGTGGCCTTCTCCACAAGGAAGTACATAAAGTGACAAATGATTTTCTTCAGAGTGAGTCAGGCAGAAAGAAAGAGTACTTTGACTTGACAGGCTCAAAATAGATCATTGAAGAGATTTACATAAAGGCACAACGTTATTATATTTGCATTCTAAAATATTATCCTGGCTGGAAATCAGGGCATAATTTAAGCATAAGTGTCATTATCATTTATTTTCCTGTTTTTCATTGTCATTGCAAACCCAAAGGCACAAATCTGTGTGAAAGAACACACAGATTCTCATTAACAAAGTTTCTAGCTTTGGATTCAACCCACCAGATTCTGGGGTCAAGTTCTCAGAACCAGACCAGCAGTACCAATCATAGCACCCCCTGATTTGAGCAAAATATTAAAAATACTCCCATGGTTACAATTAACTTCTTGGGATGGATTTCCTAAAAATCATAAATTGAGGTGTTAAGGTGGAAATGGAGCTGGCTTTAAAGATGACTAGATTCTTCCTACGTACTGCAGAAATATTCAAGCCCACTCTTGCCCCAGCCAGATCCAAATATTTCTTGTGCATTCAAACATAAGTATATCCCTCAGGAAAAAAAAAAAGATATTAATTAAGAAAATAAGCCTCAGAGTGAGAAGTACTGACTCAAAGAACTCAACTCAATTACTCTGAATCTTGATTTTTTCACCTGTAATATTGGAATGAGATTAATATCCACAACACCACACTGTAATGAGGAAAGCACAGTATGCTGCAATATGTAAACTCATTAGCACAGTGCCCACCACAAGTGTTGCTTAAAAAATAGTAATTTAAAAAAATAATAATAACAACTCTATTGGTTAGCTATCATTATATAATAACCAACCAAAAAAATCTAAATTTTTATTACAAAAATAACTATTTCTTTGGCTCACAGGAAACATGCATTGGCTCAAATGGGCTGATCCAGGCTGCGTGTAGAAAGTGGCTCTGCTGGTCTTGATCGGGCTCACTCACACGTCTGGTGACCTGCTGCAGTGTCAGCTTGAATCTGCTCTATGTGTCTCTCCTGCCCTACCTGGGATTAGTAGGCTATTCTGGTCATGGTCTTCTTATGGCAATGGCAAAAAAAGAAGAGCACAAAGAAATACACAAGGCATCTTAAGGCCTAGCTTTGAAATTGGTACATTATCATTTTATTGGCCAAATTAAGACAAAGGAAATGTACTCTACTTCTTTAGGGGGAAGAATTGAAAAGAAGTCACATGACAAACCACATGATACAGATAAAGGTAAGTAACTGGGACCATTAATATAATCTGTAAAATTGTGATGGGCTATATCAAAAAAAAAAAAAAAAACATGGATAAGCTGACTAGTATGATTGGTTTTTCTTGATTTTAAAAATGTTAACATATTTTATTTGTTTACAAATAAGAACAAAGCTTTTTACTAGGACAGATTTACGTCTGCTTTCCCCTTAACAAGACAGTCTCTAGAGCAGTGTCTACTGTATAGTAGGGGCTCCATAAAGGTTTGATTTAATACATAGATGACATTTCATACTTGCTCATCAGAGGAGTGCTTTAATCAGACAAGTATCTACTGAGGGTCTTCAAGCACATTTGTAGATTATGGAGAATCACTAGAAGTCATAGTAAACTTTGTCTCTCATCTTATACAGCTAATAGTCTGGCAGGATAAATACACCTTGTATTAGTCAGCTTTTGATAGGTTATGCTATAGGAACAAACAACCCCCACGTCTCAATGGCTTAAAATAACAAAGGTTTATTTATCCCTCATATTGCATATCATCTATAGGTTGAGTAGGTTATATTCTCTGACTTTTATCTGTGTTTCTTCTTCAATCTGCACTTGAAGGAACAGTCTTTATCCAGGACTTGCTTATTTGTTATAGAAGGAAAGAGCACAGTAGTCAAATCACACAATAGTTCTTTTTAAAGCTCTTCTGTAATAGGACATACATCACTTCCTCTCACATCCTTTGACCAAAGCAAGTTACATGGCCAGGCTTGACATAAATGGAGTGAGGAAATGTATTCCTCCCATAGGAAGAAACTGCAGGTCATGTGATAATAGGTAAGGATACATGATCCTCTTACAGGAAGAGTAACAATAGTAAAATCAAAATAATTTCAGATGTGATTTGCACTGCAAAAGAGAAATATGCAGTGCTATGCAAATGACATCAGATGAAAATATGCAGTCCTGGCCACAAGGTACTCAAAATCCAATTAGTTAGGCAGACAAGGAATGCCATTAAATTTGCAACTAGTGAGACATATCACAAAAGTCTGTCAAAAGTGGGTATCTCAGAAGTTCACAGACTGGTTAGAGACCTGTGAACCAGAAAAATAGAGGAGAAAAAACTTTGGCTTAACTTGAAGAATAAGTAAGAATTATAAGAATATATAGAGAAAAAATGGTGTCAGCCTTGGTGTGAAAGATGCATAAACAAAGATGGAGAATAGGGCAAGAGAAAGATTGTGATGCAGAGATTTTTATGAAGAGGAAGATAAAATTTAAATTAGAAGGCCACTGAAGGATTTGGCCCTGAATTCCAGTCTAAAATTAGGGGTTTAAGCTGGTGGGTGATATTTAACAAAGAAGAGAGGAATTACAAAGAGAAAGCATTGCGCTCTAGAACTCTACTTCTCAAAGTAACATCCATGGGCCAGAGCCTAAGCATCACATGGGAGAATGTCATATTGCAGAATATAAATAATATTCCAGAACTACAGAACTAGAATCTCATTTTCACAGGAATTTTGGGTAATCCTAATGCATGCTATAGTTTGAGAAATACTGCACTAGAAGATTATTTTAAGTTTGTTAAAACAAGGAGAGATTGTGGACAGAGTGGCCAATTAAGGGTCTTCTGCAGGTACCTAGCATGAACCTCTAAACATCTTGTTGATGATGTCAAAAGACATGGGAATAGATGAATGTTATGGATGAAGAATAAGTAGGGCATGATGCCTACATGGATGGAATAGATAACTCTCAGGTGACACAGAACTAGGTGACTGGACTAAGAATGCTGATGCCATAACAGGAATGAGAAAGTCAGGAGATGGGTCAGCTGACACAAGAAGAGTGAAGAAAAGAGATTTTACACATACTGAGTTTGAATTTCTAGAATGGTCCAACCATAAAGATCTCCAAGTGATGTCGTGAATAGTGCCTGGGGAAAAAAGTAGAGTGTGTACTTCACAAGGGAGGGAGCATTCTTTGGTTCTCACTTCATTTGCAGTGCCTAGAGCTGTATCAGTCATAAAGTCTATGCTCAGAAAGCACTTGTTAAATAAATTAGTAGATGGGAGAGATTTGTATGAAGGTGCCAGCCAAAGACCATAGAGAGGTCAGTTAACCAGGACGAAAGCTCAGGGCAGCACTGCTGTCCTGTGCCCACAGATCCACCTGCATGCAGTCCCCCTTGGAAGCTTGTTAGAAATGTAGTCTCCCAGACCCCACCCAAGCCCTACCATTTCCCACTCTCTCAAAGTGCACCCTGTAATCCAAACATTTACCAAGCTGCCTAAGAGATTCTGAGTCATTCTCAAGTTTGAGGACCACCATTCTAAAGACAGAGAAGTAAAAGAGTAGGAGAGCTCAAAATCAAAATTCGTACAATGTCCACCATGAAGAGACAAGGAGTGTGCAATTGAGAAAGAGAAATGAAGTGAAAACAGAAGCAGGTGAAAATTACCACAATCCATCAGGATTCTCTCAGCATCCAAATATTTCAATTTTCCTACAATAAATCAATAATTTTGCTCTTTCTGCTTCTTGGAGGCAACAATCTCCATACATTTACTATCAGGTAGAGAAAGCCCTATTTTATTTTCTTTCAAGCACAAGATGAAATCTGCCCTTATGAAATTTGTTTGACATGCAATTATTAAGCTTCTAGTATGAGAGACTTGCACAGAGACTAGGGGATATAAAGATTAGTAAAAATACATTTCCTGCTCTTGAAGCATTCATTGCCTGGTATGACAGACTGACAAGAATTACAACAAAAGTCCATGTGCTGAGAAGTGATCTGAAGATAGCTTGTGTAAGGGTTGCCAGGGCATTGAGGTAGAGTGGGGTAAACTTCCTGAGGAATTCAGGGAAGGTTTCTCAGAGATAATGGCACAGGAGAAAAAAGCAGGAATCTGCCAAATGGACAAGGCAGACACAAGACGTTCCAGGCAGAGGTAAAGGTGTGGAAGAAGAACTGAGACCTGTGCGGTCCGCACAGGCTGCTGGGCATGTGAACAAGGGCATGCAGATGAGAACGGAGAAAAGGTCCCAAGTCTGAGGGTGGAGCCTGCCTATCCTATCAAGAGCCATCAGGGTGGCACGAGGGTGGGGACAGAAGGAAGGTTACCCCTCCCTCCTGTGCTGCCAGGACCTCCAGCCCAGTGCCTTGGAGGGCAATGCCTGGAGAGAGGGAGTGAGCAAAGCAAGTCCCAGCATCTCCGCCCTGTGACTCACTCTTGGCCTGTGCGGAGAACCCAGAAGCTGCTATGGGAAAATGCTGGGAAGTGAGGCTTGGACCCTCACATCCCCACACAGAGGCTGGGCCAGGCAGCAGGAGAGCCCCAATGGGGCCCTCAGATGCCATCAGATGGAGGAGAAAGTATCAAGACATGCCAGTTAAGTCTTACCAAGTTTGAGGTTAACTGGTACAAAATGGGGCAACTTGTACCCCTGTCAAGTAAGAAAACATGCCAGTTGCATCCTACTGAGAACTGGCATTAACTGGTACATGATGGGGGTTTGCTGAAGCCACACAGTCAAATGAGAGCAGAACTTGCAGTCACTCAGTCCTCCCAACAAGGAGCCTGGTGTCTCACAGAGTTGCCTTCTGTCAAATGAGAATAAAGGAGACCATCTCACTCAAGAATTCAGGTTTCAAGTTCTTTGGATTAACTAATTAGTCCAACCCAGAGGTCAGCAAACTATGGCTCACAGGCCAACTCCATACATGGCTATTTATGTTTTGTCCATGGCTGCTTTCATATTGCAATGTCCAGTAGAGTCACTGAAATAGAGAATATACAGCCCGTAAAGCCTGAGATATTTACTGTCTGGACCTTAAGAGAAATATTTTGTTGACTTCTGGTCTAGCCTATTGCTGCTCTAATTTCAGCATGCCTCAGAATCTGCTATGGGACTGAAGTAAAAGAAACAATCCATTTGCAGTGAAACTGAGGAATCTGAAGGTGAGCAAGAGTTCTGGAGGTTTTGATTCAGGTAGCCCAAGACCACACTTTGGGAAACTTTGCTGACTCTTGACTCAGGGGAGGTAGGGCTGACTGCATGGGCTGTAGGGATGAGGGGCAGGGAAAGCAAGTCTGCATCTGGGCCTTTGCGGGTACAAGGCCTACAGGTTTCTTTGCAGAAAAGTCCAGGCTGCAGTTTGTGGTTCAATAAGACTGAGTTCCATCAGCTGTCACAGAGCAAGGCCCATGAGGCCTCTGTAAGGTTTCTCCCCAGAATACTGAAAGGATGATATAGTGGCCACAGAGGTAATGGCCTTCACTTATTAGCTGTGTGGTTAATAGTTCAGGGGATATAAAAATTCACGGAGTCATTTCTCTTCTGGGCCTCAGCATACTCATTGTGAAATGAAGCACTCAGCCTCCATGTTTGCACAGATGCCTTTCTGCTCTGTGGCTGCTAATCTAACAGAACAATTGTAGACTCTCACCAGCATCCCTAAACTACCCCCCATGACACTGGCAGGACACCTCAAAAGCAACAAAGTGACTTAACATCAGCTTTCTACCTACCAGTCTTGATAGCCTAAAGTTCATGAAAAGAGACAAAAAGAAAAGCTGGACTGAATGCTGTATAGAAAACTTGGACATCCTTTGCCACCAACTGGCGTTTATTAACATTATTAGCCATTTACTGTCTTGTTTTTACTGAGCACCTATTATGTTCTAGGCTGTCCACTAAGCCCTGAGAGTATGACAAACTATACAGGCCCTGCTTCTGAGGCACTCATACAGCTGATAGGCCCTCATCCTTTGACATTTACAATATCCACTGCTGTAATTTGGTTCAGTATTTATAGGAAAAGAGAGGAATATTTATGTTTTGTGTTAATTCAAAACACATGAGGATATTTTAATACTATTTGTATTAAGTAAAAAAAGTCAAAATAAATATACAACAACAGAATTTAAATAGATAAAAGGCTTTCAAACAATAGAACAATATGCAACCATCAATAATTATATCTACAGCAGGATTTCTCAGCACGCTTTAATATACACTGGGGATTAGGTACTTCTTTGTTGTGGGGAACGGCCCTGTGCATTGTAGGATGCTTAGAAGCAATCCCTCCTCTGAGATAATTAAAATGTCTCTAGACACTGTTGAATGTCCCCTGAGGGACAAAATTATACCCCTCCCCAAATTGAGAAGTGTTGGTCCACAGTAAATTTTCATTAGTTTTAGAAACCACATAAGCTATAATAGGCAGGGAAACCAGAAAAGTCAAAGTTAGACAGAGAGTATAATCTTACCTATGCAAAATAATTGTAGAAGGAGGAAAAGAGAAAAGAAAAGTAAGAGAGAAGGATGGGAAGAAAGGAAGAAAATAGGAAAATAAAAAGGACAGAAAGGAAATAGACCAAAAGTTTAAAAATCATTGCTTCTGAGTAGTGAGATTATAATCATTTAGATTTTGCTATAATAGTCTGCATTTTTCACAATGACTGCATATTACTTCAAAAATCAGGGGACGCATGTAGAGAAAACAACTTAAAATACCAAGAAAATGCATGAGAATAGATGTTATTTCAGATTTATTTAGGTAACTATTTTGAACAAAGCATGTTTTCTTCAACTTCCCACTTCTGAAAAATTACCTCTTCTTTCAGATTCATCTTGGGCAGGTAGATGTGAGCCATGTTTCAGAGCTTCTGAGTCTGTGGTGACCTGGCAGGATGTCATAACAGTTCAGCTCAGAGGGCATTTTCCCCAATCCTCAACAGACCATTGGTTCAAATGGAGTCATGTTAATACTGATACAAACTTTTGTTGACTCATCTCCATTGGCGTATCTTACAGGCCATCAGATCTTTCTAGAATCAACCTCAATCACTTCTGAGAGGCTTCAGGGAATGTCTTCTGGCATCTTAAATGTCTCCCTTAGGAATCTAGGTGACCACTGTCCAAACCACCACTGGAAGGTGGCAGTTCACCTACAGCACTGCTGCCTCTGTCCACCCTGATGTCTGTGCTGATGCTGCCTTCTCCAGGTGCTCTCCAGGCAGGTAAGTCCTGAGATGCCACACTACTTTATATCGTCAAGTTCCCATGTTTGATCCCTAGTAATCAGGTGAAAAAGTTCTCTGCTTCTGACTCTCCCATCTTCATTTATAGTTCTTGATCCCTAAATCAGAGTTTGACAAACTTTTACTATAAAGAACCAGAGAGGAAATCATTTAGTCTCTGTGATCTATCCTGTCAATATCACTGTAATCACTGTCACAACTGTTTGACTCTGTCATTGTAGCAAGAAAACTAGCATAGGCATGTCTGTGCTTCAAATAAAACTTTATTTATAGACTCTGAACTTTGAATGTCACAGAATTTTTAAGTGCCATGAAATATTATTCTTTGAAAAAAATTCAAACATTTAAAAATGTAAAAAAAATTTTTAAATTAACTCTTGGGCTGCACAAAGTTTTTAGGTGTTAGGTGTCAGGCTGGATTTGGCCCATGGGCCATAGTTTGTCAATACCGGCTCTAGTGTGAGGGGAAATGCCGGCAGGAAGATCTGGAGAAGAATATGGATGAAGCTCAGTGGAAAGACTGGGGTGGGAATGCAACAAGATTCACTTAGCTTATTTGTCCATTCATTCATTCATTCATTCAGTGGCATTTGTCCCTTTCTGGCCATATGTCAAGTCCTATATTAGGCATCATTGTATATGATATTATATTTAACTTACACAATAGCACAAGAGCACAAAGAAGATATCATCATTCCTACTTCACAGATGAATAAAGGGAGGCTCAGAAAGTAACTTGTACCAGACCAGGTGTCAGGTGGGAGAATACATAAGCTTTGGAAATTGACAAAGTTTGCTTTTTTTCAAATCTTGCCCCTTTCTCATGACCTTTGTGAAGTGAGGAAATTACTTGGTCCCTTCAAGTAAAAAAATCTTCATTTGTTAATTGGGCAATACTGATCCCCACCTTCCAGGGTGGCCAGCACAAGACAGCCTCAACACAGTCCTAAGAAGAAGAGGTGAGTCCCGCCTTTGACTATTCTCCTGACCTCCCAATGGCTGTGATGAACAGATTTAGGATTCCAACTCTACGTCCCAAATCCAAGTCTAGTGGACTTTGCATTGAGTAAAAAGAGAAACATACTTTTTAGCAATTCACTAGAAGAAGATTCTTGTCTAGGAAAATAGAGATGATTACTCAAGTACCATCAAAAAGTGGAAATATGTTTAATTTTTTTCATCCTTAAACATTCCATTTAGAAATCAAGCAGTCTCACAGATTGAAGATTAAAAAATGACTAGAGCCTTTTGTCTTTCTCTCTCCTTCTCTCACTTTCTCCCTCCCCATCTCTGTCTTACTCCTCTTCTCTGACACTCAATTTTTTCACAGTGACCTGGAGACAGGTCTCCATAGTACAGAGTCTGTGCAGCTCTGACTTAGCACATTGGCTAGCTCTTTGTAATCGCTCAATCAACAGTCTTTACTATTGCAAGGACCAAAGAAGAAAGAGTAGATCGAGGTTAACTGGTGCAGATTTCCCCCCAGATTATTCACTGGACAGTCACATTCAACAAATGTAAACAAATCACTAGAGGCAAATCTCAGAAATACCACAGGTTCAGTTCCAGACCACTACAGTAAAGTGAGAACTGTAATAAAGCAACTCATAATCTTTTTGCTGGTAGAGGGTCTTGCCCTCAATTTGTAAAAACCACAATGTCTGTGAAGAACAATAAAGCAAAGTGCAATAAAATGAGGCATGCCTGGATTTGGATTTTCCTTGCCTAGCACCTCTTTCATGAAGTGAAATGATGTGAAAAGTAGGGAGACCTTGAGTTATATAAATAACAGAAGCTATGACATCTCTGCCCACAGTTCATTTCCAGCTCCTGTTCTACAGGTGCCGTGTCTAGCGTCAGGTGTACATACACTAAACCTGCTCCAGCAGCAGTTCCACACAGGAAGCCCATTGTCCCTTCAGCACAGGCTAGAAGGAGATGCTGTGGGGGAAGGCCTATTACAAACCCAATATTAAATTGTCTGCTCACTCAAACCTGGAGCACATTCTGAGGTTGTAAATCACTAGTTCATGGCCAAGAACAGCCAAGCATGACCCGCCTCAGCTCCCCTGCCAGCCCCAAAGATTCACAGCCCTGAAACTCAGAAGACTCAGGGCCTCCCACCATCACATAGGCTGAGTTTGTAACTGTGAATTTCTTTTTTGACTCCAGAGCTATTTTAGGAAAGTTATCTTTTAGAAAAGCAAATAAGAAGAAGGCCCCTTGACTCCAATAGGCCATTTCTGAAGGCATGTATGCCGCCTCAAGAGCAATGAAAAACAGCTGTGAAACTCTAGCTGCTGCTCCAGGAAAAAGAGCACAGTGCCTGTGTGGGTTCCCTTCAGTTGCCAGGTATCTCAGAGTGACTCTTGTTTTTTAATGACAAGATAGGGCATGCCTTTCTCATTTCTTATATTCTTATGTCATCCCCTGTGCCAGCTGAAACCCTGGTATCTAAACTCTAAAGAAAAGCTGAATGCAACTGGGAGTTGAGCCAGCATTATAAATAATTGCTAATGGATCTTTCTGGGCTCCTTAGAAAATTTTATAATGTAGGGGTAGATCTAAAAAAAAAAGAAAAATATAGATAATCTAAACTACTTATGATAAGATGAAAAGAAAGCCTGTTGGATTCCAGGAAAAATTTAGATTCATGGTTAGATTTCAATTTTTTGAAGGAAAAGAAAGGAAATGTCTTATTTGTTTCTTAGAACAGAAATGTTTGTAAGCAAGATATAGGAGAAAATAAAAACTTATTTTTCTTAGTATGCCAATTTGAGGCAGGAAAGGAGAAAAATAAAGAGATTGAGATAGAGAGACAAATCAGGAAAGACATGAGGAAGGAAGGGAGGAAGGATGGGAGGAGAGAACAGAGAGAGAGAGAGAGAGAGAGAGAGAGAGAGAGAGAGAGAGAGAGAGAAGGAAGGAAAGAAGGAAGGAAGGAAGGAAGGAAGGAAGGAAGGAAGGAAGGAAGGAAGGAAGGAAGGAAGGAGATAAATTGAAGGAAAAAGAAAGGAAGGGAAGGAAGAAAAAAGGAAGATAAAGAGGAAGAAAGAGAGAGAAAGAAAAAAGAAGGAAAGAAGGAAGTAAGGAAGAAAAGAAAAAGGAAGAAAGAAAGAAAGAAAGAAAGAAAGAAAGAAAGAAAGAAAGAAAGAAAGAAAGAAAGAAAGAAAGAAAGAAAGAAAGAAAGGAAGGAAGGAAGGAAGAAAGAAAGAAAGAAAGGGAGGGAGGAAGAAAGGAGGGAGGGAGGGAGGGAGGGAGGGAGGAAATAAATTAAGGGAAAAAAAGGAAGGTAAAGAGGAAGAAAGAGAGAGAAAGAAAAAAGAAGAAAAGAAGAAAGGAAGAAAAAAGAAAGAAAGAAAGAAAGAAAGAAAGAAAGAAAGAAAGAAAGAAAGAAAGAAAGAAAGAAAGAAAGAAAGAAAGAAAGAAAGAAAG
>PVKZ01000465.1:392300-533106 GCA_004027375.1 Macroglossus sobrinus | reverse complement strand
AAGGAAGGAAGGAAGGAAGGAAGAAAAGGAAGGAAGAAAGAAAAAGAAAAGAGAGAAAAAAGAAAGAAAGAGAATTAGGAAGGAGGAAAGGAACAGATGAGCAAACAAACAACAAGAACAGGCTGAATTCTCCATCAGTTACAGGACACCTAATGTCTAGGACCCATAATAGTCTTAGAGACCCACAGAAATGACTTAATTTTAATTTCTTTTAACATCAGAAGAAAAGGTGAGTATAATTATAATTAATATGTAATATCAAATCCTGTCTAGATTATACTCATCTTTATACCAATGCAATCATAAAATATAATATTTGAGATTTGCAAATGCAGTAAGTTATTTTAAATGATCTTGGGTTTCTTTCCTAGTCGCTGTTGTAACACACTTGTGAGTTTAGATTACTCAAAACCTCTCAAGTCATATTCATAATTATTAAACTTTAGGGAGACTGAAGACAAAGGCTAAATCTTTACCCTCAAAAAATAGGCTTCCTTTTTCTAATATTGTCATTGCTTGATTTCATTCTTGTGTTCTGGAATAAGGAGCTATTGCTAGTTGAGGAACTTAGAAAAGTCTGACCTTCCTGGGCATCATTCATCCTTTAAAACTTATGTTTTCATTTTCAAGACCCATATCTAGGTCATTGACTGTATGCCTCGTCCACTGCAGACCTGGTAACTGGAGGAAGACCCACGAGGAAATCTTTCCAAAGCTTCCTTCTCTGAGTACCTGAGGCTCTGCCCAGACATCCCAGCAAACAGTCACTTCAATGACAAACTAGCCCATTGAACCTTCTACAGATTGAATTGAGCAAAGCAAAATTTATTTCAAAAAGTTGTTCTTAGTTTGCCTAGAAAATGGCATGGTGCTATGAAACTCAGCTCAACTATTTAGTAGGCAGGTGAGTATTTAAGCAAGTTGCTCTGTGACTTGCAATGTGACAAGCAATAACTCCTATGTAAGGTTGTTGTCAGCATTAAAATTAAAGTATGTATATGAGCCCTTGGCACATGCTTGACAACTATAGGTATTAATCAAATGGTGGCTATTATTGGTATTACTCTTATTTAATTTTCAGTTCAATTATTAAGGAGCTGATATTTTTGTATAGGAATTTAGAGTATTGACAAATATAAAGAAGCAAAAAATAAATCACTCCTAATCACTTAGCCTGGAAGCAACTGATTTGACATTTTAACAGATCCCTATCTCACTCATATGTCTAAAAGCATTTTAAATACAAACTACTGAAACTAACAGGAGAGTTTTCCAAAGTTGCTAGATTCAAGCCCAATACACACAAATCAATTGTATTCTTATTGCATGTAATTACAAAATATACTATTAGATTTGTGTGATTTACAATGGTAACTAAATAATAAACAGAAAAAATCTAACAAAAATGTATACAACTCTACAAAAAATACAAAAATGTTTTCTTAAGTCATGAAAGAAAATCTCAGTATTTGAAGATACAAATCATGGTCATGGTGAGCAGATCACAAACTGTCAATTCTCCCCAATTAATCTGTATTTAATTAAAAGTAATTATAATCAAAATCCCAACAAAGACCTTCAGAAGGTGACATCAAAATTTCATATGAGAAGTGAAAAAGAAAAGAACAGTCAAGATTATTTTGAAGAAGTAGAATAAAGTAAGATGCTTAATCAGATACAAGATTTATTATTAACCTATAGCAACTGTTGCATTGTTATAGAGAGGAAGAATAGACCAATGGAATTGAATAGAAAGTTCCAAAATCATGCCAAACATTTATAGAAACTTCTCATAGAATGTGATGAGCATAGAAACTGGTGTGGAGGGGAAGGACTACATAATCAATATTGCTAGTACAACTGGTTTTCCAAAAGAAGATAAATAAATTAGATCCCTTCCCCATAACACACACACACACACACACACACACACACACACACACACACACACACACACACTCCAGACCATATAAGACTTAAATATGAAAAGCAAAATTTTAAAAATTTAGAAGACCATATAGGAGAATGTCTTTATGTCTTGTGATAGGAAAAGATTTCTTAACCATGACTCAAAAAGCATAATACATAAAGGAAATTACTGATAAGTTTGGCTTTATTAAAATTTGAAAATTATATACAACAGAGACACTATATGTAAAGCTAAAAGACATAGATATTAACACCCTAACGTATTAGCAATACAAAATAACCATCAAGGTGTTGGTATTTGGAATATCCTACAATCAATGAGAAAAAGACATAGAAGCCAATCATAAAATGAGCAAAATATATGAATAGGCAAGCCATAGAGGAGAAAACATAGAAGGCCAAGAAGTCAATGAAAAGACTCTCAGTCTCACCAGTAATAAAGAAAATGCAAACAAAATCAACTCTAAGATACCATTTCACACTCATGAGAGTCTAGAATTGAATTAACAATACCGAGTACTGATAAAAATGCAGAGCGAAAAGGAAACTCTCATACGCTCCTGTTGGGAGTTTTAAATTTTCGCAATCAAATTTAACAAAATCTAGTAAAATTAGAGATAGGCATAACTGAGACCCAGAAATTTCACTTCTAGAAATATGGCCTGGAAAAAAACTTTGCATATGTGCTCATGATATGCAGTTACTAGAATATCTACTGCTATAAACTGAAGTGTTCATAACAGCCAAAAGTGGAAACCAGCCACCCGGATGCCCATCAATAGTAAGATGAATAAAAAATTTGTGGTGCATTCATACAGTGAGATGCTTCTTGGAAGATAAATTAACTAGAAATACATGCATTGAAATAATCTCCCAAACATAATACTAAAAGAAAAAAAGAAAGTTGCAGAAGGTTATTGGTTATATAAAACTTAAAATATAAATATAATACTATTATGTTGTTTATGAGTATTTATATATTTAGTAAAAGCATAAAACTGTGAGGCAGAATGATAATCATCAAATTCAGAGTAATTGGTTCCTTTTGGCAAAAAAGGGAGAGGAATAGAATGGGGGAGATGCAGTGGATTTTAACTTTTTTTCTAGCAATGTATTATTTAGAAGGAAAATTAAAAGTGAATATAATCAAGTAAGAAGTTAATATTTAACAGAGTGACATAACTGGCTAAGTTACATTATTCCTGTATTTTTCTGTATACTTGAGATATTTCATAACATGACAAATATGTATATTTTCAAGCATATGAGAAATGTCTTTTACAATTATAATTAAAGAAATAAAACCCAGTTGTAAGAAATAAAACCCAAGTGAAAGGCATATTGGTAGAAAAATGAAGATCTGGGAGAGAAATAACTATAAAGAAGCAACTGCTAAATGGAAGGGCAGTTTTTCTTGACTGCCTGACAACCTCTGGAATTTTCTGCTATTAAATTTCAAGCCATTTGTACCAAGTACCATAGCCTGGGGCAAACCAGAGTTACAAATATGGCACCCTGTTCTAGGCATATATTTTCTTCTTTCCAGTAAGCAGTCCCCTGTGAACAGCCATCACAGAGCCTCATTCTGCATTTCATTCACCCCTACTACCAATAAACACAAAACAAAAGTAGTAGGACCATAATCAGCACATACCAGATGGCCCTGGGTGTGTGGTAAAATGGTATGATTTACATTTGCTAAAGGTGATTTGACTCTGACCTTCCCTGAGGCCAAAACAAGGAGGGAGACCTGATGGATCTCAAGCTTTGCAGTATCCAAAAGACAAAATCAAAGGGTTTTTCAGGGAAAGCACAGTAATTTCAGGAGATAAGAGTCTGAAAGAAAATTCTCCCTCCTGATAATTAAAATAAGTAAAAAATGAGAAACAAAGTCATCTACCCCACACACAGCTTGGACACTGAGAACTGAATCTCCCTGTCACACCCAGAACTTACCATCTGCATTACATCATCATGACATGACTGTTCCAGGGTCTTCATTAATACCTTCATTATTTAGGGAGACTCTTCGCCATGCAATGAGTGTTCATTACAGAAACTTTCCCCCAAACCCATCAGCTCTTTCAAGGAAAGCATCAGCAGATGACTGGTGCCCTAAGAGTCTTCGAATCCTTCCTCTTACTGCCACCCCCATTCTAGACTGTTGGTGTATGAAGTTTACCCAATTCTAAGGCCCACACCTTAAAGAAACTGCATTAAACCAAACTTCCAATTCCCAATAAATTATGATTTTGCCTCCTTTTTCTGAGATATTGACAAAGCTCTGTCAAGGCAGTGTTCTTCCTTATTGAGCTATATAATGAACCCAGTTTTGTCTTGTCAACAAGTTGTGTTTTGATGTTTGGGGAGCTGGCAACAGACAATCATTTAAACTTTTTAAAAAGTGCAAGAGACTGAACACTTCCTCTCTATTCTAGGACTGTTGAAAAGACTCTCCAGTGAAGGAGAAAATAGCCTTGCCACTTTCTCTCAGGATGCTTGGCCACTACCTAACTCCATGGAGCCTCATATGCCCCAAGACTCATCTACAGCTCTCTCCCTACCAGCTCTCCAGGTTCCAGCTGTCACCCAGTTGGGTTTCTGCAAGCTTTCTGGATGCCTGAAGAAAGGACTGGGCACATCTGTGATTCTGCCTCTCCTGGGTACTCTTGCTGAGAATGATCAGGATAACTATAGGCTGTTCCTTCTCCATCCTGACTCTTGAGAGCTCTATAGCACAGGAGAAGGATAAAGCCAGGAAACATAAATCCCAGGCTCCACTTACTGAGAGAAAGCTGGAGAAGGCTTTCAGAATGGATTTGCAACATATATTACAGGGGGAGAGGTAGAAAGAAAGAAGGAGGAAGAGGAAGAGGAGGAGATTCATTGTAATGTCAAAAAAATGGAGGAAATGCTACTGTTAAACAAAACTGGACACTTTTTTACAACTGAGCATCTCTTAAAGCTTCCATACTGCAGCTGCGAGCCTGGCCATAAGTTCAGATCACCGGGCAGGAATGGGGTAAGGAAGGAAGAGGAAGCAGGGCACTGAAAACAAATACGCCAATGCCTTCACTCCAAGAGACCCTAATTTAATTGGTCTAAGGTCATGGATGGTTTTGAAAGTTCTTCAAGGGATTCTAATGTGCAGCTATGATACACTTCACTACTTTTTTTGTGCTAATGTGCTTTGAGATCTATAGTTGACCACATTTATCTGTCCCTGTTGTACTTTGGCAGGACTGGTATCATTTTCAGTATAAGACACTTGGAACTTGGGATTTTTCTGTGATAGATTTTTTTTTCTTTAAATGAAAAGAGGACACAGTGTGAGTGCTTATGTCTAATACTAGGAACTAACTGTCTTCCTCAGCTTCAAAATATATTAATAATACCAACAACTGGAATTCAGTAAACTTTAAAGAATTGCATTTATTATCTCATTTAATCATGAAAACATCTCTAAATTCTTGGCACTTCTATTATTCCCATTTAACCAATGAGAAAACTATGTCTCAGAGAGATTAAGTGATCTTACTCAATGTCATATGGGTAGTAACTGTCAGAATCAGGACTAAAATTAGAACTGAACGCTTTTAGTGTGTGCATTCTACAACCAGTATGCTCTACTGTCCCTGTTAGAAAAAACATGGCCCATACTCTCATCCAATTATGAGTTCTGCAATTCCAGAACCCACCTAGTTCTCCATGAAGAGCAGAGGTTTGGCCACTTTTCTATCTCTGAAATTAGTTCCAGAAGATAGCTACTCTGAACCTGACTCCCTAGTTCTGTGGAGTTTGTGATTAGCCAATGTGCCTCCTTAACCTGGCCCCCTCTCCCACTCCACCCTGAGACAAAAGGATGGCCATTGTGCTCCAAACTCCTGAAGCCCCCATAATGAAGGCAGCATGGGACAAGAGCCCAGGAACCTATTGGCAGTCTGGGCCTTGTGGTCACAGGCCAAGGCTTGCACAGGCTGTGCAGTGATTTGCAATCAGTTGCAAGTGATTATATATTGTTTCTCATCCATAGGCTGGAGGGAGCCTGACAGGATAATGAGATGCAGCTGATGGAAAATCACAGCTGACTGTCAACCACAACGGGTCTGCCCAGCCCTCCAGTGCTGCAGTGGAGTCCTCCCCACTGCAAAGGCCAGGAGCAAATATGAAGAATTTTAATGTTAAACTACCTCACTGTGCCAAGGGAAATTGACCAGAGGGGCCTCCAGTTAAGTATTAGATAATTGGATAAGGATAGGACACAGGGACTCCCTCTGGACAAACCTAAACCCTCCCAGTCTGGGGTTCCAAATAACCTTCCTAAAAAGACAGCACACATCCTGGACAGGCAGCCTGGGGAGAGGACTGGAAACTGGAGCAACAAAGGATGGGGTCCCTTTATTTTGCCTGGCTCCCAGAGAAATGAGCTTCTTTGTTTAAACTACTTTTCCGTGGATCACTTCACTAAGGGCCAACTTGAACCCTGTTTATTTTTCTGTTGTCAAGAAAAAAAACAGCTGTTTGCTCAAATTGAGGTCTCCTTCTTCCATGATGGTCCTTCCCCAGTAAGAAATATTGGGCTTGAATTTCCCAGCTACTTAGGAGTTGATCAAGTCTTGAATCCTGGTCAAGGCCATCTGTAACACAGACTGGTCTCATCCTTAGCCCCCGGCAGCAATTAATCTGTCCTGCATTTCTATAATTTTCTCACTTCCAGAAGTATATATAAATGGAATCATACAGCATTGAACTTTTGGGGATTGACTTCACACAGCATAATTATCTGGATTCACCCGTCAATTAATAATAGCTCATTTCATTCCTTTTTTATCACTGAATAGTATTCCATGGTATGAATGATGGACATCACACTGCCTCTTTAACCATTCACCTGCTGAAGTTGCATCTGGGTAGCTTCCAGTTTGGGGCTATTTTGAATAAAGCTACTCTGAATATTCACGTAAAGCTTTTATGTAAACATATATATTCATTTTTCTGGGATAAATGTCCAAGAGTGTAATGACTCGGTCAAAGGACAATTGCCTATTTAGTTACATAGAAATTGTCAAACTGGTTTCCAAGTGACTGTGCCATTTTATATTCCCACCAGCAATGTCTCAGTGATCCATTTCTCTGCATTTTCACTAGCATTTGCTAGTGTCATTATTTTTTACTCTAGCCGTTCTGATAGATACATTGTAATATCTCGTTGTGGTTCTAAATTGTGACTAATGATGTTGAACATCTTTTCATGTGTTTATTGCCATCTGTATAGCCTCATCAGTGACATGTCTATCCATGCCTTTTGTTCATTTCTAATTGGATTGCTTATTTGTTTTTTATTGTTGATTTTTGAGAGTTCTCTATATATTCTGGATACTAATCCTTTGTCAGATATGTGGTGATAATCTTTCCTCAGTCTGTAGCTTGCCTGCTCATCTTCTTAATGGTATCTTCCATGGAGCAAAAGACTTTAATTTTGATGGGATCCAATTTATCAATTTTCCTTTTTGTAGATAATAACTTTTGGCATCAAGTCTAAGATCTCTTTGACTAGACCTAGATCTTAATTTTTGTCATATTACTTTTCTAGAAGTTTTATACTTTTGTGTATTCCATTTACATCCATGATTCATTTTAAGTTCATGGATAAGGTATAAAATTTAGGTTAAGATTTATTTATTTTTGTCTGTAGATGTACAACTGTTTCAGCACCATTTGTTGAAAAGATTGGCCTTCCTCTATTGAATTCTTTTTACACCTTTGTCAAAAATCAGTTAGGCATATTTCTGTGGGTGAACAGTTTTTAAAGTTTAGGTGAAACAACAGGTTGCAGAACAATATGTGTGATATGATCCCATTTTTATTTGAAAACATAAATATATATGTATTCACATATACATATGTGTATTCACAATGATGTTTATTGTGATTATCTCTGCAGGTTGAGGCATGAGGATTTTCATCTTATATACTTAAAAGTAATAGCTAGTTTATTGAGCACTTATTATGTGAGAGATGATATTCAGCATTTTATAATTGACTAAAGTGTTACTGTAATAAAATAATGATGATAACAATCATGATTACTAAATCATTACTAGCTCTCACATAGCCAGGTACTGTTCTTAAATGCTTTACATGCATCTTCTCACTTAATTATCACAGCAATCCTATGCATTAATTTCTGTTATTATTCCTACATCACAGTAAAGAAACAGGCTTGAAAGAGTTGTGTGCCCAAAGCTACACAACAAGAAAGTCAAAGACATAGAGACACATAAGGTATTCTGATACTACAACAGCCCTCTGACCCCCTGCATTATACTGCCTACCCATGTGTTATTTGAATTACTTAACAAACAACATATAGTCATATCTTTTGCAATTATGAAAGGAAAAAGATTGCTTAAAATAATGCAATCTGATTTGCAAAAGAAAAGACATGCCTTCTCTTTGACCAATTTAACTGCAATATCAATTCACCAGTTGTCTGAGTCTATGGTCTATGAGAATATTTATTTTAGTTTTTTTTAAACTCTAAACAAACTTCTTAAACTTTTAGAATATTCTAATATATTTCTAAAAAATCATTTTTGAAAGAACACATTTTTTTCCTTAAGAATCATGCTTGACTGATTTCAAATGGCTCCTGAGAATTAAGTGGTCTCCACCATGTCTCCTCTATATTCCAAATAAACAAAACAAAGCCAGAAAGTTCTGTGACAGGACATGAACCAAACACTCAAGTCTTTATGGCCTAAAGTCACCTTGCCAGAATGCACCCAAAGGCAAACAGAGAGCATTCTTCAAATATTTCTGGTAAAAAAAAAAAAACCCACAACAACATGACTTTATATACTTTATTTCTTTTAAGTAGCAAGCCCCTAAAAATAAAATAATAAATATGTGTTAAAATACACATCAATGAAAATATGTAAGTATTTGCTGGAGTAAAAATACCCTCAAATGCCCCAAATCCTGCAAATGAAGAAAAATGGTGACTTGTTTAAATAATCCAGAGGGCTTTTTCTCAACCTTCCTAATTTTTTCACTTTTCCAGTTCACTGATACTCTCCCCACCCCCAAACCACCATAAAAATAAAAATTATAAATTAAAAAGAAAAATTAAAAATCAATTAAAAATACATATATAATTATTTTTCTAGGTACTGTTACTTTCACCCTGGATATGTTTTTCCATTGTCATATCCTTTCTGTTCTGATAGCCACTGGCTTAGTTGGGGCACGTGTTTCTTGTTTTTATTCTTATACTTGCAATAATCTTTTGACTTCTCTTAACTCCAGTCTTTCTCCTCCAATTCATTTCACTCATACTGGCAGATCAACTCTCAGAAAACACAGCTCCAGCCATGTGGCACACTTGCTCAAAAATCTTCAATGGCTCCCACTGCCTGCTGATGCAAATGCAAAATCCTCAATTTAGAACTCAAAGGTATTTACAAAATTTCTTTAATCCAACTTTTTCTGTCTTTTCCTCACCAATACCCTTGGCCCACCATCACTCTGTCCAATCTAGAAGGAAGGGGGACCATTTCCAAGATTGCCTTGCCACCTGTGTGCTTTTCTTCTGGTGGAGCCTTCAGCTGGGCTGTTGTCATGAGAGAAGTGACCATTCACTTCCTCCTGCAAAGCTTCAGAGCTCCATCCCCCATAAAGTCTTTCCTCAATTTTCTCCAGATTGGCCAAGACCTTGAACACTAATTGTCTAATGCTAATCCTCACTTTTGTATGGCTGCCTACAATGTATAAGCACTCTCAGGGCAGGTACTAGTAGTCTAATCTTTGCAACACTGTGAGTTAGGCAGTATGTGCTGGTGGTAAATGTTTACCAACCAGATCTCAGGGGCAGGGAGGGAGATAACATGTTCTTATCTCTGCATACCTGCATTTATTAGAAGTGTTGCTAGGATAAAGAATAGAAATCACAACATTCTTTTAAAAATTATATATATATAGTATTTATTTATTTATTTATACACACACACACACACACACACACACACACACATATATATATACACACAGACATGTATACACACACACGTGTGTTGCACATTGATTCACACAAAATGTTTTTGTTGGTATTTGTTTTTTGTCAAACACTTTGCTCTGTAGCCCACCTCTGGTGTTATAATAGACAGGTAAAGATAGTTCCCACATGAATGTTTGTTGATAGAAGTGAAATGAGGTATGCTGGAACTTTATTCATTAATGTGTGTGACTTCTTTGCTTACTCAAGTGATAGCTTTCAAATACTGGAAGAGTATTTTCTCAAATTTTTGTGCTATTCACAATATCATAGTTGAAGACAGGGTACAATTTTAAGGTTACTCTGCATTATTAACATTGTTTCTAATACATTCTTACCTCTGGAAAATCACAATAACAATAATTAAGCCTTGATGTATACTATTAGCCTGTTTCCATGGTGTAAATATTCCTATAGCTGATTTCAAAGCTACCAACCTAACCAGAGTTGGGAAGAGATGGACAGTTGTGAATAATTATATAATATTTTACCATACAGAAGTGACAGAAATAAACTAAAGAGTAAGGTTAAATGTAAAATAATTAAGAATAGTCAATTAATTTTCAACTAAAGGACTAGAGCATTTTAGTGGGGACAAAAATTTATCTATATGGAGAAAAATGAACTTTGACTCATGTCTCACACCATATACAAAATCAACTAAAGATGGTTCACAGACCTCAACATAAAAGCTAAACCTATAAAGCTCCCATAAGAAAACTAGCAGACTATCTCCACAATATTTAAGTGAGGAAAGGGTATCTTAGAACACAGAAAGTATTAACCATAAAGAAAAAATTAATAACAATGAACTTCATTAAAATTATACACATCTGCTCTTCAAAAGACACCTCTAAAAAGTGAGTAGGCAAGTCACAGACTTGTAGAAAATAGTTGTAATATATGTGTCTAACTTAGGACTCAAAATACAGAAATAAATAAACAACCCCTAAAACTCAATATTTAAAAGATAAATGACACAGTTTAAAATAAAATGGACAGAAGACTCTCAAGAAATTAACAAAGGGAAATATAAACTTCAAAAAGAACATGGAAAAATAATCAACATTAGTCATCAGGAAAATACAAATTAAAACCATGAGAAACTATTACACACCCACTAGGATGGCTGAAATGTAAGAGATTGAAAACACCAGATGTCAGTGTGGACGTAGTGGGAGTACAAAATGGTAGAATCACCTTGAAAACCAGTATAACAATATTATAAATCTAACCTTCCACCTACCCCAAGTCCTAGCAATATCACTCTTAGATGTTTATCCAAAAGAAATGAAAACATGTATACACAAAAAGACTTCTACAAGAATACCTATGGGAATATTAATAATATAAATAACTATAAATAGAGCCCAGATGTCCATCAAAATGAAATGGGCAAACAACTTGTGATACATCCATGCAAAGGAATACTATGCAGTAATAAAAATTAACAAACTACTAATACACACCACAACATGGATGACCTCAAAAATAGTATGCAAACAGAAGTCAGATCCAAGAGTACTACTGTTATTTCATTCAACAGAAGTATTGAAACAGGCAAAACTAATCTCTGATTTTTTAAAAAAATTAAGTCTTAAAGCTTTTTTCTTCTTAGTACAAATAATTACAAGTCAGTGTAAAACCTTTAAATGAGAGTGTGTGTGCGCACACACACACACACACACACACACACACACACACATGCACACACACCCCTTCCGACAGATGATACCAAACCTGATTTAGCTTTCTCCTTCACCAAGATGCGGAAATTGAATTTTTCTTTCCCTGAATCCTGTATACTCAAGAATGCCAACTGTAAATCAATACCTACGTCTTAAAGGTGACATTTCAACAACTGTACATCCTGGAGCCTTACAGGATCTCAGGATCATTTTGTTCCTGTCAATTGTCTAACTTTTTAAATAATTTATGAGTATCTAATTCCACATCTTGCAATAGAGGATGAACTTGCACTTTGAATGTGTATGTGCTCATTCAAATAGCCAGTCATTCAGTCACTAAATATCATTGAACACCTATTATGTGCCAGGTACTGTATTGTAGAGTGGGAATAATGTAGTGGAAAGGACACTCATAGCCTGGACTTGGAACTTACATGGGGAGGAGGTGGAAGTAGATATCAAATAATCCTTCAACTTCAATTCAGTGTAGGCTTCCCATAAATGCATTTACCAATAAGTCCTGATTATGTGTTGGACCAATGGAGTGAGATTAAACATTAAGGGGAGCTTCCTGGAGGAAGAGCTTTTAAGCTGGGGACCAAGATAAACTTAGAGGAGGCTAATGTTTCAAGTAGCAGAAGCACTGTGTCAAAGGTCCTGATACACAAGGGAGCGTGTCATTTTTAAAGTACTGAGATAAAGTTTATCATTGGAGAAATTAGAGATACAAAGTGAATCTGGAAAAATTGACAAGGTCTGAAATTAGCAGGCTCTGTTAAGAATTCTTACTTTATCAATAAATCAGTGATACTTTTAAAAATTGGCACATTGGATGAGTATGATCATCTGGCTACAGTGTATAAATAGGCTGGGAAGTGTTTGTCTAAGCTGTGGGAAGGCCAGCTTTATGTCAGCACAGGTATGTAATAAACAAATGTCCCTGTTAATTTCCAGTGAAAGACATGCTTTGAATTCTGTGGACTATAGAGATCACTTAGATGCCCTACTTTAAACAATTAGCAAATGTACTGGCACTGCTTTTTAGACAAAAGCTCTGAGAGGTTCGATAAAAGGTATTAAAGAAGAGCTAGCCAGAAGGGGACATGAGGATGGACAAACCAAAGAAGAGTCTCAGGAGGCAAACAGGTATGTGCCAGTTCTTGTTTTTTAAAGTTTTATCAAAAGCAAGCAATTAATGAGAGTTCATTATGCCTCAGAAATGCATCAACACCTTATACTTATCACAGTTAATCTTCATCTCTAACCCACAAGACTTGTAGTAGTATTAAATATTTTTGCAAGAACCAGAAGTTTAGAGAAGTAGACTAATGTATTTGAGGTTACACAATTCATAAGAGGCAGAACTGGAACCCAGGTTTCTCTGAGTTTGTGGCCTCATTGGTGGAGGGAAACAGTTTTTAAACACTGATCTGTGAACATAGTAATAGTCAAAATGAATGTGAGGAAAAAGGGACTAAATCTAGACAAAAAAACCTATTTTGTCTAGTTTCCCCATCTCCAATAGGAGGAAGAAATATTACTTAACCTGTATTAAATGTTGAACGTTTTAGAACTTGCAGCAGTACTCATTGCTTAATTATTCACAGATCGCTTAGGGCCAAATGCTGTCTGCTGCAGCAAGAATGGTTCTTTGGTTACCTACAACTCCAATGCAGACAGGAAAATTTAATTTCACAAACACAGAAGAATAGCCCCCATTAGGTAGAACAGTGGACTAGTTAAAATTTCCAAAAGGGACATTTGCATTATTTATACTATAAATTATATTTCTGTACCAAAAATGATGCACAAAGTCCCTTGAAGATATTCGATGATCTGATCTAGTCTTGCTTAATTAAATGCAATTAATATGTAGTTATTTCAGATTCTGGAATTAACAAATCTCTTAGCAATTCTTGTTGGCAGAGAAGCATCCACATGGATCCCAACTGGGAACGCTCTCTTCTAGAGAGGAGGGATCCGAATTTGGCTGTAGCAAACTTTAAGACTCAAGGGAAACTTTTCAAGAAGAGTCTCTGTAGTCAATGGAAATATTCTGGAAACATGAGGTCTATCAGAATGCCAAGGCATGATTACTTTAGCAGAATTCTTCACTTTCAGAGAGGCAATCAATGGTCTCTGGGTATACCCGGAAAGAAATGTTACCTTCTATGCTATAATTGAACTGATTTTATATTTTTACGATAAAGAACATTAGCTTTTACAACTTAAGAGGAAATCTCTATAGGCTGCTTTTCCTCTATCTCTGTCAATAACTTCTCTTTGATGAGGAGTAGATATTTAATTGCTGGTCTAATAATATGTCTTCTCAACCTATGTAGAGACAGGAGGCTCTTTCTTCTTCTTCCTGTTGGATTACCATGATGACTACATTCTCCACCATGGAAAAACTTGCTCAGAGTCATGCTAGGAAACAAAATCCCAGGGGTATTAAAACAAGACAGTGTAATGCAATGTGTAGAATTTGGATTAAATTCTAATAGGTTTTTGATTCCATCTCTACTGTTTACTATTTATGTGACTGTAGACAAATTAAATAATTTATCTGAACCTCAGTTTCTTCATGGATGTTACATTTTTTTTTCAGGTTATGATGGTCATAAACGGGATTTCTACAATATAGTAGGTATTTTGCACAATCCCTGGCAACAAGTTCAATTTCACAATTATTCTCTTTTTTAAAAAAAATTGATACCAAGCCCTTACATTGTTTTCTAAATCCAGAACATCTTACCTAATTTCAATTAAGATACTGTGGAAACTTAAAAGAAATACTAGGATAGAAGGTTGAGAAAGGTTCTGAACAAAAACAATGGATAACCAGCAATAACAGGGGATTTGCCATAATCATTTCTGAAGATCTTTCCTGAGTCATGTGGGGCTCTTGCACAATGGCCAACCATGAATTTGACAATCAGAATGATTGTTTTGGTCTGTGGTAGGTCAGAAGGCCATAACTTGGGCAAATCTTTCAGCCTCTTCTGATGAGTTAAGTATAGTCAGCCTTGAGAGAAACTGCCAGTGGTGACTTCTGAATTTCCACAGACCCCCACACAAGTCGACATCTTGGGTGTTAATAGACATCACTGTTTGTTTTGGAAGCAGTAAATAGAATGAGAACTTCCCTAGATTCTTACACATAATCACTTCTTAAATGTCACTAAATTGAGAAATGAAATTTCTTACTGAAATTGTGAGACTAGATAGAGGCCCTTTTTGGTAGCTGCTTTAGGCCAGAGACCAAGCCAGACTTTTAGCTTAGAGCTAACACATTCAAAAAAAAAAATAGTGCATAATATGTGTTTGTATTTATTAGCTTTTGCTTTGATTTTCTTCTCTGGTTTCTACACAGATCCTCAAAATGCCTATAATTGACCACACTTGTTAATGATGACAGACATAGGTGAGATTTCTGAGAGGCTTGCATTTCTCTTATTTGATTAAAAGAAAGAAAGTATTGTCTATGAATTGGTCTATTCCTGGGCACATTGCTGGAAAATGATGAGGGAAAGATTTGAACTCATGTCTATAAAATCTTTTAACTACTGCATGGGCTTAAGCTAAGAGTAAATTGTATTAAGTCATTTGCTCATGCAAGGATTATTTACATTATATTGACCCTGTGGCCAACACTGGGATAGATGATGAGGATATAAAGACAAATTCAACAAAGTGGTACTCCCTGGAGAAGTCACAGAGGGAGGTCCAATACATAAACAAATCATTGTGCAACTATGTGGTAGGTAAGTGAACAAAATGTGTGGGCTCAGAGGAGGAGACTCTTTCCTGACTTGAGGAGAAACATATTTCAGGGGGAGAAATTAGATGAATAAAATCAAAGAGGCAAGAAGGAGTAGGTGAGGTGTGTATAAGGAACAGCCACCAGCTAGCTGGTGTGGTGGAAACAGGGAGACAGGGAGTAGTGGGTAAGGAGACTGAGGTGGACCAGGTAGACCAGGGAGCATCTGTGGATTCAGCTATGAAAGTTAGCCTGTACTCTCTGCACATGTCAAGGGTTTAGGTAATGTTGTTGCAGAATAGATTCTGAGTTCTAAAACAATCTCTCTGACTCCAAAGCATAAATTAGTCTGGAGGAGGTCAAGATTGGAGATAAGAAGTCTAGTTAGGGAAGTCTTGGAATAATCCAGGCAAGAGAGGCTGAGGGCAGGAACTGTGGCAACTATAACTGAGATTGAGTGAATTCATAAGGTAATTTATGAGTCCAATCAGCAGACCTTAGGGGTTAATTGGAGATTTATTAGATATGGAGGGAGAAAGAGAGAAAAACTGTCAGGTTACTCTGGCTCATGACTGTTGTGACATTGGATAATCCTAAGACCATCCTATAGAGAAGTAGAGGTCTTAAAGGTGGAGAAGTAGAGTCATTAAAAAGGCATTCATTGTTTCTCTCTGCAAGTACCTTGATTTCTGGACTACTCCCGGAGTTCTCCTTCTTCATGATTCCCATATAAGTGCAGAAATTCATGAATTGAGATGAAGGTTTTGTTCTCACCCCTCGTTGTTGGTCCACAAGGAATGGTCTGACTATTTAATGTCTAGCTTATGGTCCAGTTCTACAGCCAAAGCATAACCTTATCTTCAGAGGAATCAGGTTGTATAGCCACATAAACTGTTTTTGACAAAGCCACCTGGCTTTTTCTAGTTTCTAGGTGCCATAATCTATGGATAGTTGAGTTACATCTTCCCAGTACAGGAGGTTGCACCAAACACCTCCTTTATAATCAGATATTTTCAACATACATACATTGAGATTCTGATTTGTCATTCATAGGAACATGTAGATGTTTTGCTTTGGGCTTGCTTACCTTTCTCTACCCACAGCAGATTTGCTAGGGATGGATCCTGATTAACCTGGAGAGAAGCCTTTTTAGCAGGGGATTTTCATGGGACTCTGGAGATTTTATGGTTCAAGTCCCTGCTCTTTGCAGGCCATGAGGACCCTCACATTTTAAATATGCAGGGCTCTTTCCACTAGCTCTCAGGAATGAGAACTGGCTTGAATGAGAACAGTGTCATCTCTGACACTGGTGGCCTGGACTTCTAATCAAAACATCCTCACTGCCATCCCCTAACCCAGCAGCAGCTCCAATAATTTTGCTAAACGACGCTTGTGGTCCCTCGGTTTTTGTTTATCTCCTCCCGCTCAGAGGCGAGTCCAAACTTTGCAAAGCAGGAGCCACTGTGCGATGTCCAACAGCGGAAAATAGACCATTACCATAAGCCATGGGGAGAAAACCTAATGGACTGCACTCACCCTGAACTACTAGAACCTGTAGCTAAGGAGTCTGGAGCATGAGTCCCCAATTCCCCAGGCTGTGTACTGGAACTGTATGGGTCTGTGGCCTGTTAGGAACTGGGCTGCACAGCAGGATGTGAGCGGTGGCCAAGCCAGCAAAAACTTCATCTGTATTTGCAGCCACTCTCCAGCGCTAGCATCACTGCCTCAGCTCCACCTCAAATCATTAGGCATTAGATTCTCATAAGAGCCCTGGTCTCTGGTTCCAAAAATGTTGGAGACTGCTGGTCTAGAGAATCAAAAAACACACACACACAGACACAGAACACATATACAACTGTTCAGAAAGTAATGGCTAGAGAGAAAAAGAATGGCAACATCAAGTGATGGACAGGATGTGGAGCAACCAGAACTCTCGTACATTGTTAGTGGGAGTATAAAATGGTGAAACCACTTTGGAAAACTGTTTAATGATTTCTTAAGAAGTTAAACACAGAAGGTAATCACCTAGCAATTCTACTTCTAGATATATATCCGAGAGAAATGAAAACATAAAGCTATAAAAAAACTTATATAAGAATTTTCATAGCAGCTTTACTCAGAACAGCCAAACACTGGAAAAAGAACAAATGACCATCTATAAGAAACTGGATAAACTGTGACATATTTATACAGTGAAATAGCACTCAGAAAGAAAAGTAAGTTAAACTAAATGCATGCTACAATGGATGAATCTTAAAAATAATGTGCCAAGTGAAAGAAGTCAGAAAGGAAAGTACATACTGTACATTTTCATTTATATATAATTCTAGAATATGCAAAACTAACCTGTGGTGATAGAAATCAGATGAGTGGTTGCTTCTGGGGTTGAGAATTGACTGGAAAACAGCACAAGAAAACTTTTTGTGGTGATGGAAACATTCTATGTCTTGATTGGGGGCAGTGAGGTTGCATAAGTATATGTGTTTGTCAAAACTGAGTCAACAGTACACTAAAGAGTAGTTTGCTATATGTGAATTTAAGAAAATCATATTGAATGCTTTGTTCCTCAAGTCTCAAACAAAGAAAAGTCTAGATTTCGGAAACAGATCTAGAGAAATCATATGGTCCCACTCATTTTATAGATGAAGAAACTGAATTCCTAAAGGGAGAAGTATCACGTTCAAGATCACATGTCCTGAGGCAGGACAAGAACTCAAGGCCCCCAGTATATAGGAGGATTGGGAGCCTCACTGAGTGACCACTTCTACAGGGAACACCCTACGCTCTCCTATCTTTTATATTATCAATTAATTAGCCACTGGACCTCCCTCAGCCCAGTGCACCCTTCTATCTGCCCTGGCCCTGCCTCCTGCCCTTCCACAACATCTTCTGGTGGTACTTCACCAAGGGGGAAGATTTCCCAAGCTTTGTCTTTGTGAAGATCAATGCAAAGTTATGCTAACTACAATGAACTAGAATGGTGGTATTTCTGGATATAGGAACTCTGGTTTTTAGGTCATTCTTAGCCTACCAGAAAGTCTCTAAAGAAGATTTATTTGCTCTAATGACATGTAGAAGAAATCTTACTAGCCAGAATTTAAGAAAAGTATCTTGGGGCCAAATTTAGGAGAAGTCAGAGCTTCTGCAGAGACTAGGGAAAGGTTATTGAGTCAAGCAGAAAATAGAGTGAGAAGAATCCACTTATCTCCTTGTATCACATATATGAAGACCAGGCTGGGCTGCTTGCTCTGTTCCAAACAGGCTTTCTGATGTAGTAAACTCAAACTTTTCTGGTGACTCCCCCCACGGCTGTCTCTATGCTCTTTACTTTAACAGAGTATCACTTGGATACCACAGAGTGGTGGAGAGGGTCAACCAGGTGAAAAGCGGTCTCCAGCCTTATTACCTCTGAAGAAGTCAAGAGAAGAGAGCCTCTTAAACCATGGTATTACTCTCAGACAAAATTTAAACTCTAAATCAAATATATCAAGATGAGAATGATCCCTGTAGAATCTGGATGCATTGCATATCAGCTTAGATGGAATGCGTTTGGTGGATTTTTTTCCTCAGTTTCTCCTTTTTTTGGCCAATAAAGCCCTCAGTAGGGGATCCACCCCCATCTCCTTCACTGAAGACATCATCTCTTTATAAATCATGGAAAGACAGGCTTTGAGTTCCCAGTTGAAGGTTCTCTGTTGGACAGAGAAAAGCTATCTACCAGCTATGCAAAACTTTTTGTAACCTCCAAGGGGCCATCTCATATATCAGTGCCAGACACTTAGTAAACGCTTAAAAAAACACATTGATTGGGTAAAGAATGAGTGACTATTTGCTTTCTGGAATTTGTGGCATTTCATCTCAGTGTGTTCTAGAGGAAGGAACCAACTTGAACTTTGGAGCTCAGCCAATCAATATTTAAGGGCCCGAGTTGCCATACGATGCATGGGAATAGCACATAACTTCTCTAAGCCTTATTTATTTTCTACATGAGAAAAATACTGAAATGTAACTTAAAACAGAGGCTCTTAGCCCAGAGTCCATGGATCTACAAGGAGCCCTTAAAATGGAATATAACTTTTGATTCATATTTATTTTTATAAAGAAAAGAGTTTTAGATTTCATCAGATTCTTTAACTAGGTCAGTGACTTCTTAAAAAAAAAAAAAGAAAGAAACCACCATGACCTTAGACTTTATCATGAAGATGAAGATAACATATATAAAGTTATAAGAATGCAAGAATCCATTGCAGCTGATGTGCAGTGTCTGTCGTGGTGGAGTGAACCTTCTGAGCTTTGTACGAGGCTGTTGTTCTGAATGGCCAACTAAGTTATCTCAAGAAATCCTTTCCTCTCTCTCTGGCCTTGGTTTCTTGTCTATAAAATAAAAAAGTTGGACTTGATATTCACTCAAATCTAGTGGATGTTGTTGTCCTGACTGTGTGTATGAATACCAGCATGGTTAGCTCTGTGCATCATTTCCCAGAGGGCTCAGGAGGGTGGCCTCTGCTTTTCACCTCCAAGAATGTCTTAGTTGGTGAACAGAAGTCAGTTTTGGTGCAAAGACAAGTAGGAGTCTGGGAACAGGGTGAGAGGACTGTACAAGGAGCCAACCACACTGGGGCCTTTGGTTCTTCCATTGGAACGGTGATGGGGTCAGGTATCAAGATTTTGGAGGAACAAATGGGTTTAGAGAAGCAGAGTGCAGAAGGGTGTTACAACTTCTCTGCTTTTTTTCCAATTGTTCAATTAGCTGAAAAAGGAGATTGAGATAAACACTCATGTTTGGAGCGCTAACCACTGATTTGCATAGATCTAGACAGAAAAGAACCCCTTTGATTCTCTTCCTCTTTGGCTTGAAGGGCTCTTGAAGGACTCTCATGAGAAAAACACACCTCCTCTAGACCCTAGGTTGGGACTGACTTTCAAACTCACTCTCTAGATGGCTTTGGGGAGAGAAGCACCCCTTCTTCACCCTTCACAGCTGTATTAAAGGCCTGGTGTGAGCATCAAGGGGAAACGCACAGAAAACCCAATCATTCTTGGTTAGTTTTTACATGGGTAGAGGAGGGTGGCCTGTACCCATTAGGTGTTTCCCAGCATAGATTGACTGACCATCTAATATAAAAAGAGATTGGATGAGAAATTCTCGCACTGGCTAGAGAAATTGGAGGTGCCATCCACTTTCAGGATGCTGTGAGCCTCCGCCCTTTCCATGGACTGGATACCTTAATACATAGATACTTTAATACCATGTTAGAGAGTGCCCTACTAATGTCTGTCATTGTATTAAAGCAAGTTTAGTAATTTGTCAACCTAGTGAATATTTTGGATGCCAGAGCTTCCTGTGGAGGCAAGGGCTGCGCCAAGTTCTTTGCCATCCACATGGTTATGGAATGGAATATCCCCTGCAGGGAGCCACCCCACCTCGGAGAACTGCTAGACCCTGGCATGTGAGAAAACTTGGGCCCCTCAACACATTTATGGGGTGAGGGGGTGGGAATTGCCCCACCTGCTCTTCTGGCTGCCTGCAGTCCCATCCTACACAGGCTTGGTAGCTCCTTAAGAATTCCCATAGGCCATGGCCCCAAAGATTGTTTGGGGGACACACCCATATGGGAAGAGTCTGTACTAACCCATTAGGCCCTGGATTGCATGACCTCATAGCACTTCTCCAGCTTCTGGTGTTTGCCTTATCCTGTCTGCTAATTGTGAGGTTCCTAAGACAAATCTAGGGTAAAGCCCACTTTCCTCTGGGAAGCTCCCCAAACCAACACCTTGCCCTCCACCATGGAAGTGAGCTTCTAACCCCAAAACTCACCATGTGGGTCTCAACTTATCTTGTGGCAAACGTCATTTAAAGTTGAATTATAATTACTCACACGTACACCTTATCTCTAGCTCTCCTACTTGTTCATTCCAGCATCTATTTCTTTCTCATTTTAATTTCTTTCCTCCTAAACATTTACTTGCTGTCAGTCTTTGAATTCATTTGTTAAATCATCATCGACTCATTCATTCAAGAAAATGTATTGAGTAACTCAGTCCCTGGCATCGCTGAACTCACAGTCTAACTGGTGAGGCAGACAGTGATCAAATCGTCCTTTTAAATGGATGGATGGATGGATGGATGGATGGATGGATGGATGGATGGATGGATGGATGGATGGGTATAAAATTGAAAACTGTGGCAAGTGCTGTGGAAAGAGAGTCCATGATGCAATGAGAGTGTAGAATGTCATGATATGACTGAAGCAGGTTAGGGAAAGCTCTCCTGAGGAAAGCAGAAGAGTAAGTCCAAAGCAGCTGGGCCAGGAAGGGAAAGGAGAGTATGCCAGAAAAAAATGGAATGACATGTGCAAACGCCTGTGGCAGGAGAGACCATGGTGTCTGCTAGGACTTGGAAGAGTACTAGTGTGGCAAGTATAGAGAGAGCTAAGGGCAGTGTGGTGCCATACAGGGCTGGGGTGGGAGGAGGAGGAAAAATAGCCTGTGTGATTAATCAAATTCATGATTGGATGAATGAATGGGTGAGTGAGTGAGAATGCCTCCTGCCTCTTCACTGGGAATAAAGGAAGAGTATTGGTTTGAAAGCCAAGATTCTCAAGTACTGATCTCCTCTGTACCACTAGCGGCTCTTGATGTGGGATAAATGAATTGCCCTTCTGGGCTTCCGTGTCTTCATCTGCTATGATGATTGGAGAGGAGTGGGTCATTGCCATGTTTTTTTTTTTTTATTCTTCCTGTAGACATGCTTGTAAAGTTGACTCTAGGATATGCTGATGGGTGCTCTAAGCTTCTATCAATGTTTCATAAAAGCAGATACTTCAAAGGCCACAATGGTCCCATGAACACAGCAAGGCAGCCTGGTGTTAGGCAATGGGGGTTGACACATTGCCCTACATCTCCCTTCCACAGCATCATGGTTGGTAAGACAACATATTCCTAGGTCCCACCAGCCTGCAAGTTGGCTGTCAGGGCACATGGACACTTTACACAGTTTAAACTAGGAATCATGTGAGAACAAACTTTATGCAACATCACTTGTACAAAATAATACTGATAATAACAATTTAAAATTAAAAGTCATAAGTCATATGAATAGGAGGATCTGCCTGCTTTTTTGTATCTTATGCCAAAAAGAATAGTACACCCAACCTATGATGCAGCCTTCCTAGATGTCCAGTCTAGACACATAGCTGATCCTAGCCATGGCTGTGCATTTGACCATTTCTTTATAGACTTCACTTTCTGCCCTTTTGGTCATTCAGACTGTGTGCTAAGCCCTGTGCAAAGAACTGCTGAGAGGACTCAGGCTTGCTCTTGCCCTCCAGGAGTTTGCAATCTAATGAGGGAGACAACTGATCAAGGGTCCTTCATTCAGTCAGTCAGTGAACAAGTACACACTGAGTGCCAACTTTGTGCCAGACCAAAAAATCCCTGCCTCCACTGGAGCTTACATTCTAGTGGGAGGGAAGACATAATAAACTAAATAAATGCATACATGATACTGAGCATTAAATGGCAACATGGAGAAAATCCCAGTAGAGGATGAGGGTGAGAACAGCTGGGGCAGAGAGTGGAGTGCCATTTAAAATAGGATAGTCAAGGTATGCCTCTCTGAGAAGCTGGCATTTGAGCCCACAGAGGAAGGAGGCCTGTGGAGAATTGTGTGCAAGCATAGGGAACAGAGAGCACCAACACCCTTGGTCGGAGGATGTCTGCATGAAGAACAATGCCCTCACTGATGGTGGGGAAGGAGTGAGAATAGAATGATTGGAATTAAAGTTTGAGGGTGCCAACCCAGCTTCCCAGATTCTAACACATAGAATCTCAGAGTGTCTCAAATATTTCCTAACCCTCTACCTAATCGCATATAGCTCTAACCATCTGTCCCATAAATTAATATATTTCTGTGGAGACAGAGTAGAGCACTAACCCTCCTCCCACCTGCTAAAAATGTTCTACACCCAGAACCCATAAATATCTCACAAGGCAAAGGGAACTTTGCAGATGTGATTAAATTAAGGGTCTTAATGGGGGATCATCCTGGATGATTCAGATGGGTCCACTGTCATCACAAAGTTCCTTATGAGAAGGAGGCAGGAGGGTTAGAGTCAGAGGAAATGTGACAAAGGAGGCAGAGGTCAGAGTGACACAGGGAAACAGGCTGAGAAATGCAGGCACCCTCTGGAAACTGGAAAAGGGAGGGATGGATTCTCTCCCAGGGCCTTCAGAAAGAATGCAGCCCTTCCTTCACCTTGATTTTAGCCTCATAGACCCATTTTGCACTTCTTACTTCCAGATCTGCAAGATAATAAATGTGTGTTGTTTTAAGCTGCTAAGTTTGTGGTAAATAGTGACAGTAGCAAAAGGAAATTAATACAATTCCAAAATTATTTCATTTATACATAGTGCAGGGGCCCACTCTATGCCTTTGCAGATAACAATTCATCATTTAATTCCCATAAGAAATCCTCAAGGTAGGTGCTATTAGCATCTTCAGTTTACATAAAAGATAATTTGAGCACAGAAGGTATTAGTAACTTCCATAGGGTCACAAAGCTCTAAGTAGCATAGTTGGGATTTGAATCCAAGTCATCTGGCTTCGGGGGCAATTCATGTCGGCTCTGATTGATTTTTGACATTGATCTTTGTGACCTCAGCAAGACCCCTGCCTTTCTCAGGCCTGGATCATCACCTCTGCCTTTCAGTCCTCTCGCCACAACCACAGGTGGACCCTCATCCCACACTGACAGACCCATGGAGAGTGCTCAAAAGAGACTTCAGAAACCACTACATAAATATAGAAGCTAATATTGGGTTTCCTTTCTGAGTGAAAATAGAGAAGTACAGAGGTAATCAATCCTTTGTTTTAATTTTATAATGTAACCCAATAGTTTCAGAGAGATAGCATTTGAATATCATAAGATTCACTTTTAAAATGTACAATTCAATGGTTTTTAGTATATTCATAAGGCTGTGCAACTATCACCACTAATTTGAGTAATTTTTTATCATTCCCAAAAAGAAACTCCATACCTATAAACAGCCACTCCCCATTTCCCTTCCTCCCAACCCCTAGAATCACTAATCTACTGTATCTATCTATGAATTTGCCTATTTTGGATGTTGTATATGAATGAAATCATACAAAATGTCAGTTTTTGTGTGTCTGGCTTCCTTTACTTACCATGATGTTTTCAGGGTTCATCTATGTCATAGCATGTATTATACTCTATTTCTTTTTATGGATGAATAATATTCCATTACTTGTGTGGGTATAGCACAAATGTCTTTTTCTATTCCTCAGTTGATGGACATTTGGTTCATTACCACCTTTACACAATTATAAGTAATGCTGCTATGGACAGTCATGTAATCTGTTTCATCATGCCTAGTGAGAAGAGACTTCCGTATCTCTGTTAGCTGAACCCTGTGGGGAGCATCCACATCCCTACAGTGAGATGCTGATACCCTCTGGAAACACACATTGGGATTCAAGGAACAGTGGATCCACCTGTAGGGGCTGCGATGTTTTGTGTCCTAAAGGGGCCATAGGAGATCCAGGAGCCTGCCATTGCCACTCTGCTTCTTGCTCATGTGTCAAAGGAACTTGAGCATACTCTTCCACTCTCTGGCCTCAGTTTCCCCATCTCTAAAAGGAAGGATTTCATGGAATTGGGGTGCTTATCCTGGCATAGGGAACAACTCCATGGTCCAAGCCCAAGCTAAAGTGAGATTATGGTTATTTTTTTATGTTAAACCCACAGAAATGCATTACATTATACTGATTTATGGTGTTCAGTGTATGTGGATTACATACACTAAACAAAATACTACTATCTTTTAAATGCATTATGATATGTAATGATTTATGCCTTTGTTTGTTTTCGATCTTCACTTTGAATAGACTCATATAATGCTTCTTAAGACAGTTAAGGAGTAGTAAAAACAGTTCCATTCAAAAGCTCCAGTAACCAAAGCTTTTGGCACACAGTCTTGTCAATAACAAAAAAAAAAAGCTACTAAAAATCTTTAAAATAACAAGGAAAGGATTGCATCCCGTGGTCACCAAGAGCTCTTCCGAGATCATGTCTGCCTCAGCCATGAGGCAGCCTCCAAGGAGGCATGTACCCCATGGCTTAACATGAAGCCAGGAATCCCATGGTTGTGGCCACATTCCCCACTTCTGTCCAAAGGACATGCCACCCAGCAGCATCCCCAAGGGCAACAACACAATCACATTCATTTCAGTAACACTTTGAGTGGATGCTGTTTTCATTCCAAGTGCAGCGGCAGGAATTGGTAAGGCAGTGGCCTTTTCCTGCCCCAATGCAAGTTAAAAATATTGCCTGCTTCCTTACTAACTCCCATCTTAGCCTGCACATTTAAAAATACACCCGTCAGTGGCTCTGCATTCGAAAATGTATTTTACATCAGATAATTATGATGCATTTAAAGGGCAAAATTGGAAAGCGCAAAATTAGGCTGGCAGGCTTAATTAGCCCATTCTTTTTTTAATGGGTGGGATTTGGGTAACTGTCTGCTCCAGGGGCACAAAGACCCCTAATAGGGTTGGAGGAAATTCACAGGCTCCTCTGTCAACTCAGTCACTCAGCAAACTGGATGGCAGATTCACTGTGCACGGAGAAACGTGAGACCCATGGAGCAGAAAGGTTACACGCTCTTGTCCTCAAGAAAACAATGTGAGAGAGATTACAAAGTAATCTATCAACAGATAATAGAGGGTCGTGCACATGGCGTCCCAGAGGCCTGATGCGATCACAGTGGCAACATGGGTTTATACGGAAAGAGATGAACTCCGCAGCTTGACGTGTTTGCCAGGATAATTACCACCTGTATCTCCACCTGAAGATCGGTTTCCCTCCTGCCCCGATCTTGCTAAGCAATTACTGGATGCCTTCCTCTGCACGCTTTTGCTGGCCGCTGCTCCCAAGTCTGCCAGCTACTCATGGAGGGGTGCCTTGTGCTGGCAAGGACGGGTTTAGAGACTTCCAAGGATCTTCCGACTGCCACACGCTGGATTTTTTGCAATTTGATTCCGCATCTCTGATTCAGTTATCTTGACAGCTGTGCTGAGCTTTCCCTGCACCCAGACGGGGCGGATCTGTCCACGACATTCAAGAGGGAGTTTTTTCTCTTTTCAAGTCACCATGGACCTTCACAAGCCTCAACAGGCCACAGGAAACCGAATAGAGGCAGAGTGATCCCAGATATGAGTCATCCTGATGAATCAGATGTGCCCGGCTTTTTTGTCAAGCTGTGGGTTTCTTCATAACAGAGACTGTGTTGTTCTTTTTGCAGCCAGATCTAGAAGCCCTCTGTATGCTGAAAAGGAGGCTCTACTGTGCCGTGTGGGTTAGACAGACCCCAGGATGCTCGCCCCCGCTTCAGGCCGCATGGAACGCTCTGAAACAGTCTGTGGGGCAACAGCAGACCTATGGAAAGGGCCTGAGATCTGAGTCTGAACCCAGACTCTTAAAACCTGGGTGGTCCAGACAAGACACTTCATCTCTCGAACTTGCAGAATTGCTGTCAAAATTCATTCGTTGAAGAGAGTGGTTCTCAATCAGGGGCCATGGTGCCCACAGGGGACATTTGGCGATGTTTGGGCACAAATTTGATTGTCACAAGTGCCATCTTTGCCACCATTATGTGGCTTTTGGGGCTACACAAAAGTCCTTTGAGTTGCTAACAATTGGTCAAAATTAAAGCACTCATTTTCAATATTTCGAAATCTTTATAAACAAAATGTGTATAACCCTAATTACACATACAGAGAGCTCAGGGGACAGACCAGAGAAACCCTACCCCTGCTGTACCAGCAGTTATATGATTTTAATCTGATTAACATGTCCTCATGACAATTTTTGGCCATTTTCTTCCAAAAAGCCAAAACAGAAGAGGAAAGAAAGTGGAGGTCTCTAGAAAAGGTATAAAATATTTCTGCTTCTAAAGCCTAGTAATTGGAATTTCCCCATCTCTGAGCACGGTTGCTTTACCCAGAGTCCAGTCGATGACAAAACAGTACCCTCAACCAGGATTCCTGAGAGAGAGAAATAGGACCTGAACAGAAACACACAACCTGGCAGACCCACAAAAGAGTCAGAAAAATCAGGAAGGTCTCAGTAGGGAAATTGGGGCCTTTTAACTCCTTGCCATAATGCCTTCCCTCTCCAGCAAACAGGAGTCCCCTACCCCTTGTATCTGCAACATATAAAGTAGCAAAAGAGAGGACAAATACTGTTCTGATTACTGTGAGGTAGGAAGAAGAAATCCAGCAAAAGCCCACCATGGGATAAATAGAGCCCAGGCAATGCTCAAAAGGTTTCCACACACCAGGTTTTTAGGGTGCTTGATTTACCATTCAAGGGAACACAGCTATGAGGAAGGGACTGGCTCAGAGCCAAGATGGGGAGAGAAGGGAAGAGCGTGAACAAGGAGGAAGGGGATTGTTTGCAGACTCAACTATTAAATTGACATGGAAATAGTTCCCCTCATTCCTCCCTGCACAAAATAGTTGTCTATTTCAGATGGATCACCCCGCACTACCAGAGAGAACCCTTAAGTGCTGTTTATGCAGCGTGCTAATTGCAGTAATGGAACCCGCCCTTAGTCTTGCTCAGCTTCAGTCCAGCTTCCCTCATAAGCTTCCTTAGTTGCAGCCCTATTCGTGGATCTTCCTCTCATCTCCCAACAATGAGCAGAAGTGGGAAATATGTAATTATTCATTTTATTGCTACTGATGCAGCCAACACTGAGTGGCCATCACCATGCCAGACTTGGCCAGCAGGGATGCCATCCAAGGGGACTGGGTCTGTCTGGAGTCGGAATGACCTGCTTTCAGGATGGGGCATGAGGCTTACTGTCACCAGAGCTTTGGCCACAGAACTTCTGGGAGCTTTTGTTTGGGGTCAAGTTTATATTGTGATGGGTACTGTTGCATCAGGCCCTAATGGGTCTCACTTTTGTGCATGGGAATTATAGCCCATGCCTTACCCTTAAATAGCTGTCCATAGCTTGGTGAAATGAACCTCTCACTGTATAAAGGTCAAGGGCAACCAGACATTAAGTATGTTTTTTGGTGACCATCAACCTCTCGAGGGTATATAGTCATAACTTGCTCATGGGTGCTTCTTATTTGACATCCATCACCCCCTATTACACCTTTAGCCCATCAAGTCCCCATCCAGATTCTATTTTAATGCAAGAACTGGTTTCTCACAATCTAAGACCAGGGTTCTTCTTTCTCATGGCTACTGTGACAATCTGCCTCAAACTCAGTGGCTCACAATAACACACATTCATTCTCTGACAGTTCTGAAGGGCAGGAGTCCAACATGGGTCTCACTGGGCTAAAATCAAGCTGTTCACAGGGCTGCATTCCTTTCGGAGGTGCCAGGGGAGAATTCATTATCCTGCTCCCAGCCCCTCCTCCATCTTCAAAGCCAGCAATGGCAAGTCTAGATGCTTCCTACATCTTGTTGCCCTGACTCTTCTTTTGCCCCCATTTGTACTTTTAAGAACACATATGACTACATTGAACCCACACTCATAATCCAGGATAATCTCTTAAAATCTTAAAATCAGCAATTTAGCAAATTTAATTCCATTTGCAACCTCAATTCCTCTTTGCTATGCAAGCTAACAATAGGATATGGACATCTTGGGGCCATTATCTGCCTACCACCATGCCTTTTCTGATGGTCTATACATCATCTCTTCCATTTGGCAGTGGCCCAACTAATCTTCCAGGTAACATCCTCTGAGATAACCTTGAATCCTAGGACTTTTCTGCTCATAGATAGAATGTACGCATATATGTGTATGCACGCACACATGTGCATGCACACACATACACACGCAAACACACACACACACCCCATCCATCCCAGCCTCCTGGAACGAATAAGAACTAGAATTCAAGGTGTGTGAGCAATAATATAGCTATTGTGAGCAGATTAGAACAGCACCTGGTATATTGCAATCACTTAATAAATTTCAATCAATTAGAAGGATAACTTCCAATCCAGGAATGTTGTAAAATTGTAATGCCTGGGCCCTAGAGTCAGATACCAGCTACTTAAGAGGGCTCCTCAGGGACCCTCTGTAACTCAGGGACCTTCAATGACCCCCATCTCTAAAGTAAGGATAAAGTCACCTATCTAGCAAGGCTGCTGTGAGGATAAGAGTATGTTTAGCAGAGGCCTAGGTGTAATAATGCAGAAGCCAGTGTTGTCATCATTCATCTAGGCAGTTACCATCTTGGACAGTAGAACAGGCACAGAGGAAAATGAGTACCTCACATGTTAAAGGTGCTTAGGCAGAAATGTGTCTGCATTCATAGTTGGGAGACAAATTAGGAACTGACCAATCTCAGCAGCCCTATCAGAGAGGCTTCATGGCTGTGTTAACACTTGAACTGAATCTGAAATGGTGAGTAGGAGTCACAGAGATGAGAGATGGGAGGAAGGGAGAGGCATTTCAGGAGAGGGAACAGTATGAGCAAAGTGTCAGAGGCATGGACGACTGTAGGCAGTTTTATAGGATTAAAGCAAAGGGAGCTGTGGGAGGCCCAGGGTGTGAAGGGGGCGGGGCTGGAATGGAGGAGAGGAGGAGGCCTTGAGAATGCGCAGGCCCTGTGTGTTGCACTAAGGAGCTCCAATGCCTGGAGATGGCCCTTGATAGTCTGGGTACATCACAGCTGGTTAGCACAGACACATTCATTGTTTCTGATTCTATACTTTTTCTCTCTCACTCATTCACACATACTAGCTAGCACATGCATTAGACACACATACAATGGTTTTGAAAAAATTCATACACATGAGACATGCACAGCCATTGGCTGCACATACACTATACCTACTGAGATGACAGATGCATTTTGGGTCTACACCTTGTGGACATACAAGCCCATAGTCACGTACACATGTAGAGGACACATACCTCAAACAAATGAGTCACTGACCATGTAGACAAACATGCATGTATACCTGAGGGTATGCATGGAAACATGTAAAAAAAATACACACACACACACACACACACACACACACACACACACACATTGACAGTGCATATATAGGCACAGTTAGTCGGGCAATACACACCCAAGGCATTAAACACACAGGCACGTGAAGAAAGCACACACTCACTGTCCATGCGTGTATGCAGAATACTGGCCACGCACAGCTTCCCACACACTTACTAAATACATCCACGCTCAAGTATACACCAATACTGAACATATACTCACACCATTTAAACACACACACACACACACGTACATGCACACTTGACCACGTGCACACAGAGCCCTCATTTTTTCTGGAATGTGTCTGGGCTCCAAGGCAGGCAATTGTTCGGCCTGAGGGAGACTGTGGTTATTCTCCCAGCCACAGCAGGCAGAGCAGCTCAGGGACCTGTTTTGGATTACACAGTTTATAGCTACCTCTCACCCCCTGAGTAAGGATGGTGCAGAAAATAAGCGCTTTTGCATTCCCTGAGCACCCAGCTTCCGTCTCCCTATCAACCCAGCCCCGCTGAAGTCCCTGCAGCCTGTGACAACTGGATGTCATCCAAAAGCATTGCTGGGTCTTTTGCAAGAGTTCTCCATGTGCAACTCACTGCCTAGCCCTCCCTTCCAAATGGAGCTGGCGGGAGGCCAGGCCACCCCGGGGTTGGGAGGGGGGCACAGAGCCAAGCACTCAGTGGCTCCCAGCGCTGTGGGGCCCTTATCAGCCGCTTTCCCTGGGGCCCTGTTTGCGTGATGAGCCCAGCCAGCGCTTGAGCTTTGCAGAGAGGAGTCCCGCACAACATCTGCTTGGCCTATCTGGGGCTAGTCAGGCACAGCTTCCTCTTCTGCCTGCACTCATCTAGGGATTGGGTTCCAATGAGCTGGAACCTTGTGCTTTCGCCTGAAGTTTTGACAAGTTGTTGTTTCCTGGCAGCAGCTAAGATGGAGCCGTGACCTCCATCTGGGTTAATGAGTGGAAGACTTACCATGCGCCTACCACGGTGTCCCAGTTCACTTGCCCTGCTCCAAGGAGCTAATAAACAAGGTCATGCCTCATACTGGGTGCATGGCCTCCTCCTTGGAGACCATTTCATGCCTTCAATCAGAGCAAGCCTCAACAGATGTAGCCCAAGCCCCTACTCTTTGTTAGAAAAGGAGATAAATGGAGGTATCAGCGCAGACTAGCAGAGGGATGTTAATAATGTAACCCAGATGTTATCCAGGGCCCCCACTCTTAGGAGATTTAGTTCAAATTAGTCCAAACCCTAGTTTCACAGATGTTCAAGAATCCGTAGTTGTCCCCACAATTGCAGTGAGTTCCCTCAACAGTTGTTTCCTCACATTTCTCCCAGCTTCTGTGCTCACAAGTACCTGAATGTGGCTTCAAATTCCACTCTCAGCAAGCTAACCGAGAAGATCACATTTAAAGAGATTTTCAAAAGAAATCCACTCATCTGCAACATTTTGAGTGTAGTGGCTTTCCAGAAAGGTTAATGATCATAGGGAGGCGTACATCACAGGCAGGGCATATGGCCGACCAGCTTTAGTGCCATACTCATTTCTCCACCTTCTTCTTCCTTTCCTTTCTGGAGTAATGCACAAAATTGACCCCAACTCCATCAGCCTGCTCACATTCAGGCCCAGGAAGATAGTTCCCCTCATCTATCTCCAAAGAGATCTTTTTGAATATTCTTCTCTCCTAAGGGTGGATATCTATCTGCTTGTAAGAAATTCTCATGACAACTGCCAAAAAGATAAAATATTCCCCATAACATTATATAAGAAAGCTGTGTGTTCAGTAAAGAAATTCCTTAAACAAAGGTGAATAATCATCACAAAAGTACACTCCCAAAGTAAGAATACTTTCAATATTGGAGAGAAGCCTGACAGGTATCCAGCCAAATAAAGTGAGATTACAGGAATTGGGTGTCCAGTCTGACTCTTGTTTACCCAAGCAATGGTGAGACAGCTAAAACTTGAGTCAGAAGTCAGCTTCCCTGATTGGGGCCCAGGAAATTTTTCTCCAGCCAGGGTCTGGACCTTTGTTCCAGGCTGACAACAGAGGCCTGAACTCCAAATATACACCCACCCACAAGTCATTGTGGTTTCTCTAGGCCAAGAGAGGGAAGAAGGGGCAGAAGCAGGTTACAGACCTCTGAAGACTTGACTGGGGGCCTTTCATACGCAGGAGGATTTCTCTGCAACAAAGTCTGCTTGTTCCCCCGCAAGAGCCCTGGGGACTCTGTGACAAGACAGAATGACTCACTGGCTCCCAAGCTTTGCCTCGCTCTGGGAGATGTTCAGCCAGGGTCCTTCTCCCCGCAGAGCAGGAGAGCAGTTGCTGTCTGGCTCCAGGTCAATGCAGGTTCTGCAGAGTGAGCTGAGATGGAAACACAACACGGGGAAGTTTTCATGTGTGTGTGAGCCTTCGGGCCTCAGTCCTAAGTAGGACTCCCCCGCCCATGTTTGCCAAGTTCCTTTGAGAGTTCAAATAGCATCTCTTTAAACACAGGTCTCATCTCCCTCCATGAGCCCACTTGACTGGAAATCTCTGGAAGTAACCGCCAAACTTAAATGCAAAAGTACATACCCTCATGCAAAAGATGGTTCGATAAACATCATTTTAAACAATTTTGAAGCTTCCAGAAAAGCTCTGTTGATGGGAGAAATTCTTTCTTTAGATCAGTCAAGATCAGTAAGAAACACAAAAGAGGTAACTTTTCATCCAGTGAAAAACTGGATGAAAGTTCAACCTGTTGGCCTGACGGAACTTCAGAGTCATGTCTATGAGATTAAGGTGACACTGGCCCCATAATCCTCATGAGAATTAAATGAGGAAACAGTAGCTACCATGATAGATGGTTACTCCAGGCCAAGCGGTGCATGTCATACCTTGCAAACATCATCTGACTTCATCCTCATCATTTCCGTCATAGGGCTTCAGCAAGTGTCAGTACCTTTATGTGCATTTTGAGGAAACTGAGGCTTCAAGAGATTAAGTAACCCAAGTTCACACAGTTAATAAATATCATATTACTCAACAAATTAGTAGGACAGTAAGATAACAAAAGGAGAGTGCTCAGCCAACTTAGAGACCCAAAAATGTTTTAGTGGTTTATAAGTACTTTAGAAGCATATGCATTAATTAGCAATGGGTATGCTAATTATAAAGCTAGTTTATCTATTCATTAAAAACAGTTTTCATATATCTTCAACCATATTAATCCCCAAGCAAATTATTTCCTAAAACAGAATGTTATAAACCTATAGCTTGTCTTGACTGGTTTTTCTCATGTTTCCTCCCAATAAGAGAGATGGCACTTAATCATTCAATAAGTATTTACTCAGAACTTCATTTGGGCTATGTCTACTGTCGGAGCAGGAAATAAAAATGATGACCAAAAGTGACCTGGGACCTAAATCTGGGGCAGGTTTATCAACCTCAGCACTGTGGACATTTAGAGCCAGATCATTCTTGGTTAGGGAAGCCAGTCCTGTGCATTCAAAGGGTGTTTAGCAGTGTCTTTGGCCTTGACCCACAGGATGCCAGTAGTAACCTTCATTGTGGTAACTGAAAATGTGTTTAAACATTGCCAAATGTCCCCCATGGGCTAAATTGCTCCAGTTGAGAACCAGCGTTTCAGAGGAGGAGAGGGTCCTTAAACAAACATTGAGAGCTATCAGCATAGAGAGCACAAAGGACCAGCCCTGAACCAATTTTATTGATAGAAGTGACATCTAAGTGGAGATGCAGGTCCTGGTGGAGCGAGCCAGGAAGAGCCGATTGGAGGGTGAGGGGAATGGGCTTTGGAAACATAGCTCAGAGGCAGAGGGACCAGCATGACCCTAGGCATGGAGGAAAGTGTGACCCTGATTTGGAGTCTGTGTTGTTCAACATTCATATCAGAGCCCTGGATAAAGATGAAAAGCAATGCTGACACAGTTTAGGTAGAAATGGCAGAATCTCTATTCCAGGAGGTTTAGACAAGCTAGAACCATGGGCCAGAATTATGAAACACTAACAGGAACAAATGCAAATTCCTGCATAATGGTTAAAAAAAAAATCCAGCCATTAAAACAGGGAAAATTTGTGTGAAAGGCAGAAAATTTTAGAAGGTTTTGGGTATAAGCTAATGCTTCTCACACTCATTTATGCATTAGTATCCTCTGGAAGGCTTATTAAAGCACAGATCACTGGGTCTCACACCCAGAGTTTGTGATTCAGGAGGCCTTGGTTGGAGCCAGTTAATTTGCATTTCAAACTAGTTCTCAGATGGTGTGGATACTGCTGGACTAGGGATTAACCTTTGAGAACCACTGGTAGAAGTCTTGGTTTCCAAAGCTCTTAATAACGATGAGATCGAATTAATAGAAACATGGTGTCTAGTGCAAGGAGGTGAGGACCTCAGTGCTCAGACTACTACTGGCATGCTAGGCTGAAATCTGAGCACTATATTTTAAGAGGATCCTTAGTAAGTTGGAAAGTATTCAAAGAAAAGTGAGAAAACTAGATTATATGAAAAGTGGTTGAAGAACGTGGGGTGTTTGGCTGAGAAAAGAGAAGTTATGGGAAGAATCTGGAGCTGCTTCAAATAGCTTAGGGGTTGTACTGTGAATAATGGATTTGATTCATTGTTTTTTCCCCAGGGTCAACCACATTAGTTCAAGATAAGGAAAAAACATGGTGGGAGTGTCAGAGACGGAGGTTTGGGTTCAAAAGAAAGTGGAATCTTGTAATAACTGTAGCTCTAATGCAGTACAGCCCAGTAGAAATGTATTGTGACTCACATGTATTTTTAAATTGTGTAGCAGCCATAATATAAAAAGTAGAAAGTGAAAAAGAAACAATTGAAATTCATTTGAATGATACTTTTTATTTAACCTAGTATTTCCAAAATATTTTCACCTTGACATGTAATCAATATAAAATGATTGAGATAGTTTACATTCTTTTGTTTGCACTAAGTGTTCTAAATGCAGAGTGTGCTTTACACTTAGAGTTCATTTCCACTTCATTCAGACCGGCCAGATATCAAGTGCTCTGTTGTCCCATGTGGCTCTTTGATAACATTCTGGACTGTAGAGCTTTATGGAATCATGAATTGGTCACCATGAAACAAATAATTTCTAATTTTAATCAGTTGCTCTGCCCTGTAACTGTCTTTTGGATTTAATGACATTCATATCCCACTTATATATTTCTATTTTAAATTAAAATAAACTTACTATAAGTTCTTTTAAATATAGTCTGAGAATTTTATAACATGCCTTAAGTTATCTGGAGGTGGCCTGGGGCACCTTAAATAGAGATGGTATCATGACTCTTGCTTATAAGTGACAGGAGATTCAATTCAACCTAGCGTAAGAACATACCAAAATAATTTATTGGCTCACATTTTTAAAAGTCCATTGGTGACACTTGCTTCTGGCATGGCTGCATTCAGATATGTCAATAGTGTCACCAGGAACTTGTTCCTCTGGCTCTCAAGTTCACTTACTTCTGTGTCATCGTCATTCTTTGCCTGAATCTCCCCGAGGTAGAAATATGGCTCCTGGAAACTCATCTTAAATCATCCTTACAGTAAGCATTCCCTGTAAACTAAGCTTCTCTTTTCAAATAGTTCTAGAATGTTCTAAGTTTAAGGCTTATTAGCTTGGATTGGTAGTGTACTGCTTACCCCAGAACCCAGCATTTGTGGTCAGGGCTGTCACCATTTCCATCTGGTCAGGGCTGTCTCCTCCAGAGGCAGGACTCTAGGTGTCTACCCCATGCAGACTTCAAAAGTGGGGGATGGGAGATGTGATTTCTTAAAGGAAAGGGAAATATTTGACAGATGCAAATATCAGATTTCACCCAGATGGGCAGTCATGACAGAGGCCATTGGATCATTTTTTCCTGTATTATAAAAATTGCTTTTTGAGAAGGTCCAGTTTCTCTTTAGTTATGAAAGCTTTGCTTGGAATTTCATAGATGAGGAGCTCAACTTAAAACACTAATATTAGGGCCTCGGTGTGAGTCTTGCCTTGTTTTGGACCAATCAACTTTAAGAAGCCTTGTCCCATATGGCTGAATTTAGGTAACAGACAAAGATCAGAATGAAGCATGGGGAGTTTAAAGAATAAATCTAAATTTACACACTCCTGGGAAATTTAGAAAAGTGAAACTTGAATAAACAAAGTTGTAGTCTATACTTCTCCTTCACTCCCCCAAATAACGAGTTTTCAACCAAGATGATGACTAATCCCACACCAAACTCTCTGGGTTCAAAGATGGAAAGATCTTATAAGATTCAAAAGTTCATCTTCTTCAGTTCCCTGAACCTCCAAAAACACAGACAGGATATTCATTTCATCCGAATACCTGCAGCCTTTCCTCAAGATCAGCCTTTGTGTCAGTTATTAATTTCGCATTACCCATTAATTTTCCTCTATTAGAGTTCAGTTTCCCCAAAGTTATGTACTTTCTCTGCTGACCTGTACCCAAGTGGTTCCCAGATTCAGTAAGCAATTTAAATAGGGCCATGAATTGATGACTAAAATCTTCACACATGCAATTTTTTTGTGGGGAGAGGGGGACAGTATTCCAAATATCTAACCAACCAAAGGACCTTTAGGGGTACGGTATGTTTAATTATATAAAATATGGTTGTCTCAAACTAAGATTTATTTGGAAGTAACAATAACCAGAAAATATCAGTTATGATATGGTAGGCTTTCCTTGCGAGATAACAGAAGCTTTGCTTGCCTAATTTTTTTGCACCTATTCATCATTCAAGGGCCCCCAAAACTTTGCCAATTCTTCTCCAAAACGTTCTCCATGCACTACCTTCTATATCTTTATCTCAGTCATTACCCTGACCTGAGACTTTGAGACAGTACAGTTTGATGGAGTCAGAAAGTCCTGCGTTCACATCTCGGCTCTGTCATGTCTTATCCGGGTACCCAGTAAGGTCTTAAATTGTCTGGGTCTCAGTTTCTTCATCTACAAAAATAAATAAATAAATAAAATCTTGTCTTGCTGGGTTGCTTTTAAAAATACATGAACTAACTTATGTAAATTGCTTGGTGCACAGGCACTCCATAAATCCTAACGTTGTAATTATTATCCCAGTGCACTGTGGTTACTTGTTTCTAAGTCAGTCTTTCCCATTTCCAGTGACCTCCTCTAGGGCAGGGACTTTGTCATATTAAACTTTATGTCTCAATCCAGAGTATAAAGACATATGTGTTTGTTGAAATAATAACACGAATAAATGAATGAGTGAGTGCAGATGAAGACAGAAAAGTCTTCCCACAACCAATCTCTAGGGGACCGTGGTCCTCGGACAACAATGTTACACCATACCAAACCCTTTCATTTTCAGTTTAATGCTGAATTACATGAAATATTCCTGAAGAAACATTGTCCATGGTCTGTGTGGGCAATCTCATAAGATTTGGACTGATTAAGAGCTAGGAGTCTTGAGTTAATTTTCAAGTTATTTTTCAAATATCACCATGTAAATAGTTGTATTAAATATCTCCCTCAGCTACCTCCTTCCAACCACAGTGACTAATCAGAGAGACTTAACAATCAAAATAACAGTATTTGTAAATTAAACATGCCTGGTTGCAAATGAAGCTGTAAATAAATATCTCCGGCCCTGAAATCTGAAAGTTTGATTTCTAAATGCAATCCTCGCCCCATGCCCTGTTTTGCAATGAGAGGAACTACCTATGTAGCTCAAAAACAGACTCATGCTTATCCCATTAAAGTCTACCATGTAACATCATTTTTAGGTGCCTTTAACCCTGAAAATTTGAGTCAGGAAGTGATAAAAGGCAGTGGTCACCAAAATCACCTTTCAGCCCAGTTGACTCAGAAGCAGCCAGGCTGGGCAAACTCTCTTGTAAAAAATCATCTCTTCTTTGGATTCAAAAATCCCTTCAGTCCATGCTGTTAGTCTTATCCTAACCATATTTTGTAAACACAAAGCCTGGTTCAATGGTCCCATCGAGACCACACTTCCCAGTAATGAGGACAAGGGCATTTACAGGAAGGTCTGAAACTTTTCTTCAGTAGCCTGCATTTTTCTAAGTCCTGTATGAAACCTTCATGTGGGCATGACTAATAGATCCACCTAATTAAATTTTTACAGCATTCCAGGGCTGGAGTGTCAAATGTTTGCTTCCAGCTTGTCTCCTTATAACCCTGTCAAATTAAGTCTCTCATCCCATCCCCCTCCCACGCACATCTTTTTTAGGGGTCTGTAGGCTGCATTCCAATGTCATATGAAATCAGAATTTGGTTGATGAGGATGAAGAAATGGATTGCCAAATAGTTCTTGCAAGCCAGCCTACCTTCACCTATTTAGAGAGGTTAAAGGGGAAAAGAACTCCTTCCAGCTAGGGTAGAACTCTAAATGGGAAGTTGGAAAAGTCACTTTTGATAGATAAAAAATTATCACTGTTGTTTATCGACCCTTCCTCAAGAATTCTAGAGTGTACATTTAGTAAGATGGGATTTTAACTTGGAAAAACATATCTAAGTTCAGGAGAGTCTATGTGCTTCAGGAAAAAAAAAAAGATTTGCTGAGCATACTCTGCAAAACATGTTTTCTTGTTCTTTGGTGTGTAATTGGTTGCAGAGAAGAGGCATACAGTTTGACCATTTGATGGTCTCCTTACTAGAAGGTGAGGGTTCATCACAAAATGAGTAGGTGATTTGGGAATGTGTCTAAAGCTGCTACAACAAAGAAAGAGAAAATAGGATCTAATTTTAGGGTTGAATGAATATCAGACTCAAGCCAGGGCCTTGCAGGGAGGCAGTGGACAACTCCAGTGATGCCACAGAGTATGTCTGAGACACTTCTTGGAGACAGCTGCCCAGGATGGACACATGTCAGTCAACCCCTGAATGCTCTCTAAGCCAGACAGTCTTCCAATGTCATCATGTCATCCTTATCAGAATCACCCATAGAGTTTGTTAAAATGCAGGATCTCAGACCCCAACCCAAACCTTCTGAGTTGGAATCCCGAAGCAGAGACAGAAGAAGCTGCTGTTTTCATTCAGCCCAGAAGATCCCTGTGGACACACAGATTCTCACCTCACCCCTCAGAGAGGCCGAGATGATTCTTCCAGTCCTTGGCCTTTGGGAATCAGTCATAATGGGGACTCTTCTGATGTTTGGGGACTCAAACACTCATATAGGTCCACCTCCACAAATGTGTACAGACACATCCTCACAAACAATTATGTGCACATAATTTGTGTGAACATGGCTGACTATATATATATATATATATATATATATATATATATATATACATATGACTGAGCATCTATATACATACATGCACACCTTTAATCTTTTTGCCCACATACCCTAACACAGAGATGCTATGCCTCAGCTCTTACTGAGAAAAACTAACCTCCCTTGAAAATATTTTTCTTTCTAATTCTTCTCGGGAAAATCACTAACCAGAAACAACTCTGAAAACCATTTCTTCCAAGAACTCCATCCTACTGGTGGAATCTGCTCATTCCAACAGTAAATGGTTGACTAGAGTCAGAGAAAGATGAAATTGTCAGAAACTGATAATAGAACCAAGTAGAAGATAAGCTCAGCAGCATATTGGACCAAGAAATAGAGCAGTGTGGAAGTCTCAGTGGGGCTTTGGAATCAAGTGGCCCCACAATAAGTGTCTTCGGCTGGCATTGGCTGTATGAGTTTGGGCAAGCTATGTAGTGTTACTAAGCCTCAAATTCCTTTTTGTAGAAGGTAGAACTTTTCATAGATTAAATGAACCCATGTGTGAAAGCACCTAGCCCAAGGTGCTAGGACACCCAATAACAGAAAGTGATTGATCAGTGATTGGCCTGGCAGAGTGCTACCTTCCATAGACTTTAGATTCCTAAAGATCCCGTTTAAATCTTGGCTCCTTTTTCTATTAGTTGGAAAGTTTTTATGCAAGTTTCTTAACCCCTCTCAAGGTTGGGAGTTAACAACACCCCTACTAAACTCACAGAGCTGTTAGGAGAATTGTAGTGATAATGTATCCTATGAACTTACTACAAAAGGTGAATGTTTAGAAAGAAATGGCTCGTTTCTTTTCCTGCTCTTTTTTCTTCTTCTCTAAAAAGGAGCATGTCCAACAGGAAGGAAGAATAAAGGTAGTTATTTTCCCCCTTAGGGGGAAACTCTAGACAGAAGACTAGACTTGGGTAAAGAATTCATAGCTATTAGAGACAGACTCCTTCCCAGTAACCCAGGTCACCAAATAATCTTTTGAAAAAAGCTTATCCCTACTTCCTGTGTCACCTGGGCTAAAAGAAATCTCTCCTTACCTGTGGTCTGTCTTTGGATGAAACTCTCCTAAAAAAGGGAAGGGATTTTTCTACTTGAGCTGAGGCAGTTCTTTCTGAAGGGTTTAAATTTCTTAGGCAAGAAACTGACAGCCTTTTAAATCTGGTGAAATGGCTTTAATAGGTCTTTAGAAGAACCAGTATTTCTTAGCTGTGTATTCTTGGGCAAGTGAATTAATCTCTCTGAATCCCCAATTCTTTATTTTAAAAATAGAGAGAATAATTCCTGCTCTATAGAATTTTTATGGGCTTGAACATCTGGTCCCATATTGAGTGCATAGTTAACTCTTCTGGTGATGGAGGAGAAGAGGGGTTCCATGAGGTTCTTTGCCTGTCTTCAGCTTCTCATTCCTGGGCAGGCAGCCAGCAATGTCTCAGAAGGTAATCCCAAATTTAACTGTGGGCTTCTCTTAGGTGGAGGTCATATTAGCTGATTGGATACCAAAGACGGTTGTGAAATGAAGACCTTAAACAAATTTTTGGTTCCCCAAAAAGTTAAACAGAGTTACAATATGACCAAGCAATCTTATTTCTAGATGTATACGCAAAAAAAATTGAAAACAGGTCTTCCAATAAATACTTGTACATGAATATTCATAAAGAATTATTTGCAATAGCCAAGAAGTAAAAACAACCCCAACATCCATCAATGGATGAATGGATTAATAAAATGTTGCAAATGTGAGCTATCCATACAATGGAATACTCTTAAGCTATGAAAAGGAATGAAATACTGTTACATGCTGCAACATGAATGCACCTCAAAAACTGTAAGCTAAGTGAAAGAAACCAGACACAGAAGTCACAGGTTGTTTGATTCCATTTATGTGAAATATCCAGAATAGGTGAACTCACAGAGTCAGAAAACAGTTCAGTGGTTGCCAGGGGCTCAACTGTGAAACAAGGAGTAACTGCTTAAGGGGCAAGGGGCTCCCTTTGCGGGTGATGAAAATGTTTTGGAACTAGTTAGAGAGGGTGGTTGCACTACATTGCAAATGCTCAAAATGCTACTGAATTGTATACTTTAAAATGGTCACTTTTAGTTTACATCAATTTTACCTCATCTTAAACAAACAAACAAACAAAATTTTTCCAAGTCAACGTGTGGGTATCTCAATGCCAGAATGAAGAAAATAGAAGCAAAAGGAGGCAGTGATTCTTGAAGCACTGATTTAAAATGTGTACTTTGAGTGTGAGGGCAGCCCCCTAAATCTCTGTAATTAAGACAAAGAAGGCAAGAGTTGGTGGGGTGGACAGCAGTTCAGCAGATAAATAGCAACTGAGAGAGACTCGAGCCAATGGCTTTTCAGGAAGGTCAGCTGCATGGATGTTTTAAAAGTCAAGGTAACACGTGAAGTGTGCAAACACCACTGTTGATTCTTTTGTTCCCGCTTTCCCCTACCCTCTCCACCAGCTCCCTCGGCTTGGCATGCGTCCTATTTTCTGAACAGCAGCTGTGCATAGTTGAATAGTAAATCAAACACCCTAAAAAACAGTTGTTTTAAAACAATATCTCAGATTTCCCAGATATTTCATTTCTATTTTCCTTCCGCCAAACCCTTGCCTCAGACAGCAGCGGTAGTAAACTCATTCAGGTAGTGAACCTCTATTCTGTGTGTCCGGGGTTCATGAGTGAACTACCATTGAGAAGTGTTTTGGGGCAGAATTTACAGGCAGAGTACATTTCAGGCCGATCCTGTATGCCATTAGGACAAAAGTTAACCTGTTGTTGACAAATGTTCTTGAATAGGAAGGGATTGGGTATCTCAGGTTTTCTGGGTACACATATTCTCAGAATTAATTCTAAGCTTCCAAGGATGCTGGCATCATGAGGGTTTCTCACCTCCTTAGCTCGGCAAGCCATTCTATAGGAAACCTTCGCTAACAGCCCCCAGCAAAGGTTGCTCAGGTTCCAAACTCACTGCCTGGGAAGGCAGTTTTCCTAGGGAAAGAGGCAAATGGTTGTAGGGAGGGCTCTTCCAGAAGGGGCAGTGCCAGGCTTCCTGGCCAGTCCCACACCGTGCACACTGAAGCACACACTCACAAACCTTGGTGCTGTGGGTACCTCAGCCACCAACTTCACTCAGAGTTTCTCAGCCTCAACACTGCTGACATTTGGGTCTATCTAATTATTCTTGGTTAGGGGAGTTGTTAAAGCTCAGAAAGGTTGGATAGCTCGCCAAAGTCACATGCTATTAGGTCACATAGCTTATCAGGTAGTCACAGACTCACCAACGTTTTATACCATCTTCTGTGTAATGAGTATGATTATAGGCATCACCAGCCAACACATATTTATTGAACAACTACAACAATGGTCCCTAACATTTTTGGCACCGGGGACCAAGGCTCCTATGAGAACCTAATGCCTGATGATCTGAGGTGGAGCTGAGGTGGTGACGCTGACAGTGAGGAGCAGCTGCAAATACAGATGAAGCTTTGCTGCCCTATGTAGTATATTTGACAGCATCTTTGGTCTCTACCAGATTTTAGTAGCATCGCCCAGTGGTGACAACCAAAAATGCCTTAGAATAACATCATTGCTCTTTGTGGGTCAAAATTGTCCCCTGCTGAGAACCACTGACATACAGAGAATTTAAGAAAACAGTCTTAAAAGGAGATTAGCGATCTAAGTAAAAGTAGAAGCCAGTCTGTCCAAGGTGAAATGAGTGTTTTCCAGAGATAATTTTAATCCATGATTGGACTAGTCACTTCATTCAAAATCACCTTTTGAAATTGTCAATGTCCCTAGACAGTGAAGTCCATGAGATCAGGAATTTCATTCCTCTAGGTGACTGTGGTCTTCCCAGAACCTGGAACAGTGCCAGACACAAACTTCTGGACCATGAATGAAAGAACGAATAAATCTGGACAACCTCCTTCTTAGGAGGCCACCATGATCTTTTCCTCCCATTTTTTTAACCCTCTCTTCTTTCTCCCTCTTTGCCTCTCTGGCCTTTCATTTCTTCCCATCGGTACCAAAACACACATAAGCACAAGAGCAAATACACTAATGCCCCCGCCCCCCGAAACAGACACACATACCCTCCAACACACTAGCAGGAAATTAGAAGTAAAAACCAAAAACATGTCTTTGACTCAATGTTCTGAGAAAATAAACTATACCAAACCCAGCGGCAGACTGCAGAGATACAGATTGTACCAGAAATATCAACCAGCCTTTGAGCCTCTTGGCATTTCTTGATTTGTCACAACTGGAAAGGTTTGATGCTCTCCCCACAAGGTCACCAGAAGTTTTTTGTTCAGACCAGGAGACTGTGTGATTTTTTGCATTCAGAATAATTCACTTTGCCATCACATCTGTCGTGAAAAATAACATTAAAAGGCCACTCCCTTCTCCTTCACCAAAAAAAAGAAAAAAAAGAAAAAGAAAAAAACCACTATGTGGTTATGAAGCCCATATAAAGCAGTTCCAGTCTCTTGGCAAAGATTATTAAAGGCTGGCAGAGCTAACAGAGATGCAGTTTCAGAAAACATAATCTTTTATTTACCCAGATAAATATGATACTCGCTACATAAATTTGAGGGCACTTTGTTAAACACTTTATATGCTATGCTATACCCCAAAGACCATAACTGACTTTAGATTGAGGACAATGATTGGGAAATAGCAAACCAAGCAAATAAATAAATGATATGTATTTATTTATTCCTAAGAGACTTTTCTAGACATTCCACGAGGCCTTTCTCAGGTAACACACACTTGGCAACCTAGAATAAAAAGTGACCTCTTAATCAGAAAGAACACGACTCTTACTCATTTTCCTCTTGGGTTACAGCTGAACATCCATACATCTGCTATTCTTGGTGAAACAGAAAATTCCAATCCAATGGCCACAGTCTAAATTAAAGCACCCCCTCTTTTCTTAATCTTCACACAGAGAAATTGTTACGAATTAGGAGCTAAGTCGAATCAATGTATAGATTTAACCCCCAAACCATATCTGAGTTGAAGAAGAGACCAAGGCGTTTATGGAAACCCCATGCCATCCCACATAGGAGACTGAGTCTCAAAAATAAGCAAAGTTTAGAATTCTTCCCAAACGACAGCAGGCCTCCTGAGATTAGGAGAGTTTCGATGTCCCATGTCCTGGTGTAGACTCTGAGGAAGTTTCTCAATCTTTACAGGTCTCTTTGCTCTTCTCATCACCCCCAGATAACAATTACTGAGCATTTTCTATGTGTCAGCTTGTCTTAAACATTTTACGAGACTGCAACGTTATCTAAACTGCTGTGAGGCACTGTTGTGATCTATGTTTTACAGATAAATAATTAGGACCTCGGAAGTGTAGGTAACTCTCCATAGTTAACACAGCCCATGAGCTGTGACAATGGGATTTTAATCCAGGTCATCTTCCACCAAACCGACTCTTTTCAGTTACAGCTGTGTGTTTTACTAGGTGCAGATGCTCAGTGTGTTTCACTCCTCACTCTCCACACGGGGCTGTCCCAGCCCCTCTGTGGTTTCAGTCATCACCTCTATGATAGCCATCAAGAATATTTTGATTTCTACGCCAGCTCCAATCGGTTAGTAATGGCTGGTTAAGCAGCCAGGCTCAATGATTGATTAGTGATGTCTGCCTTGGGTGCAGAAGTGAAGATTAATGGCATATATGCTACCTATTTGCCACCCTCTTGCTATATGCTGATGACTGTCCAGTTTCCATTGGTAACTGATACTTTATCTTCTGGACACCAGAGTAGATTTTTCAACTGCCTAATAGACATCTCCACTGGGATATCTCACTGGCATCTCAGACTCCTCACAGCTGGCATCTTTTCTCATGGCCCCGCGTCAGGTTTAAAAAATAACTATCCACACAAATTTCAATCTAGAAACTTGAGGGTTGAGCTTAGCTCTTCCCTTTCCTTCATTCAAAACTCCTGTTGCTCACACATCTTTTCCATTTTACTTTTCAAAAATTTTGAAGATCTGCTGTGGTCTATCACATTCCCACTCCTTGAGTCTAGGATAGGCCATCATTTAAACTATCAAAATAATCAACTAGTGCTCCTGTGTCTAGACTTGCCCACCCACTGCCAAGTATTCTTTGTGAAGCAAAAATATGGATGCACACATCCCTTGTCCAAATACCTCTGTGACTCCCCTAAGCTCCAAACTCTCCATACTTCAACCACTGAAGTAGAATAATAGTAGTGCCATGATCTCAGGTTCTTCACACCTTATTATCAGTGGGTAGAGGATGGATGGATGGATGGATGAATGGATGGATAGTTGGGTGGATGGTTGGATGGATAGACAGATGAGTGGGTAGATAAATATTCTTATTGATGAATGAGTAGATTAACAGATAAAGAGGTTACTTGATAGATTCACTTTATTACATAAGAAAGTAAGAGAAATGTTCTTCCACCATGGCCCGAAGCCACCGTCCATTCACACACTAGTTACTCAAACACAAACGGTCTCTCAGAAATTAATCAAATTACAATAACTTTTGCAGCCCTTAGGATAGCATGAAGGCTTCTTCTGAGCACTCCTTTAACCAAACACCCTTTTCAAAAAGAAAAAAAAAGGGAAGGGGAAAAGGGAGAGGGAAGGGAAGGGCAAAGAAGAGAAAAGGAGGGGAGAGAAGAGAGGAGAAAGAGCACACATGCCCTTAAAGTCACACCTTTCTGTTGGATACTTGAAAATGCTGTCACTTCACCTAAGCCTCTCCCCCCTCACCCCTAGCCTCTCTGGAAGCAGTCTGTAGGTCTGAGGTTTTGCTTTGCAGAAGGTGGTGAAGACAGATCTTGAGCTTCCAGTCACTCTGCTTTTAACTTAATCTGTCAGCTCAGTAGCACTTGTGTGTGAAGGCTGTGATGGAAAGATGCACAGAAGGAGCTGCCCTGAAGGCTTCTGCTCTAACCTAGTAGAGGTCACTCCTTACCTGCCTTGGATCTCTCACCTGTGGCCAAAAAGCTTACCCTGCCCTGAAAGCTCGGACCCTCCTGTTGGGGTGCTCTATGGACCCCTGAGACTTCTTCGGCCCCTCCCTGGCTCTGCCGTATCAGCTGAGTAATCTCCCTGAGCATTCTGACACACAGCTGCAAGAGATGAAAACTGTACTGTTGATAGATGAAACTTTGGATAAGATTACATGGTTTTGAATATCTTGATGACATATTTGTCTGAAAAGTCTTTTAGAGGACAGCCTAATATAAATGCACGGAAATGTTTCTAATGACTAGCATTTGTCTACAGACTTCGTTGGAGAAATTAGCATTCATGAGTCTCTGGATGTCATTTGCATTTGTATGTGGGGACCAACTTTTGAATAATCATTTCTTCCAGCCCAGAAGAGTTAACCATTTACTCTGAACACAAGCTGGTTTCCTTCTCAGGCTATCTGGCTAGGTCTGAGGTGTCCAGAAATAGGTAATAATGTTCTAGCCATATATCCCACTGCTCCAGTACTGCTGGAAACTTCTAAGTAGTCCTGAGATACCATTTGCCCTAGCAAATATTTACTTGGCTTTGCTCTGCCCTGTCCACATGCACTGAGCTGTTAGAATCACCTCCCCTGCCCCAATCAACCTCAGTTCTTTCTACGAACTCTGGGCCCATTGGGTTGAAGTCTCAGATCTATCTGAGAATAATTGGAATTCTCCCCATAGAAAGAGTTTCACTGAAAATCTCTGGATAGCAGCTAGTGTGTGCAGGCAGCATGGGTCCTATCCCCTTAAGCAGTTTCTCAGAGGCCCGTTGGCTGAAGTCCAGGATAATTTTCCTTGTCCAATTTTGTATTAAGTCAAAGGAGAGAAAAAGGTCTGAATAAAGCCAAGTGGAGATGAGTTCTAACTAGGCTTATCTGGCTCTGTGATGTCCAGGAAAAGAATTCACTTCTTTAGACATCATTTTTTAAAAAAATCTGTAATTAATTTCTGAAGGTAATTCCACCAATTATCCAGCATTAACAAGATAAGAGTTTGTCTTGAATGGATAATCCCAGGACTTGGCACATAGTGGATACGTAATAAATGTTGTTTTCCTGCCCTGACCCCCTAACATTTTCTAATGGGCCAGCAGCAGCAGCACTGAGGCTCCCGATGGCAACTTTACAAGTAGAAAGAAATGACGTGCTGGCTTCAGGGTGAGGCTCATTTGGGAGAGTTTCATGGAGGGCACATTTATCTGGTGGGTAGCTGGACAGCTATGGGATTCCCTTACTCTGTGAGCTCAGGGGCTCCAGTAAAATTCCCTGCATCTCCATCCTCTGAGATCTTAACCACAGTGTCTGAGTGGCTGACCCTGCGGCTGGGCTCTCTTCTGGGACGCAACACCACACACGCAGTAGGTGTTTCATAAATGCCCAGTAAACTAATTGGCGTGAGCTCAGGAATCCTGCCAACACCATGCTCCCTCCTCTCAGAATGTGGAGCAGGAACATTAATGGTCCACGTTCCAAAAGATAAACATCTTTAATATTAAGGAGAGGATGAACGTTAGCAGCAACAGCAATCATAACATCTCTGGAGCCCTCACTACAGGTCAGACTTTGTGTTAAGTGCTCTACGGTGCCATCTAACTTTGACACACTGCAAACCTCCAGCCCTCATCTCTCACCTCCCACCTTAACAAGAAATTGGGCATGAAATGGGAAGAGGTGTCTTGGAAGTCTAATGACTTCCGAGGATGTCAGCATCCAGTCATTTCCATTTGCTATTTCTTCCACCCAGCGTGTCCCTACCTTTTTGTTTTGAAGGATGAATAACTCATTTCTTTTAGAAATCTCCCTTAAACCTCCAAATGTGTGTATCTGTGCTCCAAAACTGGCTGGATTCAAATTTTTAGAGGCTCCAAGAACTGAAAGTTGAAAGATGATAGTAATCCTACATACATTTAAAAATTGAAACAATATTAGACTGAAAGAAAAGTAAAAGAAGTCTAAAAAAATTTAGCCTTTCACTCAATAATGACTTAGATTTGTGTTTTAAATTACTGTCAACAGACATATATTTTTGTGGGGTGGGGGAACAGCTGCTTTGCTGATATCTTGAGCCTGTGGTCTCAGTGGTAAAATTAGGCACAGATCCTGGGGCATCCTTTGCTTCCATCCATATCACAGGACATGTTATCCCCATTGTAATCGCAGGTTTGCTTGTCTGTCTCTCCACCCACTTGAAACTTTCTGAAGGGCAGGCACCGGTGTTGAGGACAGGAACTGACACAAAGAAAGTGCTCAGTGAATGTCGATGGAGAGATTCAATGCTCTCTCAATTTGCTGGTGTGTCTCAACTTGAAAATGACTGTTCTCATAAACTGGAATCTCTTTCTGTCTCTGTCTTTGTCTCTTTGTCTCTATATCTGTCACCTTCTGTATCTGTCTGTGTCTATCCCTCTCTGTCTGTCTGTCTGTCTGTCTCTTTCTCTTTCTCTTTCAGGATTATGCTGGCAAACAGAAAGGGCAGATCAAAATCTGATTTGTCAAAATCATTTGACTTGTTTCCATCATTCTATTGGGCCATGTGTGAACACCCCACATATGAAGCTCTCTGCCGCCATGTTAATATCTCAAATGATGCTATCTGGTGGCCCACATCTCCTGCCAGAGACAACGCCTGCTCCCAAAGATTCCCAGGCCATGTCCCACCCCTTTTATATCTGTGAAGGCAGGTTGGGAGAGGCAAAGCTGATTATCCTTGAAGTTTGATTTTTTTTTTTAATCACTACACCTTGAGAACATTTTTATATGCCTCTTGCCACACCTGAAACTCAGTGTTGGAACCATCAGTGCTTCTCTGAAAAGCAGAGCCTGAAGTGGCACCAGAGCATGCATGACCACTCCCAACACACATTTCCCAAGTGCCAGAAAACTACACCTCGTCCTCAGGGTAGGAGCCATTTGGGATAATGGCACAGAATCTTGTAGCATTACCTTGCATTGTCATCTTGAAAGAAACAAATGAACCTATGAATGTGGCTATTGTAGCCTCTATTTTGACTAAGTTGATTGGTCACCTGGGCAAACACATCATTACATGAATATATACATATATATTTATACATAATTGATATGTATACAGACTTTCCCCTCCCTTTTGTTTTAAATCTCTATTGACTGTCTGCAAATCATGTGTTTCTTAATTGCACTACCATTTGAGATTTGGACTAATTTAAAGAAAATGTATAAATACCTGCCAACACACACATCCATCATTCATCCCACCCAAGTCCCTTAAGGAAATATATGTTCTTAGAATCTGGATCATACAATTTATTGATTAAAAGGATACAATGACAAAATTGACTTGGAGTGTTTGTCACCAAAGTGTAACTGTCTGGAGGAAACACAACTGAGGGTATTTTTAATCTTCTGTCATAAAATTTTGAGCCTAAGCTGGATTGTGAAAATAAGCAAGAGTAAGGTGCTATGTATAAAAGCAGAGCTCATTAAAGCAAAGGGGCTTTGTCCTGTATGTGAGCCTCATCTTCAAGAGCTCCATGGAAGCTTCTGGTGGGGATAATCATCTTTTAAAATTTATTTTCAATTACAGTTGACATTTAGCATTATTTTATATTAATTTCAGGTATACAGCATAGTAGTTAGACATAAATATAATTTAGGAAGTAATCTGCCTCGATTAGTCAAATATCCACCTGGCACTATATATATTTATTACAATATTATTGACTATATTCCTTATGCTGTACTTTATATCTTCTTGACTATTTTGTAACTACCAATTTGTACTTAATCCCTTCATCTTTTTCACCCCACCCCCACTCCCTTCTCACCCAGCAATCATCATCCAGTATCTATGTGTCTGTTTCTGTTTTGTCTGTTTGTTTCTTTTGTTCTTTAGATTCACATATGGGTGAGATCACGTGGCATTTCTCCGTTTGACTTATTTCATGCAGTATGCCTTCCAGTTCCATTCATGTTGTCACAAATAGTAAAATTGTATTCTTTTTTATGGCTGAGTAATATGCCTTTATATGTAGGTATCACATCTTCATTATCCATTCATCTCTTGATGGGCACTTAGGTTGCTCTCATAGCTTGACTATTGTAAATAATGTTGCAATGAACATAGGAATACACATTTCTTTTCAAATTCCTGTTTTGGATTTCTTCAGATAAATACCCAGAAGTGGAATTGCTGGGTCATAAGGTAGTTCTATTTTTAATTTTTTGAGGAAACTTTACATTATTTTCTATAGTGGCTGCACCAATTTGCAATCTGGTGGGGATAATTATAACAGCATAAAGGACTGCAGGTGGGTTATCAGCCTCTTTCCCCTCATACGATTTCATGCTGGGTGTCTTTTCATTGTGCTCCCCCTCTTCACCTAGATCCATTCTCCACTTTTCTTCGCTCAGCTCTGTGCTCCAGGAGCAGATCTAAGCAGACACATGAATGGACTCCAAAAACCCTCTGACATCCATGTGGGTCAGGCCTACAAATAACCCTTTGGGGGAGTTGTCTCCTGCCTCCTTGCCAGTGGGATCACTGTGGGCTGGTTGTCACCCTTGACTGAAGATTACAGCTAGAGTCAGTCCATACTGTCTACCCAATAAGCGCTCTCTCTCTCTCTCTCTCTCTCTCTCCCTCCCTCATTTTCTATCTCACTTTCTCTATGAGTGGACTAAATACATCACTATGCATGTGCTTCTCCTGGGGTGTCCAGAGGTCCACATGACCTTTTCACTCTCCACTTCTCCCCTTGAACACAATCAGGGCTCAGTGCAGAGGAACATGAATGACCTTCACACTCCTTTGGTAGAGACTAAGCCACTGACATAAGTACTATGACAAAGACTTGCCCCCTTCCCTGAGCTCACCTCACAAATGCTGGACCCTTGAATCAGAGCTGAGGTAAGCAAAAAGGCAGAGTACTGGACCAAGAGTCAGAGGCCTTAGGGGCAGGCTTGGCTTTGCTCTTTTCCTGTGACTTTGGGTCATACATGTACTTTCTCCACAAGGTCCTCAGTTAAGCCAAGGTGACAGCCTAAGTATAGTTCTTATCAAGATCTTAAAGGATAAGAAGGATACATGAAGACCATTTGAAATTTGCCATGCAATAAACCAGTGCACTTTTTTTCAGTTAGTGTGATTTTTGCTCAGTTAGTGTGATTGTAGCCTTCCCAACTCTACTGTGGGTTCTTTGGGTCGAGAACTGTGTCCTGCGCGGTTTGTTTTTCCACTGCAGGCTCTACCAGCATCAGACACTCAAGAGCTTATGAAAAGATGGCTGATCAGCAGCTACCTTTTGCATTGTGAGTTTTGAAGGAAGGCAAAGGACAGTCTTCTGGGGCCTCATAGAAGCAGGCAAATGCCCACTCACATTTAAACTATTAAACATAGAGGTCTAACATTTGCCTAATTCTGAAATTATATCACAATTCTGCAAAGTCAGATCATATTTAAATGCATAGTTTTAAAATAAATAAGTCTAAGGGAAATGTGTCTGGTACTATAAGCTGACCGACTGCTTTAACTCCTTTGCTCTTATCTGTGTTTATTACAGAAGCTGGTAAAGCTAAAAAATTTTTTACTTTTTTTATAAATCATTTTTCTAAATACTCTTATAGCTAAGAATGGCCATGTGACTGTGATCCAGTTCTTTTCAATCAGATATAAATATTCCAATGGTACCATCAATTTTCCTCTTTTTATTTTACTATTTGAAATGCAGACATGATGGCTGGTACTTCAGTTGCTGCTTTAGGAAAATGAGGTGACAACAAGAAGAAAAAGACATGAGATTTGCGGAGATGGTGACCTCGATATCATTAAGTTACTGAACTAATGTGAGCAACCAACTTCCTCCAAATTGTGTGTGTGCATGTGGGTGCATGTATGTGTGTGTGTGTGTGTGTGGGGAGAACATTCACCGTTCTTTGTTTAATTGTTTATTTCTTTATTTATTGGTTGTTCTCTTGCTTGTAGCCAAAAGCATTCCTGTCTGATACTGCAAATGTGTCAATAAAATAACTTCATTTTCCCCAATACCTTTTTTTTCTTTGTAAATTGAAGTCTGTGTTGCATAGACTTTTTTTAATGAGAAGGTTCCATCCAGACTAATTTGAACCTGATTGACCCCAACTCTGGCTAATGCCCATAACCCCTTTCACCTTCTTCTCAGCAACTCCTGGAGCTCCTTAAGAGCAGATACCATCTTGATGTTCATATCCATAGATATCAACATCATGTTTTCATATAATTGGTGTCCCATTAAAGACTGAGGCTGAAAGAAAAAAAAAAGGACTTCAGAAGGTCCAGAGAAGACATTAGCAGTAACTGTCATTTGGTGACAGTTAACCAAATGAAAATGCAAACCATTTTCTAATCACTCTCTCAGACTTACCACGTCTCTGTTAAGCAAACATTTTGCTCGCATTTGACAGATGAAAATCCCGAAGCTCAGAGATTTTTCATAACTTGGTCAAGATCCCTAGACTCATGAATAACAGAGCAAACATGAACCTCAGTCTCCCAACTGCAGTGCAGATGTCTTCCTTGTGAGATAAAGATTTCAGAGGTAGAAACCACCCCCAGGACTTTGTTTTTCTCATATTAACATCTGAAGATGCCAGCAGATGCAGTCAGGTGCCAACACACGGTTAAGTAGACTCTGCATTATACCTTCAAAGCATTTAGCATTCAATCCATGAAGGTTCAGAGGATGATGGTTTGGAGCTATTGAGAAAGTGGCCCTTTCCACTCTCTAATTTGCATGCTGGATGTCTACTGAAAGTTGCTATGGTGATCCGTTTGACCAGAAATTTCCGCTGAATCACCCCAACGCATACATAAAAACATAAATGTGGTTTGGGAACCCGGAGCCCGGCAGCCAGGGGATATGTCTCCCGTTTTCGGTTGTGACTCACTCGTGGTCATGCGTGGGCCCAGCTGTGAGGAAGGCGAAAGCTCTGCGGGCAGGTGTCACTCCTTAGAGGGATTTTGCACGGCAGGATACACTGAAATTGTCTCGGGGGGACCTGGAGACTGAAGAGGGAAACGTGGAAGCCTATACCTGGGCAGTGCCCTGCTCCACTGGGTTGTTCCAAAGCTGTGGGGTCTTGCAGCAAATGTCTCCGTTTGGAGTACCCTACAAGCAGAGGCTGCAAAAAGCACTTGAGAGCTGAAAGGAGGGAGCAGGAATTCTGGGACAGCAAGGAGAAAAAACCAGCACGAGAACGTGCTGTCCAGGCTGCTGCTGTGGCCATGGTCCGCTTTTGGACCTGTTCCAGAGAAACTAGTGACAGGACTCAGTGACAGTGGAACATAAGACTTGGAGCAGACAGGCTGGGGTTCAAACCTCCTCTCTGTTCAAGGCTGCAGGCCTTGGCAAGTCTCTAAACACTGACATTCATTTCTCTATGCACATAAACGCAGCAGAGAATGCCTTTACGTAGCCCAAAAGAAGTAACATACACAACGGAGCCTAATGCAGAGGCACGAGGTACATCCTCAATCAGTTTGCTTTTTTTCTTTCTTCTCTTTACCAGAGAGATTCAGCTAAATGATACTGCTCTTCTCGGCTGTGAACCAGGCACAGGAGATTATATGTAAAACAGTTAATTAAAAAATTTTATTAAAGTATATGTACACACAAAAATTTAAAGAGCTCTCAAAAAATACGCTTTATTTTTTCTTTTGAAGTAAACATTATTTGGCATTTGATCTTCATTTGATAGATGAATATGCATATGGATATTTTTATATATGAACAAATGTAAATATGGAGAGAAAGAGTTAATTAGTCTCTTTTTTTTTTCTACTTGGAGACATTTTAGTGAGGCCAATGAATGGGAGGAGGGGTTGTCTGGACCAAGAATGTGGAAGGAAAAAATCCAGGGCAAACCATTAGAGTACTATTAAAGGGGAGATATTGCAGTTTAAATTGACAGATTAAAAAAAAAAACTGTTCAACACATTACATTAGCAAGAGTGTGGAAAGACAGATACAACTTTGCTAGAAAATACTTTGTCATATCAAAGCCCTAAAATACTTATAACCTTTAGCCTATGTATGAGTCAGGGTTCTCCAGAGAAACAGAACCAGTAGGCGGGGAGAGAGAAAGAGAGAAGCAAAGAGGAGAGGAGAGGAGAGCAGAGAATGATAGATAGAGATAGATACACATATAGATATAGGTAGGTAGATAGATAGATATCTCATTGGATAATATTGTATGTGTGTGTGTGTATATATATATATATATATATATATATATATATATATATATACACACACACACACACACACATATACATATACATATACATATACATATACATATACATATACATATACATATACATATACATATACATATACATATACATATACATATACATATACATGAAAGGAGATTTATTATGAGGACCTAGCACACATGATTATGGAGGCTGATAAGTCTCTCAATCTGCTGTCCACAACCTGGAGACCCAGGAAATCTGGTGGTATATTTCAGCTCAAGTCCAAAAACCGGAAGACCCAGGGAGCCGATTATGTAAATCCCAGTCTAAGGGGAGAAGATGAGATGAGGGTCTAATTCATACAATGAGACAAAAAAAAAAAAGGTGGGGGGCAAATTTCCCCTTCATCTGCCTTTTGTTCTATTCAGGTCCTCTATGGGTTTGAGGATGCCCACCGCATAGAGTCCACTAATTCAAATGCTAACCTCATACAGAACCTCACACATATACCCAGAAATAATGTTTAATCTGGACACCCATGGCCCACTCAGGTTGACACATAAAATTAACCATTGTAGCCTACTAACCTTAATTTTTTATATTTATCTTAGAGAAATTATCAAATATTCAGCAATTATGCAAAAGAAGATAGATCAAAGCAATATGTATATCACCAAAAATTGGAAAGGATTTCAATGTCCCCAAATATGCAAAATAACCAAGTAAATTATTTTATAATTATATAATTAAAATTTATGTGGCCAATAAAGACTTGCTTTCAAAGAGTCTTCATTGACCTGGGAAAGTACTGATAATATATTATAAAATGAAAAACTGGATATAAAAAGTAGATTCCACCTACTCTTAATGCCATTAAAAATATTTTTAGTTATACATTTGCATATTTGTGTATATATTTTTGTATATTCAGTACTAAAAAAATAACTTAGAGAAAAACATTATTAACAACTACTGTTTCTAAGTAACTTCACTTATTCTCTCCTTTTTGTATCCTCCAAAGTTCCTGTAGCGAGCAAAGAAATACTGTCATAATCAGAAAAAGAAGCAATAGATATGATTCACAACAATACTAAAGAAGTCAAACTTTGGAATTCTGGTCATTTTTCTTTAGCATAATCTTACTTTACAATGCAGTTGGATCTGCCCCCAAAAAGTGAGGGTAGTAGCAGTGCCGTTGGAGGTCAGAAGGAAAGCACTTTGATGGATGGCCTCTGGCCCAAAGACAGAACAGTGAAAAAGACAGCCAGGTAAACGTGGCAGGAGGGAATTTCTGACCACATGGAATGACAGCTGTCAGAAGACACTGTGGCGGGTGGACTAGTCTCTGAAGACTCAGGGGTTGTGGCACCTTGGAATGCCTCCTGACATTTTAGACTTTTGGGGTACAACTTTGACCATGAAAAAAGAATAAAAACTAGAAGATCCCAACATCCTGACCTTAATATTTTCCCTATTTTCTCTCCTTTGATGGTACCTTCATGCCCCTATGGCCCCCATGTCTATGTTGCCAGCAGCCACCTTGCTCTTGGGCCCAGTGTTGCTTCTACGCACACAGAGGTTCTGTATGGGACAGCCACTGTGTCCTCTTCTTTCCAACGTCACAGGCTCCTCCTTCTCAATGCCAGATGGTGGCAGGGCTAGAGTGAACACAATTACACTCACCACAAAGATTTCTGAGGCCCAGTAGGCTGAGGCTGTGTGGACAGGTCTGAAAACACCAGAAGACCTGAGTGAGACTCTGTCTCAGCCACCCTTACAAGTTGTGTGGGCTTAAATAGGTATCTTAGTTTCTCTGAACTTCAGTTTCTTCACCTATAACCAAAAGAGAATAATATACAGCTTACTGGCTTATTGTGAGAATGAAATGGGTCTTTTATTAGCTGCAGTAATTGTGAGAGCGATAATAGTTTTCTTCTGCTGCATAACAAATACCACAGACTTAGCTTAAAGCAATACCAACCTACTATATCACAGTCTGCAATGATGAAGTCCGAGTGGACTCAGTGGGTTCTCTGCTTATTCAAGGCCAAAATCAAGGTGCCATCTGAGCTGAGCTCCTAAGTGCAGGCCCTGGGGGAGAATTTGCTTTCAAGCTCATTCAAATTGTTGGCAAAATTAGTTTTTCTATAGCTATGGGATTGAGGTTCTCATTTCTTTGCTGGCTGTCAGGCGGGAGCCACTCTCATCTCCTGGAGAACATCTGCATTCTGTGCCACATGCTTCCCCCACCCCCATCTTTAAGCCAGCAACAGCAGCTCAAGTATTCCTGTCTTCCTGGTGCTTTGAAACTCTCTGACTTCCCCTTCTGGTTCCAGCTGGAGAAAACTCTTTGCTTTTCAAAGGACTCACGGGGATTAGGAAAGATCGTGCATATAAATCACCCAGAACAGTGCCTGGCATTTAGTAGATGATCAATCAGGTCCACTTTTGGGACAAATACAGTGCACAATACATAGAAGGTTCTAAACAGACTTTTATGAAATGAGTGAGTGAGTGACTGAGTGAGTGACTGAGTCAGTGAATAAGCAAATGGGGGGGGAATCAGCAATGAAGATAACAGTTCTTGTTTTAGAGGGCAGAGGCAATCAGCGAGGGACATCTCCAACAGTGAGGGGACATTCTGATATGAATTCCATCAATCCACATGAAGTGAGGATTCAGTTAATATAGCTACTAAATAAGGTTTCATCCCACAGCATGAGAGCACCTGGGGTGCGTCTTCTGAGCCTGGCTTCTCTGCTCCGAACACATCCAGCTCCAAAACCCCAGGAAGTCTTACTGGCAATTAGAGTCAAAGGAGAAAAAGTCTCTCTAAGCACTTTGCCTTTAAGCTTTTGCTCTTGAGATCTTTATGTTTCTCCAACACACACTCAGCACTAGGCGTCCGGCAACTTTCCCACCAGGGGGAGGGGCAAGAAGGTGGACGTTGGTGTGGGTTCTGGCTAGAGGAAATTTGGTGATTATGCTCTTAATAGTTCAAATGTTTATCATCTTAAAAGTTGTTGGAGCATTATAAAATTATTGTTAGCAGCTCTAATATCTGAAAAACAACCCAGGTACCAAAGAGAAACAGAAAAAAAATAGAACCTGATGATGGATGGAGGCATGCCTGATAAACTTACAAGCACCCTGGCATCCAGACCTCCTCCAAAGAGTTTTTAAAAATGCCTGGAAATGCTTTAGTGTTGCATTTTAATTAAACATTTAATATGCAAAATACAAATTTATTAATTCTGCCTGGGGGAAAAAGATGAATCTTGTATTTGGACATCTTTAGCTAAGATGAGTGGGACCTCTTGTCATACCCCACAAAGTTCACAAAGCACTGCCGGAGGTGAGGAGCATCCCAGGTTGAAAAGTCACTGGCTCAGAGCAACTGTGTTAATTTCTGCTTCTCAAACTCAGTTCTAAGACTAAAGATATAAGACGTGCAAGCTGCTGAAATTAAAGTGAAGCATTTACATATGGACCCCATTTTATCAAAGGGTCTCTTTTTCTGATCATCCATCCCCCTTTCCTGTTATCATGACTACTCTGAAGTTCTGATCTTTTGGAAAGGATGAGCCAACCAACCCAGAAAAATATTTTGTAGAAATGGCTCCCTAAGGGGCGAGATCATGCTATCTGTCTGACCCAGAATGGTTGGGAATCTCATTAAAGTTGATACTGACCAAAATTCTGGAAGAATGAGGAATCCAGTAAATCAAATATTCTCATTAACCACAGATCTATCAAAAACTCCTTTGGTTCCAACTTTATGGTTAAAATGTCTTCTAAATTTATGCAGGTCTTACTTCCTGCCCTATTAAAGGGGAATTGGGTCAAACTCTTTTTCTAATAAGTAGCGATTGCAAATGCCATTGGCTATTCTCAGCACTAATGTTCATTGAAGTGCTTCTCAACTGGATGGTTCCCCATCCCCACCACAAGAGACTTCATCAACATCTAGAGATGTTTTTACTTGTCACAACTGAGGAGGTGAGGGGATTGCTACTGGTGTCCAGTAGGTGAAGGCCAGGAATGTTGCAGCTCACAGGATAGCCTCCCCAACAAAGAATTTTATAATTCCAAATGTCAGTAATGCTGAGGTCTGAAACCCTGATATAAAGATAGCTGAAGGTCTGCAATACGGGTTTATATGTTAGTTAATTATCTAGAGGAAAATATTCAAAACAAACCAAAAAAAGTCTTTGATATGAGAATCTGGTGCGGACTCTACCATCAACCAGCTGTGTGGCCTTGAGCAGGTTAATATATTATATATATTGAATTTAATGTACTTGTGTATTTATTTGACCAGCTCTGTGAAGAACTGTGTGTTCTAATCTAAGCAGAGGAAACAAAATAAAGGCTATGTGCAAAGGCTCAATGCAAGAAAGCATAGTGTCCAAGGAAGAGCAGAGTGACAGGGAAATCATCAACCAGAAGAAGGGAAAAGCAGAAGAGACCCTCCCAGACTTTCCAGACCTTAGTAAGAAGCTCTGCTTTTATTCTAGGTGTAATGAACCATTTCAAGCAGTGAGTAACAAGTAACATGACCCAGCTTATGCTTTAATGCCAGCTTACCAGACAGTACTTTGTCCTTGTTTTTCACCACACAGGTTCTAAAGATGTCTGTTGAATAAGAGACTTTGCTCCCTGTTGCTGTGATGAGGAGACCTGACAAAAAGGAGAAAACACTTAAGAGGCTATTGCCATGGTCTTGGAAAAAAAGATGGAAAAGATGGAAAACAGACAGTTCCTCAAACAATTAAACATTGTTTTATCAGATGATCTGGCAATTTTTCTCTTAGGTATACATCTAAGAGAAATAAAAATAAATGTCTACCCAGCAACTTGCACTATAATAGTTCATAGCGTTATTATTCATGATGGCCAAAGGTAGAGGTAATTCAAATGTTCATCAACAGATGAATAAATAAACAAGATGTGGTATAGCTAAACAATGGAATATTACTCAGCCATGAAAAGGAATGAAGTGCTGACACATGTCACAACTTGGATGAACTTTAAAACGATTATGCTAAGTGAAGGAAACCAGATACAAAAGATCACATTTTCCATGATTCTATTTATACAAAACGTTCAGAATTGGCAAATATCTAAACACAGAAAGTAGATTGGCGGTTGTTAGGGGCTGGGGAGAGGAGAAATGGAGAGTGACTACAATTAGGCACAGTTCTGTGGGGAGGGGAGGTGATGAAAATCCTCTGAAATTAGATAGTGGTGCTGGCTGCACAGACTTGTGAATGTATTTTAAAACACTGAATTGTATACTTTAAATGGTTGAATAGTATGGTATCTAAATTATATTGCAATAAAGCAATTTTTTAAAAGGTGACGTATGCGCAAAGATGGGTGAGGATGGACTCAAGACGGGACCTACAGACTCTGGAGACTGATGGTACCTGCGGGGAAGAAAAGAGAGCAACAGAGGCTGGCTGCCCGGTATCTTGTTACTGCTGCTGCTGCTCACAACGATGCCTTCCCGGTGTCACATTCGATAAGCACATGATGGTGTTCTCAGAATCTACCTCTTCTCACTGGAGTGCAAAAAGGCTTTAGGAAAGGAGATTTGCTTTTTCAGAGAAATCAAAACACTATCTCCCTGGTGACCTTTTTACTCTTCACGGCCAAAAGACTTTGACTTTTGACCCCATGGATGCTGGGGGCACAGGCTCAGCATTGAAAATTCAGCTGATCTTTCATGGAAAGGATGTGGTACGTTTTAATGTAGATGTCTTCCCCAGGTCATAATAAATGTACAGAGAGAGAATTGTGGTGCTTCTTTTACTTAGAAACTGATCTTAGCTTTTCGTACACATGTAAGTATGATTTCTGGTAAAGTCAAAACAAAAAGAACATTCTTTTGTGCTGATGAGAAATGAAGATAGAAAAAAAAGACTTAGGAACACATAATTCATTAACATCATATATCAAGTCTCTGTGTCATTTTTGAGGGGAGGGTGCATTTTAATCTGGTTTTAATCATAGTGACAAATACTAAACATGCTTTTGTCCTCACAGGAGTGTTCAAGCCTGGAGCAGAAGTCAACTTTCCTCATGGGATTCTGAGAGAAGAAAATTTCCCTCTGGCCCCAAGAGCCACCCAGAAAACACACACTCTTATATTCACAGCAATATCTAATTTCTAAAGTTATTGACTTCTCATTCATTCACCCCTTTATTCATGTAATAAACCATTTGCTTCTATACTCATTTGGAAATTTGAAGATGAGAGTTCATCCTGGCTCTCAGAGAACTCCCAGGTATGTGGAAAAAAGACAAATAAACAGTCAATGATAAACTCTGTAAAAGAAGTATTCGAAGGGAGAGATGGAGGTGGGCACCTTAGGAAGATTATTAAGGTGGCTATGTTACGAAGTAGCAAGTGGTCTTCTGCAGGGTGCCTCTATACACTAGGCTTTGGAAGTACTGGGAAGTAAAAGTGACTTGGATCATCATGTCCTTTCCTTATATGCAATCATCATCTGCAGTCTGCACTGGAATAACCTGGAGTTGTTCCCTTGGGATCGCTCAAGGTTTAGGTTAGACCTCAAGTCCAATCAAGCAAAAGCCAAGTGGTTTTGGTGGCTCCATGCCCTCCACCGGCCCCCTCTGTCGGCCCTGGCTTCCCATCAGGGGAGACAGAGAGGAGGCGGGTTTTGTTTCCCAAGCCTGCACCTCCTCCCCACATTCTGCGCCCCCGCCCTCACGCTGTGCAGTCATCTTGGCTCCTCGGTGTGGGAGGATGTTCACCGCAGGCTGGTCTGAGCCCAGGCTCCTCGCCCCGCAACACTCCCCCAGAGCCCTTTCGGTGACTCGGCGCCTGGGGAGGCGCCTCTGCCCAGGCTTCTGCCTCACATCTGTCCTCCTTTCCCAGGCCCTGCTAACCCTCACCTCCTTGGCAGGTGGCCTGCCATGGTTGACCGACAGTGGGTCTGTGATTTTTTTCCCCTCTTTTTGCTCTGGCAAAGTCAAGGAAGAACCCAAGCTGTGGTCTCTCTCACCATCCCGAGGCCCCTCCCAACTTCCTGGCTGCTGGCTTAGAGGCCCCGAAGGAGCTGCCAAGCCATCCCAACTGAAAAATCAGCTTGTGACCAGCAAACTGAACAAATTTAATACAGAAGACACCAAAAGAATAAACTGGGAACCCTGAGGACTGTGTCATCTTCACAAAGCTACTTTTCCCATTGCTCTCACTTTCCAACCCAATTAGAACCTGGCTAATTAGTTTTGTGCTCTGCACAACAGTTGGGGGAAAAGGTCACTTTGGTATATACGATTTTCTTTCTTTCTCTTTCTAAGCCACAAAGCCTCCTCCAAGGAACAAGCATTAACCTCTGGTTCTCAGAAGCAAAACAAGCCAAGTCACACATTTCTATGAATTCTCCCCATATGCTGATGGTTAGTAATAACAGCAGTTGCCGTATCTATTGATGGAGTGCAGGTACGAGACACTTCACAGACCTCCGTTCTAATGGAACCTCACAGAGAGATGGGGAAGTTTACCCATTTCATATCTAAGAAAACTACATCTCAGTAATAGTAAGGAAGAGAGGGGATTGCAGCCTCATGGCCAGAAGTCAGGACAGCCAGGATCTTGTCCTGGCCCTGCCAGTCCCATCAAGACGTGGGCAAGATTTCTTCTTTCCCAATGGAAATTCCAAATTACAAAAGAGTTATCAGCTGTAATGATAAAATACACATTGATAGACAATTTGATTGAAACTAAATGTTTCAACAACAGAGCTTGACACCTCCCAGAGCCTCCTAAGATAGAAATAAGAAGAAAACCAAGTTTCATTTTTGGCTACCATGTGCCAGGCACTGAGTGGGGACATGGTTATGTGCTTTGAAATAGAAGTAGCTTTGAAACTATGGATACACATATAGAACTTTAGACCTCGAGGACAGCAGGACTGTGGTCCTTTGACATAGCTCCCACATTTTATAGAGGAGAAATGGAAGCCTGGACAGCCAAACGGCTTTCCCAAACTCTCCCGAGGATCCCATCCATCAGGGTTAGTTAAGACAAGGTGTAAATACAGATTCCCTTAAACCAATGAAAAAGTCCTGTCTCTGAATATGTTGTCAGGAATAATTCCTTAACCCTATAAATTATGTCAGGGTAGATGCCTGTAACAACTTTATACCAGTGAACGTTAAGACCAAGCACAAGGCCCTGACCCAGCTCTGTCACTCTTTCTCACACCCATCATAGTGTCTCTGCTCTCTGCTCTTGTAAGATGCCAACATGGGCACATTTTTTAATTCTTGGCTTTATTTTCCCCTGTGTCTTTACTCCTACCTTTTTATTGATTTAGTATGCCCTTTTTCTTCCCAACTTCTGGTTATGTAATATAAGAATTTGTGCCAGTTCTATATACATAAGAATTTTGTGATAAGAGCAGTTGCAGTGAAAATATGTCATTATATTTGAAGAAATTAGATGAGTAGCCAGTTAGATTTTATTTTGAATAGCTGGAAACGATCAACACAAGTGCAGAATGATGACAGCATTTGTCACATGGCATGCTCTGTTGTTTTAGGTGAGCTGGGTTCAACAAGAACCTTTAAACCTTCTTTAAATCTTTAAATTATCTTTAAACCTTCAAGAAAACATTCAATTCCATCCAAATCAGTCGGTTCTCCTAATAGGGAGATTTTCCTGGAGATAGGAATAGATAACAGTGAGAAAAAAATATAAAGTCCATGAGATTTTCCCTTCTAGGAAACAAAAACTTACAATATATTAAGTGCTAAGGGTGGTGAGGACATAGCCACAACAACAGTTTACTTTTCTGTTCAGGTCCTCAAGTTTATTTCTTACTTAAAGCAGAAGGAAAATAGCGTTGTTCTTTTTGTCACCAATAAGCTGTTCCACATATATTCTAAGAGGTTCGTGTTCTTGTTGTGTCTGAGAGGCAAAGATATGTTTGTGTCTGGAAGATATTGCAAAGAAATTTAAAAAGCTACTGTTGCCTCAATGGCATGTTCCCTGGGGCTACTAAAAAATCTATACAGAAAATGGGTGGACGGGTGGACGGATGGACAGATGAATGGATGGATGGATGGATGGATGGATGGATGGATGGATGGATGGATGGATGGATGAACATGCAGATGAAATGATAACAGGATATTTTATTCCTTTATTCAGCCAATTCGCACAAAGCCTAACATACAACAAGCTTTTCGTAAGTGAAGACCTGACACTTAGTGATCTCAATAATGGGTCAACTGGTCACTGCCCTTTCGAGACTTGGGCTTGAATGCAACTCAGAGTCATCTGATACACTTTGGTATTTGTTCATTCATCAAAACCAAAAAAGCACCAGTAAAGCACATGACAAGGTACTTGGGGATAATTTGAGAATCACTACTACTCCAAGACATTTTCTAAAAATTCTGCCATCACTAGAATGAAGCCCAAGAAGGGTAGGAGCCAACAGAACACTTACCTTCTACCAAGTCTGTCATAAGATAGTGTAGAGAAGGCAAATCCTAAGACTCTTGTTGGGTACCTCCAAGTCCTTGCTCAAGTCACTGCCCCTATCAGACCTAATATGTCCCCATGGCCTGAATCACCACGAGGCCATAATTTTCAAGTGCATGAACCTCAGAGCCCCCATATTCATGGGAAAATGATACAAAGGGAACAAAATTAGCACCCCAAAATAAAAATCTGCTGTTCATGCTTCATTTCACAGAGAAATCTATCCCTCCCTTGGTGCAAGCTTCTGTTTGAATCACCCGAGCAGGGGGATCAGGTGATTTTTTAAGGGAATATGAAGCCACAGTTACCATTGAGATGTTCACAATCCTTTACAGAAGAAAAATCCTAAAATATTGTACCCCTTAGGGCTTTATGCCTCCGCATGTTTTCTCTCCCTCTTGGCCAAAACCTCTCTAGGAAGTATTCTGAATTCCCTACTCTCTTACTATATAGAATTTGAATCTATTCCACAATTATTCATGTAGGACCACTAGAAGCCATGTGCTCTTTTGAGTTAGCATGAACCAGGACACAGAGATTAACTATAATCCATCTGGCTCAAGATGTTCACGGAGTCATGAAGAAAATAGATAAGGAAAAAGGCAATGGCAAAGGCTGGCAGGAGGGACCCTTGTGAAGGAAGTGTTCTCTGTCTTGACTGGGTGGTGGTCATACGAATCTGTACATGTAATAAAATTGCATGTTATTTCTTTCAACCGCACGGGGATCTACAATTACCTCATTTTTTAAAATAGTTTTTTTGAACATATAATTACAATGTACAGTCACAAACGTCATGCCAGGGAGCCCTATGAGCACAGAGAAGAAATATACCACCCCTCTGGAATTAGGGAGACGCTATTGAAGGAGGCCTCTCCAAGGGGAGAACTTTAAGAATCAAGAATTGCCCTTCTCCCCAAAGTGCTCCTCAACTCCCAATGCCGATTTCTTAAAGAGGCCCAGGACTACACCCCTGAAACTCACAGGCGATATCCAGTTCCCACTGAGGGAATGGCTCAGCACCCCCAAATGTGAAGCAGACACATAAGGACAGGCATGTAGTCAGAGGCTGATGCCAGGAGCCTACGCCCAGCTTCCCGCCCTCCCTGGCCATGCACCCGTCACTCCCCCTCTCTTTTACAGGTCATTTATTTGCTGAAGAAACTAGAATATTGTCTTAGAGAATTTCCCATATTCTGGATTTTAATTACTACTTCTTCATGGAGTCTTTCCTCTGTATTTCTTGTAAACTGGTAGTTTTATTATTGTTGTTATTGGCATTATCATCATCATCATTATCATTATTATTAATTACTTTACTGCCAAATCATCCCAATGTTGTTGAAAAGATAAGAATGTGGGCGATAGGGCGCTAGCTTCTAGAAGTCTGAATTCCATTCAAGCCTTTCCTCCCTGTGGCATAGAAAACGAACAGCAATCTTGTGCTGGTGCTCAAGTTTGGAAAGTGATTCCAGATCAAAGAAAATGCACGGACTTGTGCAATGGCCAAGAAGGACCGGCACAACAGCTGCACTCAGCACAGGGAGTTTCTGGAAACAGACCTTTCTGACAGTAAATTCCAATAAAGTTGGTGGGTGTTATATTAATGACTAAACTCTTAGTCACCTCAAGGGAACTGAAATCAGATGATACCAGGACGGTGGAAGGAGGCAAGATATTAGCCATTCTGAGTCCAGATGTGAACGTAATTTCAGGGCATTATTTTAATTGTTTTATGCTTTGATTAAATGACTCACATAATACTGGGCTATAAGATGGGAGGCAGGAGTGAGATGAGGAAATCGAGGTTATTTATTTCTAAAATCAATGCCGTGGGAAGGTCAGGAGAGGGGATATGCTCATCACTAATAAACACAAAATCTTCACTTCTCAGTGCACTCCATGCACTTTAACACCCAAAACCAACCTGCACATGGGCCAACGCATATTTGTGTGTAGCAAACACTAGTTTAGGAATAGTTGCAGAAATTTCAAAAATATCAAAGGCATTTTTTTAAATTAATGGAATTAAGTTACAAAAGCTCTGTTTCATTTGCATTTGCCACTTAACTGCTTATCCACCTGTCTGTGAAACACATTTCCTCAGATCTTGACCAGAGTGTCCGATAAGACTGTCGTAGGGACATGGATTCAGCCTGACATCTTTAAACACCCTCCATCATTGGAAGCCAGAGAGCTGTAGGTCTCGAAATTTTAGCTCACCTGATCTTTTCTCAAACTCCCTCCTATTAACCACTCATTTTTCTTGTGTCACAGAAACAAACATAAGAATGTAATAATAATAAAGTTGCCATGGCAGAAACAAGTTTCTCAGATCAAAGGCTTCACACTGTACACATAAAATGATTCATTTGGTCAGCTGGTCAACACTCATTTAACACCTCAGATGTTCCATGCTGCTGAAAGATGTTCTTGAGATGGATACAAAGTTGGGCTGCTTACCAATACCTGCTATATAATCCCATACAATATGATATGATATGATACGATACGATATGATATGATATGACTATATAGAATGCTACACTATGTTATATTATGTAATACTGTACTAATATTCTATTCTATTATATCACATTATAGCATAGAGTAGTATATCTTGATTTGTCTATTAGTTTCTTGTCTGTCACTCTCTTACAACAGATAATAAAGGAAATGGTTAGGAATGTGAACTTTGCTGCCATGTCTAGATTCACACCTTATACCACTCACCAACCAAGTGACCTTGGAAAGGTTTCATGACATTTCTGTACCTTAGCTTCCTCCTCAGTCAAATGGAAACAAAAGGAGCACGTATCTCAGAGGGCTTTTTAGAAGATCAGTGAGTTAACACTGAGAGCGAGACCTAGGTGAGTAGCACGTGCACATTGGCTGTTAGTAATGTTATTGTTTGGGAGCAGGCTCCATGCTGTCGCTTTGTGGGGATGGTTCCCCCATTACACTCAGAGAGGTTTAGAGAATTCCTCTGGTCCCTGCCCACCCCATTTCTGAGTCTACATCTAAATCAATCAGCGTATTTTATCCTCTGCCACAGAGATTGGTTCAGGGGTGAGCAGATAACCAAATGACAGACCAGTTTGACCCAAACCATGACTTCCTTGATTTGTCCCATTGGGGTCTCAGAATGACTCCCATTGGACCTACCCTGGGGGGAATTAAACCGGAACTGCTATAACCATTGTGCTCCCATAGGGACTGAAGTCCAAGCAGTAGAATGCAGGGAGGATGGGTGGAAGGAAGCCAGTTCCCATGACATCATAAGACCTCTGCCATCAGCCAGACCTGAAACCAGCTATGTCCCTGCAACCTTGGGTCATGTGGACCAGGATGTTTCCTTTTTGCTTAAGCCAATTTAGGTGTTTTTTCACCTACAACTCAAAGAGGCCTAATTGGCACTTGCTTATTTTCTGACCACTGAGACTCAGAGTTTATAAAGAACTCTTCAGAGATAGCACAGCAAGTAAATAGCAGAACCTTGAACCCTGCTCTGTCTGACCACTATAACATGATGCTCCCCAAAGTTACAGCAGGATCCACAAGACAGGTGACAACTGTGGGGATCCACAAGTGAAAGGCTGGAGCTGGGGAGGGCTCCTGGAGGCAGCGGCATTGCACTAACAACTAACCTTTATTAATGCTTATCAGACGCCAGTCACTGAGCTGTACTTCATGTGCAACCTTGAACTTGAGCTGTGCCTTGAAGAATGAGCAAGATTTGGGCATGTGGAAATGGGGATGGTTTGGCATTCTAATTTGATGATTACCAAATAGTGTCCATATGCCTTGAAGCCCTGGGGAGGCAGCTGTGACTCAGGGCTGAACAGGGCCCTCACTGGCAGCAATGGCTAGTGCTGGTATATGAACAGCACCTCTTACTTAAGCCCAGGTAATTTAATCGCATCCCTTTTTTCATCGAAAATTTCATCCCAGTAAGATTTACTGATTTCCACCTCGATTCCAGGGCCCACACATCTCAACCACGTTTCCATCCAATTTCATCTTGGGAAGATATAGTTTAATTAGTGTACAAGATAAGCATCCTATTAATTGAGGGATGGGTCAATTGGACTAGTGAGAGGTGAATGTAAGAATCATCTTGTTGCAACATAGCAACCACCAACCCTGTCCCTATCAAAGTCTTATTTTCTGGGACACTTGGCAGCACATTCTGTGTGGGTTAATACTTCAAAAAGAGGTTGGGAATCTAGGCAGTTGTTTAGTCATTTTCATTTAATGAACATTTATTGAATTCTTACTGTATGCCAAGCACTGCAGTAGGCAAAGGAGATGGGGAGACAAGAGGTATCATGCTTAGCGTCAAGACAAGGTAGGTGGGCAACAAATATGGCACCATAGGGACTCCAAGGCAGTGAACACAGAGACTGAACACCCAGTCTGCCTTGGGGCTGGTGGGCACGAAGACTCAGGTAAGGCTTTTAAGAGGAAATCCAAGACCTGAAGAAGAGTCACAATTAGTCAGGAGAAAGGGAAGGCAAGTAAGATGGGTAGGGATGCAGTTCCAACTGAGCAAAATTATGCAAACACTCAGGAAGGAGAAAAAGAAAGAAGACCTACTCAAGATTCAGGGCAGAAGAAAAAAAAAAAAAACATTTCCTGAGTCCCTAGTATACACCAAGCCTCATTCATGGAAACTATATGCATAGAATATTAGCACAGGCCTTGACACATGCTAATACATTTCATTCTTCTGAGAACTCTTAGCAGGGGCAGGATGACATGTGCCAAGCACCTGGGATACATGATCATTATGATCACAAACAAAAACCCTCCACTTTTGACTGAGGAGGAAACTGAGGCCCAGGCTGACTTGCCCAGGTTTCATATCTGAGATAAAGCAGGAGTCACATCCTGTTGGCCTGGTGCCAAAGTACAGCATCACCAGAATATATCTCTTTGCCCAGTGACACTCAGAAACCCATGCTTTAATCCCTCGCTGCTCCGCCATTCCAGAGACTAAACATTACTAACCTAAAACCACAGCATTCTCTGGCCTAGAGATCCTAGAGGGTTTGGCCCTGTCATTCTGACCCCAAAGCTATTCTGACTTTACTATTATGACCCATCTGTGCTCTGCAACAATCTAGCATATCAGCTTTGTCTGCGCTGGGTGTCTGGTCCATGTTTACCTACCAGTATTCGAAGGCTAAGGACATTTTCTCCATGCAATCCAGAATTTTTTAGCCTCTTCATGCAGTCCAGTTCCTTTGCAGCCTGATGAGTTGGAAAAAGACAGTGAAGCACTTTGTTGAGGTCAGAGGGTGATCAGTCTGCCAGTGCCCACATCACTCAACCCTGATCACCAGCTCTTCATGGACCCTGGAGTGCACAGTCAGTGACACTTGTCTGAGGAGTCCTTGTCATTCCTCCAGAGCTCTGATGATCGTGGGCTGGATCTGCTGAACCAGCCAGCACCAAGCCCTGAGGCAAGACCCAGACCACAGCTGGCAGGACATAAACAACTCCCAGGCTTCTTCCTGCTCTCATTCCCAGGTTTCTCTGAAAGGGGGCGAGATGGGAGCCATGGGAGCCATGAATGTGCAAAAGCTGGCACATTAGGTCCTTTCGAGAGAGACCAGGTGGAACAAGACGCAGCTCAAAGGTGGACACTGGAAACTCTGAACTCTTTCTGTTCAAGAAAATGCCTTGGAACCTCCTCACTTCAAAATTGTCTTTAGAAAATGGCAGAGAATTTGATGATCGAAATAAGAAAAAGCAGGAAAAAAAGAATAGATCTCAAAGAAGCTTTTATACACTCAGAACTCTTCTGCTTCGTTTTTCTAGGTTACATCCACTTTTTATTAGTCTCTGAGGTCCCAACTTTGAACAACTACTATACATTTTGACAGGTCAAAGGTTTACAAAGATCAGGACAGGTGACGCATCAAACAGTAAAATCATCTACTCTCTTCTTCAGAGAGCTTTGTCTACATCATAACAAAGTATAGTTATTTTAGAACTGATCAGATGGAGTAATTTAATTTCAAATTACCCCCACTTACTAAATAGGCCGATTCATTTTTTTTCAGCTTTATTTAAGGAGTATAATTGACAGAAATTGTATATATTTAAGGTGTACAATATAATGTTTTGTGTATATATATATTGTAAAATGATTATCACAGTCATACTATTTAAATTATCCACGACTTTACATAATTACTATTTTCTGTGTGCAGAGGAGGAAGGGTAAAAACACATAAGCTTTACCCCCTTAGCAAACTATGAGTATACATTACAGTATTGGTAACTACAGTCGCTCTGCTGTACAGTAGATTTCCAGGAGTTACTGATCCTGCATAACTAAAACTTTGACCAATCTCTCTCCATTTCCCCCATTCCCAAGTCCCTAGTAACCACCATTCTACTCTTTACTTCTATGAATGTGACCTTTTAGATTCCACATATGGGATCTTACAGTATCTGTCTTTCTGTGCCTGGTTTTTTTATTTAGCATGATGTCCTTCAGGTTCATTCATATTGTCACAAATGGCAGGATTTCCCTCTTTTTAAAGGCTGAATAGTATTCCATTGTGTGCATCACACCACGTTTTCTTTATGCATTCATCTGTGGGAGAACACTTAGGTTGTTCTCATATTCTGGTCATTGTGAATGATGCTGCCATGAATATGCGAGTGCGGATGTCTCCTGTGGAGATAGTCATTTCACTTCCTTCCGACAAACACCCAAAAGTGGGACTTCTGGATCTTATGGTAGTTCTATTTTTAATTTTTTTGAGGAATCTTCATAACTGTTTTCCATAATTGCTGTACCAAATTATGTACAATAATGGTGTACAAGTTTCTCTTTTTGCCACATCCTAACCAACACTTATCTTTTTTTTTTTTTATAATAGCCATTCTAACCAATGTGAGGTGAAATCTCATTGTGGTTTTGATTTGCCTTTTCCTTATAATTAGAGTTGTTATAGGCCCATTTAATTTGACATATTTCCCATTTGGAAAAAAAAATAATAAAGTGCAACTCACCGCTAGCATTAATTTAATTTTCCATAAACACACTCTTTGAGACTGAAGCAAATCAGACTGGTTTTCAATGTGAAAATAAAATATAAAAGCTGTTTTTGGTGTTATTTCTAAAAAGAATTTTCTCTAATCCTAATGTAACAGAAATGTATACATAAACAGGATACATCAAATGAATTGGCTAACACCTGCTGGAGAATGAAGTTAACATTACATGTAGGAATGCTACATTTTCTAGGAGTTGACATTTTCAGGGACCAAGAATTGTTACACTTTGTAAATGGAAATACCACTACTAAACACAGAATGCTATAAATAGAATGATTTTTCATTTGTTTCCAAAGACTATTGGTATACTAGAGTGATGCCAAAATAATAATAAAAGCACAATATTTCATGGTAAACTTTGGGATCAAGGTCAGGACTGTGACCTGCGAGTCATCTGGGGGTAAACACTGTGGCCGCAAGCACTGCTGGCGAGTATTCTCCAGGCAAACGGGTAACAGCTTAAAACGTCCAATAGGGGATGTGAATAATCTGACAGGTCATTTTGTGTACTGATGGGGTTGGGAGAGGGACACTCTCTACTGGGGTGCTACGGGTCTTTGTCCCTTTCAACACTGTTGTCAACCACTCAGGGAGATGGTAGGAAATGTAGAAAAGTCCCAACCATTTATGGAGCTGCTTCTCCTAGACCTCACTTCACAGGCACAATCTCTAATCCTGACGATACCCCGTTTTGCAGGTTAGGGATATGCTTCAGAGAGATTAGGTCATACAAAAAGCACATCAGTTTCATCTGCAGCTGGCTCAAAGCTGGGAAGCAAATGAAAACTAGTTGATGGCGCATTGTAGATCCACAGAGATTCAGACAAGCAGGGAACAGGCTGAACCTAATGGGATGAAGCCTACTGGGCCCGGTCGTACATTTCTACACTTCAGTTTAAAAACATAAGCACACAGACAGAAGATGGGGGAAACGTGAGCAGAAAAGGCCTGAGGCCGCACACAATGAGTCACCGGTGTTACATGTCTGCCAGGGAGGCTCCTGCAACTGTGGTCTGCACAAGGAGCAGACAGACTGCGGCTCCCGGAGGCTGAAGGTGGCGCTTGCCCTGTAATGAGAGGTTCATACCTGGGCATCTAGATTCAGTTCTAGAACCTGGACCCTCTAAGAGGAGTGGTAGCCAGGTGGGCCCACCTGGAAGTCAGCAACCTCTAGGCAGGAACACTTACATTTTTTTTTCACGCATATGTAGAAATGCTAAAGACACTGACTATGTTTAGAATGCAAAACAAAAAGCAGGGAGAGGGTGTCACATTGGTTGTCTTCTACGCCTCAGAGACCCTGAGGGATATAAAGATTCATTATATATGGCCTATGAGTGTATGAAATCAGGACTCGTGTATAGAAGGGGATATGACTTAATACTAGACAAACAAACAAAAGCTATCCTGACAACCTCAAGAACTGTGGGAAGATAAACAGGGTGTAATGTAAAATTGAGAGGTAGTGAGCACTCTGTCACTGGAGGTGACCAAGTATATGTTATTGGGAGCTCACATGGACTTTTATGGATACTAGGTACTTTGGTTTCCGTGGACCCCTTCTTACATAAACAATTTTGAATATATTTTATGACTGTTGGTATAATGACAGATATAATCCATTCTAGATTGTATTCATTTCTTTTCCTCTGCTCTTAAAAGAAATTTAAATGTTTTCCTGGGACCCTAACAGTCTCATGGGGCCTGTGCACAGCGACTGCTGTGCTTGGTAAAATCGATCCTGCTTGCTGTCCTATTGCACCAGAATGCTGTAAAGAGGACTCTGATCATTGGTTGGAAGGAGTGTTATGGTCAGATCTGTAAACTCCTGAGTCTGAGATCCTATTAGGTGAATTCTGCCAAAGAACAGGGAAGGGCCCCAAACTGCTTTATGAGGTTGTTGGGTTGCTGAGGTGGATATTTTGCAGAAAGTTTAAGTTAAGGAATTGTGTGCATACTATGATTCCATATCATAAAAAGTATATGCATGGACCCCAATCATTATAGATGGTAACACCTGAGACCAGGATCAGAGGATTAGGGTGGAAATGAGGAATAGTGGTTCTTTGGCATGATATCCTCCTATTTCTGTCTAGTTCAAATGTTTAGATTTAACAAACAGCATGTATCACTGTTATAAAATAACTAAATAAAAATACTAGCAAAAAGTCTATAACTGTGACTTTAACTTTTATTGTGGGCAGGCTTGTTCAGCCCCATTCTCTGTTCTTTGTCCCGTCAGGAACACTATCATGATGGATGACGCTGGGAGGGTGTCACTGGGCACGTCTGGCGCGTTCAGTGAACAGAACAGCATGTGAGAAAGCTCATCAAAACTCATTATGCAACCAAGAATTAAGATATAAAACAGGGCCACAAGGGGCCTCTTTCCTCAGGCCCCAGCCAAACAAATTTAGAAACACACAAATTCAGCAATCCTCTGTATCAACACACTTTTCTTAGTAATCACACAAGTATTTAAGTTTGGTCTGTGTTTTCTAGAACTCCAGGTTCAACTTCCCAGGTCATATGGCCGTTAAATGCCTTTGGAACAAGACCTATGAATCACCTCATCCCCAGGGGTAGGAGAGTGACCCAAACTTTACAAAGCTAGTACTACCGACAGACTGTCCTCTGAGTTATCATGCATAAATGATGCAGCCTGAATAAACACAGTCCCAATATCAAGTCTCTCTTCTTAATTCCTGCCTTTTTTTTTTTTAATCAGTTATGATTTCAACACACACAAAAAAATCTTTGAAGGGTTGAATGCTTTCGAGACAAATTCCCTCATCGGTGTAAGCTGTGAATAGGATCAAAAGGGATGACAATGGAAGAGCAAATCATAAACAGTCCTAATTGAAGGAAAAAAAAAAAAAAAACTCTAGGGAGGTGGCTATTCCCTGAAAAGGGGAAGGAGGAAAAGAAGGCAACCATGGAAAGCTGTTTATTTGGAATGGCAAGAGTGAGGAAAGTGATCTTGAGGTTTTGTATCTCCATCTATTGCCCTAAAACCAAAAGAAGTCCTTTAATTCAAATGTTTATGTATGCACAAAACTATCTATTAATCACCTCCTGTCTGCCAGGCCAGATTGGGTGTCTTTTTCGGGGAAAGAAAGGGAAGGGAGCTGGAGCAAATTTTGGGAGACCTGCCCAGGAATTCTCACTTGAGAAAACATCTGGGTTTTTCACATATCTTGTGCAAAACAAACAAGTATTTTAGTGAATGATGTGTATTTTGGTCTATGGTAGAACCCTGGGGAGACCAAAATAAACAAACAAACAAATAAAGTCGACATAAAATAGACAAAGCCCAAACTCTGTCTGTGAGATTCGCTTGCTATCATGCTTCTCCACCAAAGTATAGATGACAGTTAAAGGATTTGTCCGAATCTACAGTCCATGTCGAGATCATCCATGAAGTGATCTAAACAATGTATGAAGAACCTAGACCTTGCTTTTATACTTTTCTCTCTACCTCACCCCAAGCATAGACGTCCATCTCAATGGCAGCCCCCTGAAAGAAACCCACCGATCTCACTTGTCTATATTTTGCTTCCTTCTCAAGATGACTCCCCTCCCCTTGCAGCCTAGCTTCCCTGAAATCAAATGTGAGTTGTTCTCTAACAGCACCGGAAAATCAGAATTTATTGTACATATGTTTGTGTTCCACTTAATAAAAAAATCTATATTTTAAGATAAACTTTGTTAGTAATTCATGAGGTAAGTGACTATTTATGCTAATCAGGCAAAAATATATTCTCAAGCATAATGCATTACATAAATCTGAATGTAAAATGTTCAATTATGAAGTAAATACAGGTAATGCAAATAATAAATTACCTCTAATAAAAATTATAAAAGATGTGTCTTCAAAGAGAGAGAGCGGCTTTAACTTACAACTGTGAATTGCTTAAAGAGAAAAGAATTAATAAATGCTGAATTACTCTGATGATTATTTAGCACATAATTCACCTATTCATAACGACTCCCAGTAATCAGACTGTTGTTTCACATTCTCCAATATGAGGCAAGACTGTTTCCTCAGCAATTTTACTCTTATCAGATCATCTCGTCTGATTCTATTAATTTTCTTCCATGAATCTGCTAACAGTGATTCGTGATTTACTTACCCTGCTAACTAAAGTCTGTTAAAGGATTTATCTAACACTAGACCTAAGAACAGAATATGCCTTATCATTCAGTTACTCTGAACAGTCCTTGTCTCGAATCACTTTAAATTTCACTGGTCTCTCAGTGAAATTTAGTGGACTTTGGTTATTCTGTACCATAAAATCAGCCCCTGGAAAAACAAAGAGTACAGACACTATGCTTGATGCATTTTGTTCTTTTCAGATTATATATGTCTGATTCCAACCTGATATACCTGAGTTGCTATAACTCATCATCAGAAAAAATAATATATTTTTAACATAATTCTTGTAATTTTGATGGGGTTTTTCTTTTCTCTTTGTTTTTTGCATAAAATTGTTGCATATGCATTGACATGAAGCTACAATTGTGTTTTGGATGTTATGGTTTCGCAATCTTCTACATGATTCGACTCATGTCCTCCTCCCTCCCAAAATTCTTCTATAAATATTCACGGCTTTCAGAAACTTTAATGCTACTGGTTTGAATTGGTCAATAATGACAAACGCATAGTTTCGAAATTACTCTATATTGTTTTACAGAGATTACTAGTGTATATATAGCAAAGGATGTTAAGCAGTAAGAAAACACAGTTCATATTGTATTTGGATTAGATGGGCTTGGATAGAAGTGAAACAAACAATGTTAGCAAAGAAGTCTAAAGAAATCTGGTCTGCTGTAATTGTACAGAATCAAAAACCTGAATAGTACTAATTAAAATGAAAGAGCACAATTGTTATAAAAGAAATGCTGCTAACAGAGAACTGTAAATGTTTAGACACCCCTGTGAATCACAAAATAATAAAGTAAAAAGGACAAAAATGAGGATTAAGTTATAAGCCTGAGAGCTCTACTGCTACACATCTAAAAAAATAATTCTGATCCTTTTTTTTTTTTCAGAGAAAATGGGAGACTATAAAAGACTCTGCAATAAGAGAAAGAAAAATACCATGGTTTGACAGCAACGTACAAAAATAAACCATAAAAAATGTGCAGATAATAATACATTTAGCTGCCCAAACATGGGCATTTAATTTCTAGAAATGATATATAATTGCAACAATTAGGTGCACAGCCATGAATCCATATTGCATGGTCTTCATTAGCAAACTTTGTTTATAAATGCTGTTTATAAATGTAGCAGTTTCAGTGTTCCTTGCCAAAAATACTTTCATAAGAGGCAGGGATCATATCTTACAGCTTTTAACAAAAATGTAATGCAAAGAGGAATAAAATTTATCACAAACAAGCAAAAAGAATTAATTCTTCCTAAGTACAGTTAAATTCATGTTTTACATAAAAAATATAAACCTCAGACATTTTTATCATTGGTTAATGATAAAAGAAAGGCCTAGAAAACTATTGCTATGAACAATGCTAAATGACATAATATGTTTATATAATTCAAGCAGTTGATTTTCCTCTGAATAAATAAGCTATAATCCCTTAACTTCATTACTAGGTAAAATACTGGTTAGGAGGTAGAAAGCAAAGGAATTCTGTTAGCTTGCATAAATACTGACATAATTTTCACTCTTTCTTCCCCAAACTGGTAATAGACTTACTTTATTCTATCCCTACAAAGTACTCCCATAAAACCAAAACTACCCTTATAAACAGCTTCTTTTCAGTAATGATGAAAAGAAAAGGTGCTTTTCTGGAAAATACCAACAGCACTGGCCTTTTAGGATTATGATGTGCCTACAAACCTTTATTTGAGTTGGGGGTGTCTCTCATTAGGAACTGGGGAGACCTGCTGAAACTGAGGGCTGCTAGCATCAGAGAAATTAACACGAGTCTAATCTGGTGTATTAGCCAGTGAGTGACACCTAAGGTCTCTTTATAAATAGCAAAATATGCAGCAGTGGGGTGAGAGAGTTCTTAAGTGCAATGTTCAAGAAGCTGGCTTAATATATGACTAAGAGTCAGAAGTCTGGTTTTCTGAGAATTACTTTTCAGTTAAACAACGTTATAGCACTGCACTTAATCTTACTTACTAGAGACATTTCATTTATCACTGAATTACAAGTAACTTTAATTCTGTAGATATTGCCATAAAGCCCGTTGGAAATCCATCCTGACGCTTTTACAGAATTTGGGGCACTGCTACATGGGATCCACTTGCCAAAGTCTCTCAGCCAGAATTATATTCTTTCGGCTTTTGTGTTCCCTGGCCCCGTTATCAACAATCAAGGGGACAGTGGGGAAGAAGTGATTCCCTTTTCTGCCGTCCCTGTTTTCAGCCTCTTTTCTACAAGGTAGGATTCTCCCACTGCAGTCAAACTAACTTTCTGTGCCTCTTTCCTCCTCCCTCCTTAGGAAACCAGCTTCTTTGCACTTCATCAACAAAACTGGACACGGATAAATTGCAACTAACCTTTGCCGAAAGGTGGCGCTGTTGAGGTAAAAACCAACTCAGTCCAACAATAGTTTTCACTCTTCGATCCTTTTGCAGGCTTTTCAGAATTTTTTTAAATGCACCCTCCTAGCGTCTCCCCCTCCCATAAAGTAAAAAAAAAAAGAAAAAAGAAAAGAAAAGAAAAGAAAAGAAAAAGAAAAAAAAGAAAGAAAAATGTGGTTAACACCAAATGCATTTCATTAATTGGAGAAATCAATAGTCCCAACATCCAAGCTGGCTGGCTGGTCTTCCAAATACTGGATCCGCTGCGCATACTCTTGCTTTTCCCCAAATAAATCTCGGCTTCTCCAACTTGCCTATCGCTTTAAAATCTTAGAAACAGAATTGTTATTTATTTCTTATTTCTTTTCTTTTTCTTTATTTCTTTTCTTTTTTTGCATTTTTGCATAAGCTTTAAAATGATCTAGAAAACTGAACTGTTATTAGCATCTGCAACAGGGAGGGGGAGAAGCAGCCCCCCACCCGACCCCCCTCTGGGCTTCCGGGCTGGTCCGAGAAACAGCGGTTTAAAATTTAACCCTTCGAGGGGAACTGACGAAGGCTGAGGTGTTGTTTTTTTCCCCTGTTCCTCTCCACGAGCAAGTTTGAAATAAGTAAAACGTAAAAGTGCAAAGGGAGCGCGGGGCCCGGAGAAACCGGGGTCAGATCTCGTAGCGGGTGGGTGAGCGTGTGTATTAGTGCTTGTGTGTGTAATAGAGAGAGCGAAGGAGAAAGAGAGAGAGAGACAGAGAGAGAGACAGAGAGAGAGACAGAGAGAGAGAGAGAGAGAGAGACAGAGAGAGAGAGACAGAGAGAGACAGAGACAGAGAGAGAGACAGAGAGAGAGACAGAGAGAGAGACAGAGAGAGAGCGAGAGAGAGAAATAGAGAATACGAATCTCAAAAGCCAAACAGGAACTATAGTCCGAAGCCGAAGGGCTGAGGGGGGCTGACCTGACTCTGTCTGAGCTTTCCCGTAGTAAACTTGCATAGGCATTCATTCCCGTCCGCCTTCCCCCATCCACAAAGGGCACGCGACACAAGCAGGCAGCAGGTCCCCGCGCTTAATGGCCCCTGAACAACTTATTTCATTCCTCCAGAAGAAGGTGATAAAACAGGCTTTCGCTCTCAGCGGACCCCACACCACCTGGTCAGGAGCCCAGCGCGGCAGCGTCCTGAGAGCAGTGAGGACCCCCGCACTCCAGCGCATCCGCGCCTGGAAAGGGACAAAGACTTGGGGCCAAGTTTTAGCCCAGGACACAGCCGGGCTGGAGTTGGGGGAGAACAGTCCTCGGAGCAGACACCTGGGTCCGAAGGTAGAGCGAGGAGGGAAAGCTGCCAGGCGAATTCACAATCCTGGGGGAAGGCAGGGGAGAGCTGTCAGGCCAATCCCCCCAGAGTGAGCGGCGGACCAGCTGGGGCTCTGGAAGACAGGCCTCTCCCGCGCTCCGAAGTAAAACAAACCATCCTCCCGATCCTCCCGGGTTCCCACTGCCCACTCTGGAAAACTCCTTCCCTTCTTGCACCAAACTTTGCGCCAGGCTTTGCTTCTCCCGGGGAGGTGGCGGCGCTGGAAGGGTTAAGCGTGCCAGTCCCAGCTGACAGTCAGCTGATTGGGCCCTGATTGACAGCTCCGAAAAGTTTCCTTGTTTCTATACTATTATGCTAATCGCTGCCGCTTTCGCCGCCTCTCATTGGCCTGGAGTACCCGTCAATTTCCCATTTGGGCCTGACGTCACAAGCGCTATAAAACTCAGCAATTGCTTTAAACTCTTCTTGCTGGATCAGAGGCTTTAAAATCTTTTTTCATCTTCGAGCTGTATAGCTCGGGCTGCTCGTCGGCTCGGCCTCCCCTTTTTGCTCTCCATTTCGCCTTTCCCTAGGACTTCGCTATTTTGCTTAAAAAAAAAAAAAAAAGGCAAGAAAAACTAAACTCCCTCCTCCCTTTCCTCCAGCGGGGCTGCACCTCTCTTGCACTTTGCACAGAGAGAGCGCGCGAGGAAGAGAGAGAAAGAGGAAAGAAAAAAATAAAAAAAGAGCCAGGCAGAAGAGGAGGCAAGAAGCATGAAGTGTTAACTCCCCCGTGCCAAGGCCCGCGCCGCCAGGACAGCAGCCCGCCGCGCCTCCAGCCCCGAGCGGCCGCCGCGCGCGCCCCGCCTGCATCCCGGCCGGCAAGGCGAGCCCTCCTTATGCAAAGCGCGCAGCGGAGCGGCAAGCGGGGGACGCCGCGCACCGGGCCGGGCTCCTACGGCTTCGCCGCCGCCGCCGCCGCCGCTACTGCAGCCCGCGGAGGACCTTCCCGAGCCTGAAGCCGCCGGCTCCGCGCGCACGAAGGCGAGCAGGCGAGGAGGGGCCGGGGCGAGCGAGCACATTGGCGTGAGCCGGGGGGAGGGAGGGCGGGAGCGGGGGGCGCGGGCAGGGCGGGGGGTGTGTGTGCGCGCTCCGAGGTTTCGGGCCAGCCACCGCCGCGCTAGCTAGAAGCGCCCCAGCCCGGCAAGCTGGCTCACCCGCTGGCCACCCAGCACAGCCCGCTGGCCCCACTCCTGCAGCCCATCTGGCGGAGCGGCGGCGGCGGCGGCGGCGGCGGCGGCGGCAGGAGAATGGCATCAGAACTGGCAATGAGCAACTCCGACCTGCCCACCAGTCCCCTGGCCATGGAATATGTTAATGACTTCGATCTGATGAAGTTTGAAGTGAAAAAGGAACCGGTGGAGACCGACCGCATCATCAGCCAGTGCGGCCGTCTCATCGCCGGGGGCTCGCTGTCCTCCACCCCCATGAGCACGCCGTGCAGCTCCGTGCCCCCTTCCCCCAGCTTCTCGGCGCCCAGCCCGGGCTCGGGCAGCGAGCAGAAGGCGCACCTGGAAGACTACTACTGGATGACCGGCTACCCGCAGCAGCTGAACCCCGAGGCGCTGGGCTTCAGCCCCGAGGACGCAGTCGAGGCGCTCATCAGCAACAGCCACCAGCTCCAGGGCGGCTTCGATGGCTACGCGCGCGGAGCGCAGCAGCTGGCCTCGGCGGCCGGGGCCGGCGCCGGCGCCTCGCTGGGCGGCAGCGGCGAGGAGATGGGCCCCGCCGCCGCCGTGGTGTCCGCCGTGATCGCCGCGGCCGCGGCGCAGAGCGGCGCGGGCCCGCACTACCACCACCACCACCACCACCACGCCGCCGGCCACCACCACCACCCGACGGCCGGCGCGCCGGGCGCAGCGGGCAGCGCGTCCGCCTCGGCCGGCGGCGCGGGCGGCGCGGGCGGCGGGGGCCCGGCCAGCGCCGGGGGCGGCGGCGGAGGCGGCGGCGGCGGCGGCGGCGGGGGCGCGGCGGGGGCGGGGGGCGCCCTGCACCCGCACCACGCCGCGGGCGGCCTGCACTTCGACGACCGCTTCTCCGACGAGCAGCTGGTGACCATGTCGGTGCGCGAGCTGAACCGGCAGCTGCGCGGGGTCAGCAAGGAGGAGGTGATCCGGCTGAAGCAGAAGAGGCGGACCCTGAAAAACCGCGGCTATGCCCAGTCCTGCCGCTTCAAGAGGGTGCAGCAGAGACACGTCCTGGAATCCGAAAAGAACCAGCTGCTCCAGCAGGTCGACCACCTCAAGCAGGAGATCTCCAGGCTGGTGCGCGAGAGGGACGCGTACAAGGAGAAGTACGAGAAGCTGGTGAGCAGCGGCTTCCGAGAAAACGGCTCGAGCAGTGACAACCCGTCCTCTCCCGAGTTTTTCATGTGAGTCTGACACGCGATCCCAGCTAGCCACCTTGATAAGTGCTCCTGGGGGTCTGACTTGGGTGTGGGCTTGATAGTTTTGCAGCCATGCTCGCCACCACCTGGCCCTGTCCCCTGACGAGTTTGTCCCCCCTCCCAGTAGCACCCACACACACACATACACCCTGCTCCGAGTTGGTGGTGGTGGTGGCTGTTTTTAAACTGGGGAGGGAATGGATGTCTGGCTCATGGATTTCCAATCTGAAATCCTCCATAACTTGCTAGCTTTTTTTTTTTTTACACCTCCCACCCCCATTTGCACAATGTTCAAAGATCTCAGCAGAGTTCTTCATGCACACCTTTGAAGCCTGCGTCATTTACATATTTTTTTTTCTTCTTCTTCTTTAGTTCATGAGCTGGTGTTCCATTTTCTCTGTGCGTGTGTTTTTGTTTGGATTTTTTTTTTTTAACTTTTTGGAGCTTGCAGTGTTGACCTCCCCCCCACACCTCCATCTTCAGTCCCTCTCCACCCATCTCCTCTGAGATTAAAAAAAAGAAAAAAGAAAAAAAAAAGCTAAGTTCTTTTTCTCCTCCTGAGTTCTTCATGTGAGATTGAGCTTGCAAAGGAAAAAAAAAAAATGTGAAGTTATAGACTTGCAGCGTGCTGAGTTCCATCGGGTTTTTTTTTTTTTAGCATCGGTATGCTAAAATAGAGGGAAAAAAAATCCTCATGAACCTGCCACAATCAAGCCTGCATCAACCTTCTGGGTGTGACTTGTGAGTTTTGGCCTTATGATGCCAAATCTGAGAGTTTAGTCTGCCATTAAAAAACTCATTCTCATCTCATGCATTATTATGCTTGCTACTTTGTCTTAGCAACAATGAACTATAACTGTTTCAAAGACTTTATGAAAAAGAGACATTATATTAATAAAAAAAAAAAGCCTGCATGCTGGACATGTATGGTATAATTATTTTTTTCTTTTTTTTTCCTTTTTGGCTTGGAAATGGACGTTCGAAGACTTATGGCATGGCATTCATACTTTTGTTTTATTGCCTCATGACTTTTTTGAGTTTAGAACGAAAAAGTACAACCCTAGAGCCTTCTTCCCATGAAAGTTTGCATCTGCTCCAAAACTGCTATGAGTTACTCAGAACTCCAGCCTCCCATTGTAAATGCACTGAAGGCATTCCTTGTCAAAGATGCCAGAATGGGTTAAAAATTTAACATGGCAAACATTAAAGAACTCTTAATGTTTTCTTTTAAATAAGAATGACACCCCACTTTGAGGACTCAAATTGTGCTGTTGCTGATAGCAGTCTAAATTTTATTTTTTAAACAAATTTGCCCCGTTATTTTTGGTTTTGTTTTACTTTTATTTTATTATTATTATTTTCTTTTTTGGCTTTTGGTCATTGTCAAATGTGGAATGCTATGGGTTTCTAGTATATAATTTAATTCTAGTTTTTATAATCTGTTAGCCCAGTTAAAATGTATGCTACAGATAAAGGAATGTTATAGATAAATTTGAAAGAGTTAGGTCTGTTTAGCTGTAGATTTTTTAAAAGATTGATGCACTAAATTGTTTACTGTTGTGATGTTAAGGGGGGTAGAGTTTGCAAGGGGACTGTTTAAAAAGTAGCTTATACAGCATGTGCTTGCAACTTAAATATAAGTTGGGTATGTGTAGTCTTTGCTATACCACTGACTGTATTGAAAACCAAAGTATTAAAAGGGGAAACACCCCTGTTTATATCTGTAGGGGTATTTTACATTCAAAATGTATGTTTTCTTTTTTTCCAAAATTAAAGTATTTGGGACTGAATTGCACTAAGATATAACCTGCAAGCATATAATACAAAAAAATTTGCAAAACTGTTTAGAACGCTAATAAAATTTATGCAGTTATAAAAATGGCATTACTGCACAGTTTTAAGATGATGCAGATTTTTTTACAGTTGTATTGTGGTGCAGAACTGGATTTTCTGTAACTTAAAAAAATCCACAGTTTTAAAGGCAATAATCAGTAAATGTTATTTTCAGGGACTGACATCCTGTCTTTAAAAAAAATGAAAAGTAAATCTTACCACAATAAATATAAAAAAATCTTGTCAGTTACTTTTCTTTTACATATTTTGCTGTGCAAAATTGTTTTATATCTTGAGTTACTAACTAACCACGCGTGATGTTCCTATGTGCTTTTCTTTCATTTTCAATTCTGGTTATATCAAGAGAAAGAATAATCTACAATAATAAACTGCATTTTTTTTTTTGATTCTGTACTCAGTTTCTTAGTGTACAGTTTAACTGGGCCCAACACCATGTTAGAAGTGTAAAATGCATCCTTTTCTCCAGAGGAAGGATTAATGGAGGAGTAAGAAGGCAATAATTCAGGGTGAAACATAGATCGTTTCGTGAGGTAGGAGGCTAGTCCCTTTTAATAATTAGCGATATTTAATATAAATGTAAATTATGACCTCTACAATTCTGCCCTCTCCCCATCCCTTAAACTTTTCAGTTTTCGAATAAGTTGAGCTATCATTGCCCTCTGGTGAAAACAAACAAAATCTCCAGCCATAGGCAGGGCCTTCCCGGCATTGACCTGAACTCTTATCCAGCAACAGGCCCATCCAGAGGGAAATATGGCATGGCAGAGGTGGCTTAGGCTCATATGCATTTAATGCCAAAGATCAACAATTCTTGCATTTGGGCTAAAATTGATTATTTTTTCTTCTCTTATATATCTTGATTTTCTTGTTAGCAAGGCCTGATAAGATTTAACATCAACACTTTGGACAAATCAAAGTTGTTTGTTTTATACCTCTTAGAAGGTCATTTGCCTTTAATAGGAAAAAGAAAAATACACCTCTCATGTACAGAACTCCAAGTACAGATCTGGGTTTAAACTATATTATTAAATAGTATTTCCCTGTGAATATTTAGCAGAGGGCTTCTCCACTGTGACAAGCTGGTAATGATTTCAGATCACCTTTGCTCCTGAAATACACACCAAAAAATAATGCCTTGGTGGAATAAAGGCTACGCTTTGATTTATTGGTATCTACCCCAAAACAGACTGTGTATCATTTGGAAAGTCGTGAACTACCTTCACTAACAGTACTGACCTATTTTAAAATGACACAAATTCGTGCAACTCTTAAGTCAGCTTCCCCTAGAACGCTAATAGAATGTGAGACAAAGCCAACACTGTTTTGAAAACAGATCCAAACACGATGACTTTTGTTTTATTTTGTTTTCTGTTTTTTTCTTTCTTTTCTTTTTCTTTCTTTTCTTTTTTTCTTTCTTTTTTTTTTTTTTTTTAAGATAATATTGCAACTCTGAACAAAGACCTTATTTTGAAGAAAACAGGTTGTGCTTGGCGCTGATGAGTTCTGGCCAGTTTATCATCTTGTCTTCCTTCCCTTTTTCACAGGCAGTGCATACCCTGTACATTTTGACCTTTCTTTCTGTACCAGTTTAGATAGGGTTCCTGAGTCCACACTTAATTTTGCTTAACAAAAGTCTTAATAGTAAAGCTACTTCCACATACTGGATGTTAGCTCTCCTTTGCTTCTGAGATTTTTTTCCCCTCTGATCCCTACTAGGAGATAGGCAGTCTACCCCTAAAGAAGCAGAAATAGAGATGTCACTTATGCAAAAAGCTTAGCATCAGATGACAAATTTTAGGCAAACACATACTCTAAATAAGAGCGATATTCAGGATGAAGTTATGACAATTATCTCATGAGGAATGTGACTTGGGAGAAAAAATACAGTTGTGTACCAATTAAGCATCTTGATAGGACCGTACAAGGCAGTTCAATATAATAAGTGGGCTTTGGCCCCAAACACTGGAAAGCAAGGTATAGAGAGTTGCTGACAAAAATGGGATTTTGGTGGCTAGCTTTTGGAGAAGGCTAATGCCTAGTAAAAGGCATTTTTAGAAATAACCGTTACTAAAAACTTTGAAGTAGAGTGTGAATGGTGAATACAAATACACAAATACATACTTTTTTAACGAAAAAGTCCCAAACATTGCCTAAGTGCCCTTATTACAAATAAGTTTCCAAATTAAAAAAAAAAATCATAAAGGAAATCTAGCTTTCCCTTTACACTGCATTTGAGTCTTTGTTTAAATAGTGTTAAAATTCCTTTCATTCCAATTACAGAACTGAGCCCACTAGCAAGTTGGAGCCATCAGTGGGATACGCCACGTTTTGGAAGCCCCAGCAACGTGTACTTACCAGTGTATTCACAAAGTGAAATTTATGTGAGACCTGTACATTAAAAATACACTAGTAGTAGTAGTATCTGCTGTCATAGAATACAACCTGCCCATGACTTCTGTTTAGTCTCCTTTTTAAAGAAAAATGTTTGTGTTAGAGAAGAAAGCTTTTAAATATATAACCTCCATACTAATTAACTACGCCTCTTGTCTGAGGGTCGTCTCCACAGACGCGTTGGAAAGTGCGCTGGTGCTTCTCGCTTTATGATGCGTGGAACGGAATAAATGCAACAGTTTTCAACCTGCAGTATTAGTTTTAAAAATCCACTGAAATACAAAAGAAAGACAAAGAGAGGAGAGAGAAAGAGAGGAGAGAGAGAAACAGAGACAGACAGAGATAGAGACAGAGACAGAGGTACAGATACATTTATATGAAGGGAAGTTTCCCAGAAGGTACCAGCTAGCATTTTTGAAGCGTAAGTAGACATACACACTCGAAATAGTACTTTTTCATGCTTCACTGTTTCTCTGGTAGATAATTTTACTAAGAAGAAAAAAAAATATTTGATTTCTCCCTCCCCGAGCAGATGCCATGGGCAGAAGCTTTAGTGGAGCCCAGCACCCTGGCTTCCTCTCAGGGCCTAGACAGTATTATATTTATTGGTGATGTCAAACATGTTCATTATTCAGACACAGCCGTAAACGAAAACATTGTGTGGCAAAACACAAAGTTAGCGAAATACACACCCTCCGTGTGTGCTTTTTTCCTCCCCCGTTTCTGTACCCAAGCATTCACAAAATCACTTTAATTTCCCTGCTCCTTGCATGTGTCCTTTTTCAAAACCATGTAATAATTTTTTTTTTACAATGTATCTGACACATTAATAGATTGACATCAAATAGGCAGAGATTCCACTTCCTGATCTCGGTGAGGAAATGATGTCTCAATATCATATTTATCTGTCTCAATGCCATAACCACCTGGGCCCCTTTCGACACAGGCCACTGCAATGGGAAATACTCTATTACTGAACAGATGATTCTAACGCTCTGATCTTTTCACCCTTATACCTTTACCCTGGTAATTTTTATTTAGTAACGTCAATTCTAGATCCTTCTGTTCTTAAATAGGACCGCCCCTTGCCAAACCACCAGCTTGACTGCTAAACGCAGTGAACAGAAGGGCAAATGGTCACTACTCTCAGGAACATGAGGCACAGCTGTCTCAGTTGCTACATTCCTAGCATTTCCCCATCCAAATAACTGACACAGGCAGAGAGAGGTTCCCAAGTACAGTATCTGGGAGGCTTTTGTTGTTGTTGTTGTTTAAGGCCAACTTCCTTCCACATTCACACACTCTTGGCTTTATATAAGGTACTCCTCTGGTGTTCCAGGCCAATTAATAAATTTAAAAGTCTGCTTGCCACATAGGTATCTCTATTTTTTGCTTGTCGGTAATTAAAGACTAGCTGACATAGGTCGGAAGACTAAAATACATGAGTGACAACCTTCAGTCGACTGATTTCCGTGCCAGTAAAACACACAGTCAAGCTCTGGGGCCTGCCTTCTCTATAAACATGTGATAAGAGTGGATAGGAAGCCAGATTCACCAGCTTGAGACTGCTGATTTGCAAGGCGATTTATCTTTCATTTTATTTATTTTTTTAAATAATAATTTTGCCCCTTTCTTTGAAGAAAAGTTCCCCCCCACTTTTTTAGGGAAGCTTTATTTACAGTGATAAGTTATAATTTTTACCACTTCTGATTATTCTTCAGGATGCGGAATGAATAATTTGGAGTCAGTGCCTTGTGAGTTTGAGAAAAATAAGAAAAACTTTGAAGTTTGTTTACACTTTTGGCCTATCCTAAATTTAAAAGTTCCCAAGTCCAAGGCAGGGCATACAACAGCCATCGAGGTGGTAGTCCGGGGTCCGTCCGAACCAGCATTTGTTTGTTTATCCTTGCATTTGTTAAAAACAGAGCAGGGGCCTTAACCCACCTTCTGATAACACCGCTTTGGACACTTTTGACATAAATCTTCAAAATCTTGACATCCAGCAGCCCCAGAAAAGGGGAATTCTCTCCAAGCCTTGCTCCGCCCCAGCTCCTGAACAAACCCAGCTCTGTGTAGCATTTTTTCTCTAGCGGGGGTAGGAGACAGAGTGAGAGCATCGGTCTCCCAGGCTGTCTCATGATTGTCAGGGCATAAAGAAGTACAGTCTTGCAACAATGCTGGAACATCTTTACCCTTTAGAGAGGGACAAAACAAAAAACAAAGCCCGTCAAATTGCTGTGCATGAAGGCGGCATAAAACCCCAGGCTTCCCCACCCGCTTCCCTGCAGCATCTGTAGGAGGTGAGAAATGAAGGAAGCAAAAGAAAATGGTGAGGAGGACTTCTAAGGCAAGAGTCCCCGGGACAACCCTAGTTGCCAGTCTGAATTTCACTTGCTCCCTGGCTAAAGTTGGACCCAGTATACACCATACGCCAGGTGCAAACAAGATTCCACCATCCACGTCTTTTGAGTATGCTCACATGTGTTTCCTTTTTGAAAACAATTTTGGAGAGCAAACCCAAACTAAGAGATATGGGGAAATCATGAATGCCTTAACTTTGGGGAATTTATAAATATATTAATCTGCGATTTCAGGGTAGTGATATTTTGGACCAACAGACATGCCAATATCTATGTGGTCACCGCAGGAGGTTTGATGGCATCATGACAGTTTTTATTGTTTAAATTTGAAAGCCCCTTGTCTGTGTGTTTTTTATAAGTTTGCCCCAATATAACAAGGTTGAGATAAAAAGAACCTGTCGACTACCCACGGAAATCAGATCTTTATGTGAATTTGCATGAGAGTTGGACAGTTTTAAGAAACTCACAGGACACATTTTCTACTGAGAAGCTAAGATTGGAATGCGCAGTTCCTAATCCAAATCATCATCATCTCCTGAGCACCTCTCCCCTTCTTCAACAAAATTCATTTTTTTTCTTTTTGTTAAATCGCATTTTTTTTTTCTATAATTAGGTTTTGGATTGCAAAATCACATCCCTCCCTTCACAGATTCTTGGATCTTTAGTTAGGAGTAGAAAGGGGCTTAATTCAAGAAGGGAGGATGAGGGAGGAGTGTCTGTGGAGGTTTGGGAAGGAGGGGAGAGGAGAGGAAATAGTTCTGTGTTCAGCCCCCCATACCCTGGCCCCTCCCCACCCAAGCCTGGGTGTGTGCTGCACACTGAGGATTTGGGCAGAGTTTCTCTATTCTAAATATTCTGATCACCAACTCTGAGTGTTTCCAAGCTAAGATTCTAAACGTAGGCTTTTCCCTGTGGTTGGTTCTTTCTGTTAGGAAATAGGAGAGGTCAGGAAACCCTACAGAGCTGGGCAGGGAGGAGTAAAAACCTCTATTATGGGAGAATCCCCAACAAGGATGCTAATGAAGGGAATCCTGGGCTGAAAAATCGGGTCAGTGGTGCAGATTCCCATTTTGCGACCCAGATTTGCCCTGGTTCTACGTGGCCTCAACCACTTCTGGAGACCTGTAGATATGAGTTTCTGGCTTCCTTTGAGGTTTCTCCAGAAGGAAAGCTGGCCTGAAGATCCTGGACAATAGGCAATCTTAAACTAGGCCCAGAGGAGCAGACAGCGAGAAAAGGCTGGTGTGCAGGGAAGTGTTACCAACAGGCCCACCTTGGTTTATGACCTCCAACTGTGGGTCGTTCCCAGAGCCCCCACCCCCTCCAGAAAGAATCTGTTTGCAGGGTAACTGACAAGTCCCTGACAGACCCTAAGATCCCACGATTACTAAAAACAATAGTGATGTCCTTAACCCCCAGGCTTCTGTCCCCTACACCTGACCCCTGTCCATCCCAGTGTCCTCTCTATAATTTTGGCACCTCTTCTTCCCATGCCTGGTCACCCAGGACCATCAGAGAGACTTAGGGTTGATTGTCCTTAGGTTAGAAGGCAGTTACCTAAGCTGAGTCCTTAAACCCATTAAGTCACTCCTGCCTCAGTTTCAGTGTAGACAAAGGTTGGATGGAGAGAAGGGTCTGGGAGCTGCTGCACTGGGAGAGGGTTGGGAATAGTTAACGGTTGCTGGAGCTTCTGGTGCCAAGGGTTTTGAAACCTGGAAAGAAAGAGATGAAGGCAGGGAGGATGCTGAGGTCCCCCCTCTCCCAGTTTCCATGTACCTGCGCGCGCGCACACACACAGACACACAGACACACAGACACACACACACACACACACACCACTCCACCGCGACCCTATTTACCCTTGCTCTGTGGGGCCCGTTCACCCTAGGCATCTCTGCCCCACGCCAGTGGACTGAGGCTCCCCACCCGGAGGGTCCCGGAGAGGGCGCGCAGCAGGTGCGGAAGGAGGCCAGGCGGTGACTGCGGGGGCGGGTCCAGCAGCCGGCTGAGGCCAAGGGGATGTCCCTGCGTGGCCAGCCTGAAGCCCCAAGACTGCGGCTGCGCCGGGGGAGGCCAGAGCGCTAAACGCAAGCAGTACAGGTCCCCGCGGAGATGCACAAATGCCGCCCAGTTCCCAGGGGCGCCGACAGCGGCTATACGCAGAGCGCCCAGGGCCCCGCGCCCGCCCGGCGCCCTCGCCCCAGCAGGGAACTAGGATTTGTATTGGAATTTGATTTAAATTTTCCAAGAGTTCCGCCGTGGCCAAAGCCTAGAGCCCAGGGACTTCAAAACCAGCTGCTCTGCTGCGCTCCCAGCTGGGTGCATATAGAGGGAGGGAGCAAGATTTAGCTCTAAAAGCCTCCGCCCTTCACCTTGGGACCCCTGCCCTACTTGTGAGCCGTCCTAGGAACCTTCTGCGAATAAGACGTGGGCTCCAGATGACTAGGTTTTTACCATATTAATTTTCCGGCCCATTTTCTAGGTTTATCTTTTTTTCCTGCTCTGGCTAGACACGGGCTGAGGAGGGGGGAAAAAGGAAAGAAGGAAATCCACATAACCTGTTTAAAAATCTTTATAGAAATCTCCACGCGGCTGGGGTTTTCTGTGGTACTTTGATGCTCATTAGACAGGAAAGCCAGTCAAGCAAACTTTATTAGGATTTCACCAACGGCTCCCGCGTAAGGGTCTTGCTTGCATTCCGGAATTCAACACAGTTGCAGTCAGATCTCAGGCACTCAGGAGCCGTGGGTCTTAACAGGACAAGCTGCAAAACGACGAATTTCAAAAAGGAGCCCTTCCACGTAGGGACGTTTTCTTATAGGGCCCCTCAGGTGTTTAGATCGCTGAGTATGGACCAGAGTTAGGCAAGTATCATTGTGCCTTCTTAAATATCCTTTTTCTTTTTCCTTCTCTTAGGGAAATCTTCATTAAGGTGCAGATAAATATGTTGAAACTAAAACTTAATGATCTTAGCATCCAAAACACCTTGATACTGACAGATTACACTAAAATCCTTTTTAATAAAATGAGGGAGCAAATGGCGAGGACCTGTGGTCGGCATTCTAAGATTGAATATGTTAAAAGGTGACAGTTGACTCCGTATTTAGGCAATGAAGTCAATACATTTTTTCATCTGCCATTTGTCTGTGTATCATCTATCATTTATCTATCTATCTATCTATCTATCTATCTATCTATCTATCATCTATCATCTATCATCTATCTATCTATTTATCTATCATCTATCATCTATCTATCGAACCCTTTAAAGTAACTTTGTAGAGGGGGAAGCTATTAAAAGATAAATCTGCAGTTCCCACATTATGAAGTAAAAATCACACAACAGAGTTTATCTGTCTACTCTATATATTCTAGCAGAACCTAGCCTGAAATGCCGGTCTTAGCATGATTGTCTCATAAAACCCTCGCCCCACTCAGCATCACTCCAGGCAGTGGGTGGACATACAGCAGACGCTCTGTAGCACATTTTCAGGGTACACTGTTCATGTTGATTCCCTGCAGAAGAGCTTTTGAAATCTTGAGAAAAAAAAAAAAGTAAAAAAATAAAATCTTCCTTGAGATATCATGGCTCATTCCTATGCAATTAAAAAAAATACTATGTAACTGTTAGGTAAATAGATCCAATTGTTAGAGCTCTGTGCTGGCAGACGTCTGGCTACACCATTGCAGTCCAGCTCAAAAATCTCTCTCATTCCCATGAGAGAACCCCCTGTCCCCACAACTCTACCCCAGTGACCGGCCTGGGTGAAGGCGAGGAGAACAGAGAAACCACAATGGCTTCTGGATTCTATTCGGGTATGCAAGCAGAATCTCTCTGCTCTCCTTTTTGAAAGTAAAAGCCTCGATAATAGGATGGGTTCCCCAGGTAGCCAGAGAGTAGAGGTCATCTTGAGGAAAATGACACCAATGATCTAAAAAGGACATCTACTTTATGAGATTTCAGGCAAGATGCCAAAGATCACATTTAATGAGGTCTGATTCTTTTTCTCCACAAATAACAGAGGCTATCAATGAGATGGTCAGGAAGGTAAAGGGGCATTTTGCAAAGCCTGTGCTCAATTATTGCTTTGTAATATTTTTCTAAAATTGAAAAATGCCTCGCAAGTATATGATCTCATGTAAATAGTCCTTGCAGAAGCTTAACATACGTTTGCAATGACCCCAAGGAATTGCAAAAATATTCTCTACACAATCTCTTAAGCTTTTAAACTCTATTCACTTTTGTTTCTAAAGAATCTGTTATTTCCATAGATTAAAAAAAAGTAACCTTATATGGAAAGTTTTTTTTTTTTTTAGATTAGCCATTTGAACGTCAAATGGAGAACAATTGATATTACTGATAACCCTTTCAGGTTTTATAACTCAGGATGTTTCTTGTTTCTTTTTGTTTTTGGCATAGAAATAATATATTTGGCAAAAGATGAATGTATTCTATTACACAAGGAAGAGTAGTTTGTACCATAGATTTTAAAAGCATTTCCAACATGAAATGTGAATGAAAGCATGTAATGTATTTGGGGAAGCTCTGACAGATACAAGACTGCAGATTTGTTTATCTGAGTGTTTTAATGAGTACTCAGACCATTTAGATAAAGGGCATGTGAAATTAGAGAGTTATGCTAAATGGAAATTTACGTAAAGAACGATTCTATGTTCATTTACGCAAACTACGGATTTTTCCAGGTATATGAGTATAATGTATTTATTTAATGTATTTGTATTTGGGGATTGAGGATAAATAACTAAATATTCGAGTTGGAAAAAAATTAAATTAACATACTAGTTTATTGCAATTATTGTACACAGATTTGCCGTTAACTGGGTTGAATTTTTAAAACTAGATTTTAAATATATTTTGACAGTGTGAACGTGCACAGTGTGACTAACTATAGGGAGAAATGACAGGTCTGCTTTGTTATTAAACTGCTGTCTGGAAAATATTGGACTCCGTACAGTAAATGATAATTATTTTGCCACTTACATTAGTACAGCTAATAGCAATAAGGGTTTTTTGAACCATAGAAAGCTAACTACTTTGAATTACTGTGCTTTGTTATTCATTGTGAAGCAAAAAGCCCTATTTTTTTTTAAAAAAAAGCAACCTCATTTTCTTATCACCATTCTAAGCATTCCCTGCTACTAATTTAAACAGAGAGGAAGTTAATAAATAAAAGGGTAGTATCTAAATGGTTTTATTTGTTAAGAGAACATTTGCAATTATGGTCAGCAGTACTGGCAGAATACATGAGAGCAATGGAGGAGGAGGGGGGGAGATGGAAGAGGACGTACCCTAGTGAAGTGCCAGGTAAAGCTGGACCACTTTCGTTCCTGGAGGGATGGATAGTCTGTGAGCACTTGAGAGACACCCATCAGAGACCATGTAAATCTTCCCCCACTGTGAACCTGGAATCACTTAGTTCTCTGAACTGAGGACTGCTTCAAGGCTGATTCAGGCTGCCAGTCCAAGGGGTATCACTATCTCAGCCTCCCTGGGGTGGGAGCAATAGTCAGAGAAAGTGACCTTTCATTTCACGCCATTCCCTTCTATGCGAACCCCTCCTCTGGCAGGGTTGAGGCCAGGATGCCAAAGCAAGTAGAACTAAATCATTCTTCTTTTGGTCTAATTTTGCCTTTATCATAGATAGTCTGCCTTTAACATACTGTTCTTGAAAGCCTCTTCATGTTATTAATTATCCTTTGTTTATTTTAATATATTTACTAAATCAGGTACCCAAGGGAATCCTCTACATCAGTGATGTGAAAAGTCCTGTTGCCTGAAGTCAAACAGGTACATCTTGATTTCTGATCTGCATGTGCTTGTTTTAGTGAGTTTTCCATGAGGGAGAACGCGAGCAAGCAAAGAATGCTCATCGTTCTTTGCGTGCGAAAAGCTCCTGTTTCAGTAGTTTCAGAATTTGAGTTTCACAAGTAACATAAATGGTGATCTGAGGTGACCAGCATGCACATATTTCTGTATTTATTTCATTTCGTAGTTGTGGTGTCCAGCGTAATTAATCCAGTTTGAGTAAATTTCAGATCTTTAGCTTTAACCAGCAGGAGTCTATTGACTCCTAGTCCTCCTATTTGAATGTCAGGCAACTTGGGTGAAGCATTTATGGCCTTCACTTGCTCTACTTGGGCCTTATGAACATTCCAAATTTACAGTCTCTTATTACTGACTCCATACTCACATTTGGAAAATTTAGTGTAATTTGAAAGCACGGTGTATCCCTCTCTCCTTCTGCATTCAAATATGACTTTGGAGCCACACTCTGCTTCAATTGTAGGCAGAAGGAGAGGGAAGGAGATAGGTAGGAGGCTGAAATCTGATTTTCCTCTATTTAAAAAAATGAAATTAAGCTTTTTAAATGGGTTTTCAATTACAAGTATCTCAGTGTGAATTTAATTATGCATCCTCTTCTTTCAGAAAGCTAGACTCACACTCTTACACCAATAATTGTTGAGTGTCATTCTGTTATATATTCTTGTTACCTTGTATTGGCTAATGGAAAGGACTTTGTTTTTTTTTTTATTAAAATTTTTGCTTGCTGAGAAATTTGCATGAAATATAGTTTTTGTTTTCTAGAAAAACTGAGGAGGGGGGCAAACATCACACTGTTAAATTGCAACTCTTTTCAAGGCAACACTTTAAAGATCCAAAGAATCAAGTGTCAGAAAACAAAAAACATATTTTTCCCCACTATTTAAAAATAGTATCTGATTACTTACTTCTACCTGCTGCTATTATGAGTCTTTGAATAACTGGATTGTGAATATTTAACCTGATTTTTTTTCTAGCCTTATATAAAATTAACATTTTTTTTGACAGTTCTCATACATAAGATTCTAACTCAATGTATACCTTTGGGATTAATTTGTGTGTCCATATGTGTGCATGCAGCAATAATATTTTATTCCTTTTTTTAATTTTTTTTATCCCTGTCTTTATAATTGCAATTTGAAAGCCATCTATTAAATATGATGATATATGTCCAGCAGCATGTTTTGTTACATTGAAACCATCTTTTTTGAGCAAAGAGTTAATGAACTTTTAAGGCAAGGTTCACACTGGTTCTGACCCCACCGGTTATATTTCATATCACGTTACTGGTGGGAGAGAAATCAAATTTCAGCTGTGAACATGATTGACAGGTGAGAGCAAGCAAGAAAAAAGCATTTGGCCAGATGGGGAATTTGGGGATGGAGGAGGACAATTCCTCAAAGTTGCTCTGTGATATTAGATATTATAAGCTGATATATGAAAAGTTCAATACTTGATACTCTTGGGAGACTTACTTAGTTTATTTTTCAGAAAGTCTCTTTGGTTAAAAGATTTCAATAGTGGAAGCCCAAAATGGGAAACTGCTAGTTTTTTGCTCTCTTGCTACTTTCAACTCTGTATAACTTCGTGGCTTATTTCTGGTAATTTCCTAGGCTAGAGTGTGAAAATTAAATCATAAGCCATTTGGGAAGCCATTTAATTACCTTTCATTTATTCTCAGAAACACAGTCTAGATTATATTACTGTTTTGGGGCATAATTCAAAATATTTATCTTGAGCAGTATCACAAAAAGATTAAATTCTTCGTTTTGTAAGCATCCCTCGATCCTGACTAACATTTTCCATTGGTGCATGTTACAGTTTAACATACGCAAATTTATTATTTTGTGATCTATCAAAATCATGATTTTTCAAGATTTTGCCTTCTGAAGAAAGGTCTTCTAATATAAAAATCAACAGAGATAATCACACACCGATATTCGGTGTAAATTTTTCCACGGTAGCCTCTCTGATAAGATATGATGTTAGCACTGTTGCCGTGAGAACAAGTCATGGTGTTGCTTGGCGCTAATACCAGGGGTTTCGGAATTCACCTTAAAGGCCTTTTGAATTATCAAAAGGAAATAACACAACTACCCATGATTTGCACCAAAGTTGAAAACAGGCCTTCAAAACACATCCTTTCATCTCGTGTGCTGAAACACAAATTCGGAAGGTGGTGCTATCAGGACCTTAGCCTGCTTATGTCTACACTCTGCCCATTTCAGATGTTCCTGACATTGGCTAAGACCCATCCGGATGCAGCCAAGCCTTACAGAGTGGCCTCGGGCAGGGCAGGCGGAGTGGGGAAGAGGCCTCTTTGTAGTTTTCCTGTCGCCTATGGGAGAAGCTGATGGATCTTGTATAAACAGCCCTTCCTGAATTCTGATTACCATAATGTTAATTTTTTTTCTTTTTACTAGTCTTACAAGTAGCAGAGTGGACATGTTTTATCCTCATTGTACTTATGCTGATACAAATTCAATCAACTGTAAGGAAGGTTTTATTATTTTATGAACTGGGTTGAAAACCAACCTCCTCCCACCAATTCTCCAACAGTAAAAGTACTCAGAAGTATGATTTCTATTTTGTAGAACTTACCATCTCATGTTGCCCAGAATCATCCAGAAATAAAATGCAAGCATGGTTTCCCGATGCCCAGTGTCAGTGTGGATGGTTTAGCCCAGCTATTTAATTCAAACATAAAATTAAAGATGTCATAACCTTGTTTCCCTTGCAGAGTCCATCAAAATATTTTAACAGAAATGGTGAATCAGGTGTTCTGACGCAAAAGACATGTGAACATACAGATTGTAAGTTTTGATTTCTGGTGCCTTCGTTTAAATAGCTCAAGGGAACACAGTGGCTGGTCTTAATTTTGTCTTCACTGCAGGCTCCTCAGGGCTTCTAAATACTCACCCTTCAGAGTAAATCTCCCCGGAGGCAGCAGAGAGTAGAGTGCTGTGGTGGAGAGAGGACCAATCGTTCACAACTTCCCTGAGTGTGTCTTCAGCAAATTACATCACTATATTCGTTGGCACTGAGAAAATAAGGGAAAATAATTCCATTTAAATTGCTTTATTGTTGGGACTTATCTAGTTGTTGGCTGTGTTTGTTGAGATTATTCTCTCCTTAACCACCACTGCATCTCCTTTTCATAATAGGCTGTTTTTCTTTCTGTGGTCACTGGTCTACTACTGAGCTGATTTAATGATAGCAGAACAGGTATAGGTAACTAGCCTAATGATGTCATATAAACTTATATTAATTTTTGACAACTCTAAGATAGTATTGAAGAGGATGACTTAAAGAAATAAACATTATGCATTTAAGGAAGAAGAAATATTTGCCAAAGTATGGCACTCATTACTTAAAACTAAATGATGCTTCTGTAAAGAGCTTTTGTTTTAAAAGCACACATTCAGTCACCTGCCAAAATCTCAGATTTACTGCTGCCATTCACAGATGCCAACGCTGAAATTCTCTTCACCTGCCGCTTGCTGAGTCTTTCATTTCCTCAGTCCAAAAATTACTGTAAAGTTGTTGTTTAGTGTCTGCATTTTTTGCTTTTCTTGGCACCTAATGAAATTATCATTAATAAATGAGCAAAGCATAGGGTTTTGCTTTTTTGGGGGGTGGGCAATATTTGGTAATGCTGGGACAAGGGTAAGCCAGTGGGAAAATTTAATGTCACTCTTTTCATCATCTGCAAGAAATAAAACTATTAACACTTATATAATTTTAGGTGGGAACTAGTAATGATTGAGAGGAAGGGGAAGCGGTTTCAGGTGTCAAGTGGGAAAATCAAGCTATCTGTAAGAATTACAGATATTGTCACTAGAGACAATAGGGGAACAGAGCAGAGACCTTGGGTATAAGCCTCTGGGAGATACTAACAGCTAATTAACAGTCCCAGGGTGCATCCTACTACTCAGTCACTGGTGAGGCGAGAATGACAGAAGACAGAGGAAGGGAGGGCACTGGTTGGTGTTTCCACCTGTCCCTCAGTAAGCATCATCTGCTAATGTTATTTACATGCAGCTAGTGACAATTTCGTTTTTGTCATTTCAGTCTATTGGAAAGCACAGTAAGTTCATTTGCTAGGAGGTAGGCAGCGGAGGTGAGAATTAAATTGATCTGAAATGGACCTTGAGGTCAGCTTCCTTTAAACTGGGTTCTACAGACAAAGTTTCTTTTCTTCTCCCTGGCTCCTGCCGACAGTAGAGCTTTGAGTTTGGGTTTATAATTATTTAAAGGGATTCTGACTCCAGGGTTGATTCTTCCCCTTGCCCCCAAAATTAATCAAAATAGTTATCTTTTGTTCCCCAATGGTTGTTAATTAAAGGGCTTGAATCTATACTGCTGTGCTGTGCCTCCGGCTTGTTTATATTTTAAAATGAGGTTCTTCTTGACATACAGGAAATGGGGTAAAAATTGACATGGGAGAACTCTCTTACTGGGCTGAAAATTTTGAACAGAAAAATAGAATTTTCTTTTTACTTTCATCATCTTCCTTAATTTCCTCCTGTCTTTCTCTCTTCAGAATGGAGTGGTTAGAATCCTTTTAAAAATTCCAAAGGTGCACATGCTGCGTCTAACGGTGTTTGGAATCATGTATTGCATCTTGGAAGGTCATGCAGGTCTGCTGGAAAGGGTGCGTGGCATCTCCTCAACAGTGAGGGTAGACAGGAGAGACCAGAAATTCCTTTGCTCTTGTCAACCTTTTTGGCCCAAGCTAAAAACTGCTTTCTCATCCTTGGCTCCAGTGGGTAGCACGTCCTTGAAGTTCTATCCTGGTGTTCAAAGGCTGTTTTGCTTATTTGTTATTGGGTTTTCCCAGACTTTTTTATGTTTTCATTTTCTTCTGTTTTTCTCCTCTCAATGCCTGGAGGCACTTTCTCACCATTACATAGTAGGATAAAATTGCAAAGCATACAGGCTAGCTCAAGGTTTAACAGGTGTGTTTGGAGGTTGGAGCCTGGGTTCCCCCTCACAGGGAAGGAGACAGGGTTTGTAATGAGGACAGAATTTCTGCAAGCCTCGGGGATGCACTGCTACCCAGGGTTGAGGGCTCCCAGCTGCCCTCCTCCCCAGCAGCCTCTGGAAAGTCCATGTGCATTTGAGGCCCCTTGGCATCTTGTTCTTTTCGGAGATTCATCACCTTCCCACATGCTCTGTTCTAAGCACTCTAGTCTTTACTTGCAGTTTGGGGAACCTCCTTATTTAGATCATCACTTCTCTTTGCTCTGATCTTTGCTTACCTAGCGTCATGACCAGACCCGACTCTAAAGATCAGCAGTCACAAAATAGCACATGAAGGTGCTATTGACCCTCCCTACAGAACTGCTAGCAGATCATACACCCAGTTTCCAAATCAAGCTGTTGGGATTTGAGTTGGAGAGTTTGGCCCTTGACCCTGGAAGGAAAGTAAGGTATCCAACTTAGTTCCTGCCTGAGAGTGGGAAGTTTTATTCATCCAGCCAGAGCTCAGAGCTTTTACAGCCGTGCGGTGAAAAAGTCTCCCTGTTCCGAAGTGGAAAAGTAAAAGTAAGGTTTTTTCTCTTATTTTATTGGATGCGGCTGATATCAGTAATGAAAAAATTTCTATCCCTGTTGCTGGGAAATTTTTTAATTTTTAAAGTATTGGTAGGGATGCGAGGTGGAGGGGGTGTACTTTCTTGCAAGGTGTTTCTGTCTTTACTCAACATTTTATAGCATCATTCAGATTCCTTGTCGTCTCCAGCATCATTGCCTTCCACAATAGGTTAACGGGTTAAAATTTTACTTTAGTAAAGATGAGGTCCAGGTGTGTGATTTTATTGTAATTTTATCAGGAGTTATTTCCAGAGCTCTTGAGGATGCATATTTTTACTTTTTTAAAAAAATAATTTAATTGGGATCAGGCCACTGCATGGTTTCTACTAGAAAGTTTTCCTTCCTTCCTTTTTTCTTTCCTTCCTTCCTTCCTTCCTTCCTTCCTTCCTTCCTTCCTTCCTTCCTTCCTTCCTTCCTTCCTTCCTTCCTTCCTTCCCTTCTTCTTCTTCTTCTTCTTCTTCTTCTTCTTCTTCTTCTTCTTCTTCTTCTTCTTCTTCTTCTTCTTCTTCTTCTTCTTCTTCTTCTTTTTTATTTTGCTATTGCAAGCTGCAATGAAGTGACTTGTAATTTATAATCTAAGTTTGATATTGTTAAACTAAACTGTAAAAACCAGCTTTGGGGTTTTGCTCATAAAATAAATATTTGAAAAATATAGCAATGAGGCTTGTACTGTAGAGGCAATGTCAGGGCATATATATCTGTGTATATGAATGTATAGGTATGTATTTTTTTCTGGAGACTCTTAAAAAGCATCGTACAAAACTGTGACTTTCTGTAAGCATCAAAGTATGAGGATACCCTGATAAGAAAGGAAGCACATTTTCTTTAATGACTTTTAATTTGGTTTTTAAATTCCATTCACAATTCACATTAACTTATTTTTTCAGTTTTATTATTTTTGCGCTAAAGAGTCAGCATATATGTGCTAGAATTTCTGTAAGCTGTAGTGCTCCTTAGCTGGGAAGAGATTTTTTCTTTCTTCCTAACAAGGAAGCTCATTTAGAAAGAAATGTTTATGTGAAGTGCTTGTCAGTTGGCATTTTTACTGGTTTTCTAACCCAAAGGTAAAATATAAAGCCATGTCTTTTTCTCACTGGCTTGTTGTTACTGGAAGGGTCCCTCCCTTGTTAGCTTGATAAATAATTTTACTAGGGGGACTCTGCTGTATTTTTATGCTTGCCGTCTATTTTCTTCTTGCTGCAAATAAATTTCTGTACTCAGAGGGCACTAAAACTCCAAACACATGGTATTTTCCCATTTTGCTGTTGGTTGCCTGAAATATTTATTCCATCTCATGTTTTAAATTAATTTTTTAAAGAGAAAAAATAATTTCTGATTAATAGTAAACAGAAATTAGTCATATATTTCTCAAAACTGTTGGGCTTGAATCTGGAAGTATAGATTTTTGAAAGGCTATATGTGTCAAACTCTGTCATATTTGTCAAATTGATGACAAAAGTTATTTATTGGAGGAATTTGTAAGTTTTCTCATTATAGATTTCCTTGTCTGTCTTTTCAACTTTAAATATTAAGCTGTTAATGTGAGAAATGAAGAGGGCTATAGAATTCTATCTAGAATCAAGGCACTAGACAATAAAATCTTTATATTTGAAAAAATAATACATGGTGTGAAAGTCGAGATGAAATTGATCATAGGTATCAGTATAAATACTGGCATCCAACTGAGTCCTGGGCATTTAGATTTGGAATTTCTTACTTGAAGCTTGGAGTGAATTACTGGAGCAAAATGGGTGATTCCTTGCCACACACTTAAGCAAACACACCTGAAAACACTGAAATAAAACAAAATTATGTATTCTGTAAATTAGAAACACAATGAACACAACACATAATAGATGTGCAATAAAATGTTTAATGAAGGAATAATCTTTATGCATGTTGATAAAGTTAAGTGATCATTTTAAATGAATGCCAAATGATCACATTCATTGGAATATGATGTTTTTTCAAAGCAGATATTCTGCTTGTTATTTTCTACTTATTTTTGGCTTATTAGTGGAGTTTTATTTTCTGAAATTGAAAAATAGTTTTACAAAGATATCAGAGCCATACATTTGAAACCAGAATGCCACCACGTGTAACCAATGTCAAGGGCATTGGAGAGACTGAATCAGTGGTTATCTGGAGCTCAGTTTCTGCGAAGATTACAAAAAATAAGAGGAAAATTTAGAAAAGGGGGGACATGAGTGAGTTCTCAAATATACATGGAACTCCAAAGGCAAAATTCAGAACATTTATTTTCTTAGGCTTTGAACATAATATTTAATCACAAAAATTTTACTATAGATACAAATATTGGTTACTAAAACATGTATGTATCTTCTTAAACATCTGTATAGATTTTATTTTAATATTCTCAGGTGTTTCAGAAATGAGGTAGATATTAATCTGATGACTTTCCCCTCTCCAACTCTGCAGTCATAGAGATTACTGAGAATCAGATTTTTAAATATTTAACAGAATTGATAGTCAGCATTTCTTCTGGTCACTTTGAGGCCATATCAGTTTGTTGAGAATTAGAGGAAACTTTCGTGGAGTTGAAAACCATGATGTTCCACTCAACCCTGCCCTTTGAAGGTCATCCAAAGATAGGTTATGATGATGACAGCTACCATCAATTGTGGACCTATGCCATCTTTGATCCTTACAACAAGTAGATGGATAGATATTTTAATCCCCTTCTACAAATGAGGAAACTCAGGCACAAAGTGATTAAGATATAATTTAACCCTATACCATAGTCATGGAGATATTTCTAGATAGACCCCATGATACCCCTGCCCTAGTAGTTTATTTTCTTTTTCCCAATGAAAAAGGCTCAGTATTTCACCTTAGCACATGGAATATGAGCTCAGTTGCCCTCTTTCCTTGGTCATCTTTTTCTGAATGGGATTGAGTGAGGCCTAGAAGAAAATACATTATAATCTGACTAAGTATCTAAAGACCAGAATTAGACTTCTCATGGTCATGACCCCAAGGACCCCTCCAGCTTTAAAAACAAATGACTCTGTGGTTTGATTTTGGCAGGTAACAGAGGAGCCTTTCCCTTCTTAAAGATAAAGATTGTCATTTCAAGAGCATTTAAAAAATAATAGGTGGTACATTTCCTTAATACCCTGTCATGTGTAAAGTACCAGGTACACAACTGACACTCAGGAAATTGCTGGATAGTGAAGATAAATCAGTATTAAATCATTCCATTAAAAGCCCCGTTTAAAAAAAGTTGTCAGCAAAATTGGTAGTAACATAAAAAAGAATACACAGTTTCTACATTTGTAAAATATGGCTAGTTTCTCAAAGGCTGGTACAAAGAATTAAATACAATAATGTATGTAAAGCACTTGGCACAGAGTAAACATCTGCCATGCTTGGCCTGTATCACTATTACATAGAATAAAACTTTGACCTTGACACCTTGAAGCCTTGAAGTTTGTTTTAGAATAACTTTGATGTATGACATTGGACTTTTTCCCCTCTGCTTTTAAATAAGTGGTGTCAAAGTTGGAAGATTGAGAAGAATCTAGAGTAGGAGTTTATAACTATTATCTGTTCTCCCTTGAAAAACTATCACCACTCCCTCCAAAAAATATTTTAAAGATATTCTTGGTCAGTTCTGTGCTCAAATAATTTGTGGAAATTATGGATTAGACAAAGTTAAATATTTAATTTTGCTACTGTTCATCTCAGAAGCTTTAATGCTAATATGTATTGTGACCATTCATGGAGAAGGACTGTCTGATACCTTCCAAACTTATTTGAACATGGAAGCTGTTTTCTTATTAACCATCTCATGGAACTAACATTACACAGGGCAATTTTGAAAAATGGTAGTCAAAATGTGAAAGTCTGATGGAGTTATTTTATTTAGTACCAAAGAACCCCTTTACCAATTTCCCCCCATGAAACTCATGTTCTCAAAGATTCGCTTGTAATTCAGTGTGTTTGTATTGTTAATCAGAGGTCTCTATAACAGCTGTAGGGCTTCTGACCAGCAAGAGAGGTGATATAATTCCACTGCTACATATGCAGTCAAAAGCATAGAAAATCTTATATGGGGTTCTTCCACAGACCTTTGCAATAATGGATTCCATTACTCATGGATGCCATTACTGCCTTCATGGCACATGACAATTAACTTATGGGATTTTGGTACTCTAATTTAGGATCTTCTGCTACAACAGAAAACCCAAGTTAACTGTCAAATTTGGCCTGGCCATTTGTGATTAGGTGAGCCTTACAAAGAACTTAGAAGTTCTGTAAGAAATGTGTGAATTATCTAGAATCTTGGACATAAAAACTGTGCCTTCAGGTTTCTGTTACTTTATTATAAGGATACAGGTATATATATTAAGGGCATGAGATACAAGCTGAGAGTGGGTAGCATTAGTAATAGAGGTTCATTTTTTTGTCTCTCTTCCTTCCCTTTTCTCTTTTAGCACATCAGCTTCATGCTCTCTATAGAATAAAGGCAGGCCTTCTCTGCTTTAGAGTACACATATTGCCCATTCTCACCTCTTGGTCCCACCCTAAATAAACATTCCCAGCAAGATTCGTAGAAACTCTAAGTTACAATTTCCAGAATAGATCGCTGATTGGCCCAGCTTGGTCAGATATCTATCATTCATCCCTCATGGAGGCTGTCTGCCTAATCTGATTTTCTGAGATTGGGTTAGACAAGGATTGGGACAGAAACTGGGACCCAAGACTCTTATACACCCATTTAGAAAGTAGGTGTGAGTAGAATTAGGGCATCAACAAATTTCTGAACCTAGAAGCAGGCTGTCAACTTTGGATACACCTGTGGAGCTTTATAAAAATTGATGCCCTGCCTTAGATCAGTTAAATCAAGACCTCTAGGAGCTGCTGAGGCTCAGGCATCAGCATTTTTTTTAAAACAATTCTCAGCAATTTTAGTGCAGAATCAGGACTGAGAATTTCTAGTAGGAGAATCCAGGTACACCGTTATCTATGGAAACCCAGAAAGTGAAATATCCGCTGGTGAATTTTCCATATTTGATGGTTATGTCTTACAACTCAGCATTTTTCAGGTCCAGTTGGAAATTAAAAGAGATGAACACTTGCTTTGTGTTCATCTGGCCTCCTCTATTCTGTAGAAGGAAGACGAAGGCAGTCAGATAAGGCGTGCAGGGAAAGTGAATCAGAGCTGGTGTCCAAAAACCTCCACTTAGGACCTGCCTTGGCCACTAAAGTAGCCATGTCACCTGGGCAGGCCACATGACCCTGATTATCTTGCTGTGTTTCATTTTTTTTCTTTTGGGAAATGGGTCATTTGAGGTTGAATCAGAGGCCTTCTTGAGTCTACACAATCAATTAGGCGATGTGTTCATCATAGATCCAGCATATGAATGAGGGGAGACATTGAGGATTTTTACCAAGCAGAATAGCTTATTTTAAACATGTGATGGGGTGTGTGTGTGTATGTGTGTGTGTGTGTGTGTGTGTGTGTGTGTGCGTGTGTTAATTCTGCATAGACAAGAGAATAATGTATTTAGCTATCAAGTTACAAGAAAAAAATTTTTACAAACTTTTGCCGATGCCAATGAGAGATATTTATATTATTAGGGTTATGAAAGAAACAAAACCAAGGAAAATTACTCTGGCTGGAATTAACCAAGATGTTTGATCACACACTATCAGACACATTGATCCTCTGCTAAAGCATAGCATTCAACCACACAAAAATGGCCTGCTCTGAAGGTCCTCTACACTCTACCTTGTAAGACAATTGCCTTTTATATTTCTTATCTCCTCTTGGGCTCTAAACTCTGTGAGCGTGGAGTTCATGCCTCATTTATTTTTGTGTCCAGCACAGCCCTGCATCTATCGGTGAGCAGCATGCAGCCTCTGTGCCTCAGATCCTTTCTGGAAAGAGGCAAGGAGTACCTGGGTAAGGAGTTAGGTGCACATACAAACAAACAAATAAGAGCCCAGTGAAATCTTCTTAAAGGATGAGGATGACATCTTTGCAACCTCAAAATTAGAGGTTGTTCTCTTAATCCTCTCCCGGCTTTTTAAAAGACCCTTATCCTGACATTTCCTTGACACTTTTGTGAGCAAAGTCTCCTTTCCTGGACAGCTGGTTAAATATAGTCTGCACCGAACCTATTTCTTAATGTCCTCTTTTGGAGAGCTCTTGGAAAATAGACACTTTTTCTCCAGCTGGTTTGGCGTCAAAATTGTTATGTTTCATTTTAAGCTTTAATTCAATGAATGCTTATCGTGCATCTGATATTCTAGAATGTGGATTTGGTGATGGAGGATTCACAAACAAATAGGATACAGTTCTTGCTCTCAAGATTTACTACGGATGCAGAAAAAAAAAAATGCTTGTCCTGTTTGATGAAAGCTTTCCAGAAGATAGGGTTGAGGTGAACAGGAGGAGGGCACTCATTTCGTTTTTTTTGTGAACACCATGTGCAAAAGCAAAAGCTAGGTAAGTAGCCAAAGGAAACTAGGATTATTTTTTAACTTGGGAGAGGGAAGATCTTCCTTAGCCTAATGTAACACCCAGGTGCTATACAGAAACAGATTGATAAATTTGGCTGCATAAGCAAACTACACATAGCAAAAATGCAATAGCAAAATCAAAAGGCAAACAACATTGTGGGAATAATTACGACCAATAAGACAGTCAAAGAGCTAATTCCCTTAAAAGAGGAACTCTTATAAATCCATACAAAAGACGATAAACAACCTGGTAGGAAAATGGGCGAAGAATGAACAGCTTTTAGAAAAGTAAATAGAAATGACCAATAATCTTATGAAACAATGTTCATTCTCACTCATAACCAAATAATAATAATAATTAATAATAATACTTTTGGCTGAAATGCAGGGCAATAGGCAGTCTCATACATTTTTGTGAGGCTATAAATTGTGCAACCCCTTAGGTGGCTAATTTTTATAGTATCGCATAGCATAGAATGTTCACTAACCAAACACCTTGTTATACACATTTCATGCTTGGGGATTTTAATTCAATACAGCAGTCTGAATATAGCTGGAATGAAGAGTGTGTTTATGGGCGTGAGTTGGGGAAGGAAGGATTGCCCCGGACACGGACCAAGATGGGCAAACAGGGTTCAGATTGAGAAGAAATTGGAAGGTTAAGACCACAGAACACATGGGAACAGAAGACACACACACACAAAAAAAAAACAAAAACAAACAAACAAACAAACAAAAACCCAAAAGACAAAAGAGAGGACAAGGGCGTTTGGTGTCCTGACAATTTGCACATTTGTTTACCTTCCCTGAAGCTACTTCTGCCTCGCATTCGCTTTTACAAATGTGAAACCATGCAGGGGTTCGTCCACTTCCTGATGAGTCTGAATTTGCTCCATGCTCCCCACCAGATAAAAGACTCATGTGTGTTAATTGAATTAAGGCTGGTATTGTTCATCGAGCTGTGGCAGCGGTTTCTCTGTTCCAGCCCTTTGCTATATCATCTGCATTGTCACAGCCAAAGTGTTGGGGGAAGTGAGGGAGGGGCATTTTTCAAAGAACCACTGGGGGATTTGGTCATGTGTCTGCCATTAACATCAATCACAGACGCAGGGCAGAGATGCCTCTCACGTCCCTCCACACACCTCTTTGAAAAACGTCCCCTATGGTGTTGCTACCAGGCTCCCCTCCACTGATACGGGATTTGAGGCCTTTGAAGTTGGTTGTGGAAATTTCACTGCTTTCTTTGACTCCAGCAAATTGCTCCAAAATGCTACAAATGTAAAAAAGACTAAGGGAGCTTTAGCAGCAGCTTAGAGGTGGAATCCCCTTAAGCCATTGATAGAAAAATGTGTTTCTTCTTTCAGTTTTTAATTTGTGAGTTATATTTTAAAATACAGCAATGCAGTTCCAGTCTTCTCTGGGAAGAAGAAAACGAGAGTGAGTCGCATGCTGGGTAATGAGAACAGGGGTAGATTCTGCAGCAATCATTCTTTGAACTTGTCGCATTTGAGGGGCAGATCCTGACTCAGGGGCAAAGCGGATCGTAAAGAAGTTGTCTGAAATGGATTTTGTCCGAAGTACTCAAAAAGCATTTCTAACATGGTGTCAAGCCTTTCCAAGGTGAATCTGGATTTGATTGGGTGTTGAGGCAAGTTGTCCATGCTGCACCCCAAAATCCTGCAGCCTCGTGTAGCATAAAGCTAGGAGAAGACAGGTTAGGGATATTTGAACCCACTGCTTCAATCTAGGAACAGCGCTTACTGATGTGCTTAAAATTTTGCCTTTGGAATTTTCTGTCTTAGAGGAGAAAATGGGGCTGGGTGCCTATTCTGGAAGTTCTCGCAGTTGTTTTATTTTCCTAGTTTGCTCACACTGAAACAAGTGAGAAAGAAATATGGATCGGTAGAATGACCAGTAGATGCTCCCCAGGTTTCACTTACCACTGCCATAAATTTAAGGATTTGGCACCAATCATAGGTTTTCAAACTCATTTTAGTTTGTTTTGTTTCAGCAGAGGAACCATTTGTAAAATGAAAGTTTATGTGGGATCACTGTATGAGAGAGAATGAGAGGCCGCTGAGGGTGGAGCTGGCCTTCCAGGTCCCTGACCCTTCTCCCCTCCCGCTCAGGACTGCAAGATCTCTCCAGCCAACTTGGAATCTCTTTTGAGAATCATTCTCCAAGGGAACGCCAGCTCAGACAGTCTTTGAGGTGGCAGAGGACCCCTGTCCCTCACCGGGAACACTTAGAGACACCTCAGGGTGGAGCAGATTACACAGACATCAGTGTCAGACTTTTGTGACTTTGGGAAAGTCACCTCCCCTCTATATATGAGGATGATAGAACTAGCCTCATGGGATTCTTATACTGGTTAAGTGAGCAAGCTGAAGCAGTATATAGTAAGTGCAATATCAGTGGGCTCAAGTGATAGCAGAGGTGACTAGTCATAACCATGTCTCCTTTGCTCAGAACATTGTTGATCCTTTTTCTTGGGATTCAAAGGAGTCCCACAGTCTAGTTGGCAAAAGTTGACTGCTGCTTTTTTTTCATCTTCCTTTTATTTTTTTCTCTTGCCTGTCACATGTCTCTTTTTCTCTTTGCACCACACTAGACTGTGTTCCAGGGTTCATATCTTTTACTCCTTATGCTCAGCATTTAGCACAGGGACTCACACAGAACACACACCCAGTACGTTTGCCAGGCCAACTCTCAGTGGCGTGCCAGAGCCCACTCCTACAGTCTGGAAAGAGCCAGCTGAGTGAGCCTCTTCTCAAGTCCAGTTAGGCACTTCCCCCTGGTAGCATGAAGTAGGCCATGGTGGGAATATTTGCATTACAGAATGTGAATGCGATACAATCAGAGCCCTTTATCTCCCACCCCTACCAACCAGAGAGCTAGTTGTTAAACGTTTAGCAGCATACCACAGCGTGAGATGCCTAGATGAAAACATGGACGGTGAACAGAGCAGTATCAAGTGAATCTAATACATTGCTAACATCGCGGCTCTGATGATAAGCACATGAAGCAGAGGAGGAGAGATTGTTGTGGGCTGGAGGCATCAAAGAAGGATCTTAGGGGACAGGAAGATTATGGGCATATAAGAAGAATGGAAAGGCTGTTCCAGGATACGGGGGTCAGGGTAGGAAAGGAGACTGCTGGGTTAATAAGGGAATGGCTTTGGAATTTGCAGAGGAGGGTGAAATTGGCTTGTCCATAACTGAGTAGGGGTCGGTGAATAGTAGGACAATTTGGAAAGATGAAGGGGTCAGGTGAGGCAGGACCTTGGAGGATGCTCAGGTGTTGTTAAAAGTTGAATTCCTTTTTCACCAGCGGCAATGACTCTTGTCGTTGCAGATGTGTCTTACCTTGCAGATATTTCCAACTTAATGCAAAGCATTAGCTTCCCATTTTAATGGTTTTCTCAACCTCTTGAGCTGGAGTGGAGTCCAACTAAATAGTTTCTAAAAAGTTTAGAAAATTGGGTAAATTGATGGAAGAGAGAGCCAAACAAAACAAAACAAAACAAGAAAACAATGAGTGTGGCTGGGCTGTCTGGGGCTGCGGTTTAAGGCTGAGAGCAAAGGGAACCACTACATGATTCTTGCTGCTTCTGTCCAAGATTTGGGCTGATGGGTCATAAGACCAACCTCAGTGGGTTTTCATTTTAATGCTTGGATTTTGACCAGTGCCTCCCTGAGAACTGGGGTCATCTCCTTCATGGTTCCATGGTTCTCAACCTCAGCTACCCATGAGAATAGTTTGGAAAGCTTTCAAAATCTTAGCACCTCAGAGCCAGCCTGGATGAATTATATCAGAATCCTGAGGTGGTACCCCAGCATCAGTTCAGTTTATGAAGGTCCCCAGGTGATTGTAGCACTCAGCCAAGATTAAGGCACATGGTCGTGAGACACTAGATCTCAAGCATCAGATCACCTGGAGAATTTGTAAAACTCTGATTTCTAACCCCTAAAATTTCCAGTTCAAGCAGTCTGGGGGTGGAGCCTGAGAATTTATACTTGTTATGAGTTCCCAGGTAATGCTGGAAGGGACCACACCTGAGAAGCACTGCCCTGAGGTCATTGAGGCAGCATCTGGAAAACAATCTAATGGAGTCAGGTAGACTGGGTACAGCTCCCAGCTCTGAAGTTCTCACCTGTATAATTGTTACCGTTTGTTTAAAGCAGTGGATCTTAAGGGTGGGGAGGTGATATTGTGCCCCAAGGGACATTTGGCAACATCTGGGGACAATTTTGGTTGTCCCAACTTGGGGACTGGGTGCTACTAGCATCTAGTAGGTGGAGGGTAGGGATGCTACTAAGAATTCTATAGTACACAGGATGGACCCACAATAAAACATTATCCAGGTCAAAAAAGTTCAATTGTGCTGAGATTGAGAAACACTGAATTACAGTCTCAGAGCTTCTTTTGGCTTCATATATGAAGTGAGAATAGTCATACTTGTTTTTCTAGATCACTGCTAAGAATAAATGAGATCCTATAGATAAAGTGCTGTGGGCAGGAAGTTCTCAATACATAGTAGTAGTTCCTAACCTCCCAGCGGAGTATCTGTGAGTTACAGTGATATAAACTTGGCTGAGGGACTTGACCTCCATGGACCTGTTTTCTCATCTGTGAAATGGGCACAGTTATGGCACCTAACTCTTGAAGGGTAGTTGTGAAGATTAAAGGAGATAATCTATGTTTTTTATTATACCCTTACACAGACCTTGGAGAGTCCAAGATGCTCACTTACCACTTCTCACTTTGCAGGTTCGCTGTACATGTGGGAAGGTAGCTAATTTCTAGTGTCCAGGTTGTGAGAACTCAGTTACAGCAGCGGGAATAGAGCGACCTCTTAACATTCCAGACTGGACCTGAGACTCCCAGGCCAGACGGGGCTGCACTGTCCAGCTGCACATGGCTGTTTGGAAAACCTGATGTTTAATTTTTTGCTTACACATTTCTAGACTCAGTACAGGTCTGATTTAATGAGAAATTGGTAACAAAAAATGTCTAGAAGACAAAGCACTTCAGGGACCCACATTCCATAGGTCGACAGATCTAAAGGCCAAAAGTGACTCAGGGTGGCTCCCTCACTGCCCCAGTCCTCCCCACCTTCCTGATGGAGCAGGAATTTGAACCCAGGTCTGTTTGACTCCAACACCTGGTTTCTCGACCAGCCCATGGCTTTCGATGTAAGTTGCATCAGGAACCCTGGGGTACCAGGGACCATCCACAGACACCCCTCCTGCCAGACCTCCTCTACAGAGAGCCTCCTGCTCCCATCTCAATGACAGTCTCAGAGGTAAAATGTCCTTTCTCTAATCTGCACGCAAAATGGATTTTAACAACTAGGTTTTATTGAGAAACTGACTCCCTCTTCCCCACCCCCAGCATTCGAAAATATATTGTCTTCTTTACTGTAGTTCATTTTGCCTTCCGAGGTGATTAATGAATTAAAGATGCAGTGTATTTATTCTTTTGCCTGATTACCATTCTGTAATAAATCTAAGTGCTGGAGTCTGTCGATACAGGAAGGCCAACCTTCCTCTTTGGAAAATAAAGGTTTGTACATTAAGCTTAACATTCAGCTCTCCGATGCAGGAGAAAATTTGTTTTTAGAACCTCTTAAAAATAAGTGGGAAGCTCAAAGGGACACTAGCTGGCAGCTAGAAGATTCCATTTCTGTGAACAAGAAGGCAATTTTCATATACTTCCCTGGCCATGGGGAGGCCTGTTGACCTATAGACAGGATTTATTTACTGGGCATAGTGAATATCAAGCTATTCATGGAGGTGATGGTAGGGAGGGAGTTGACATGCACAAAGACCTCGTCCCATTCCTGTGAGATCCTATCAGCAATTTAAAATGGCACTGTGGATGAACTGCACTAATCTCTGGCTGAATGGCCATTTTCTTAGCCTCATATGACTAAGCAAGTTAGAGGGGAGTTGCTTGCTGGTCCTAGGGAGAGAGAGGTCCTGGAAGGCAGAGAGGCAGAGCTGTGGCTTGCATAGGAGACCAGGAGAGCATGGTGGCTAAGAGCACCACTGTCAGAGTTAGGCAGGCTCTCGTCCCGCCCTGCCTTTTCACCTACTAGCTTTGTGCCTCTGTGCAAATTCGGTTTCCTCATCAATCCAATGGGATGTTGACTTGCCGAGCACAGGTGCAGGCATGGGGCAGACCTTTGCCTTCTGAGGATCTCATTTCATGTAACTCTCATCCAATTTGATGTGTACCAGGACAGGAAGCACATAGAAAGAAACAAATAAGATTAGGTTGATAATATCATTGGCAATTTCCTTTTCTTTATATTTATCTTTTAAAAAGAAAAAGCATAAAACACAGCATACAAAAGCTCACGTGGTCCATGGCTTATATGGGTTCATTTCTCAGCTGCCACTGATTGGACATTATATATATACATAATACACACACACACACACACACACACACATATGTATAATATATATATACACATATACATGTGCACATGTAATTACATATATGTATATATTTACATACATTTGTATATGTATTTGTTTTACACACACACACACACACACACACACACACACACACACACACACACATATATATATATATATATATATATATATATATATATATATAATTCATACTGAGGTAGTAATCAAAAATCAGATTGAATACGTTCCCCTTCTAGCTAATATTTACATTTTAATGGTAAGTAGCCTTTCTTTATATGCAATTTATCCATCCCCAGACAGTGCAGGAATTACCTTCAAGGACTCTATAAAATCCCTTTGAAACATATTCAAGATTCTGTCCAAGTTAATTTTCCTGGAAAGAGGTTCCCCATGTTCATCAGAGCCTTAAACTATCCAACAGCCAAAGAGAGTTTGGAAATTAAATCACAGGTTCCATGGCCTGGACTGGTGGGAGTGAGTGTCAGGGATGGGAGGTTGCTCAGTGTTTTTAAAATTACACCAAGACTAATGATGCTGGCAAACTAGACTCTAGCTCAAGGTTGCCACTAACTGGTGGGGTACTGGACACCACTCTTTGACCTCAGTTCCCTCCTCTGGAAAATGGGGATAATAGAGACCACACTGTGGCATGGTCAGAGGAATTAGGTGGCCAGGACACAGTGCGAGTGGGGTGACAGGCCAGGATCAACCCTCTGCAAACATGTTTGATTGTCAGGTGGCTTCCATGGTTTCTTCCCCTGTGAAGGAGGATTCTGCTCCTTTCTGGCTGACTGTCAGCTTGCAGGGAGGGACTGCAGGGAGGGTTAGAGACCAAGCAGGGTGGCCTCTGACACCTAATCTGCACCACTGCTCCTGACCAGCCCACATCCCGCCCACCCCTGTCTCCCAGTTCTCCCAGTTCCTTCAGAAGATGACAAGTGAAGTCTTGCTCCAGCAGGGATGTTATTAGACTCCCAGATATATTATTTTCAAATGAGCGAGTATGTCTGGTTCATAGCTTCTTTCCCTCACCTGTCTCAGAGTCCCACTGTCACACCACTGGACTGAGTCCTCATTCTTCCTTCCCTAAACAACTCCTTCCTCCTCTGCTGCAACCAGAAAACAACTTTCTAGGTAACAGATACAAGAAAGAAGTGCTCCAGCAAGGCAGGCTTGCTTCTAGGACCAAGAAATACTCCTTCTACTTTCTCTGCAACAAAACAAAATATTGCAAAGGTAGAGGAGAGAGCCTGCCCCACGGGACACTGAATCTAATCATGCAGTGAAAGCCTCCTACTGGGCAGTCCCAGGAGGCCTGAGGGGATAGCAGTGGCAATGGAGGAGGAAATATGTTGAAAGCATATTTGCTACACTTGACATACATCCACCTAGAAGGTCCTCCCTTTCTGCTTTTGAAATAGGAAGAATTGTAAACTGATTAAGAAGCTAATAGCTGGGGCTGCCTTTCCCAGCATCTCCAAATGGTCACAAGTGATTCTACTCTGAGGAGTCTGCATGAGACTTTTTGAAAGTGAAAAACATTAGTATAGGAAGCAAAAGACTTTCTTCTTCCTCACCAGAATTGCCAGATATGACACCCACTGAATCAGGATCAAATGGAATCAGATATGACACCCCCAAGGTCATCCAAGCAGTCAAACCCATTTCATGTGTGTTTGTTTATTTTTGCTAGCTATTTATTTATTAAAACATCTAGAGTATTGCTGTCCAATAGAAATGTAATATGAGCCACATTAAAAATTTTCAATTTTATAGCAGCTACATTAAAAAATGTTAAGAGAAACAGGTGAAATGAATTTTATTTAAAACCCAATACATTAAAATATTATGTGACCACTGTGATCAATATAAAAATGTATTCATGAGATATTTTATAATCATATTTTTTTGGTGCCAAATCTCTCAAATTCAATGAGTATCGTCATTTGGATGCTAAATGCTCAATGGTTGATGTAAAATATAATTTAACTAAAACAATAAAGATTTGCTTAATAGGAAAAAAAATTTATATGAGTTAAATTTTTAGATTTAAAAGTAAAGTAGTAAGAATCAGATACAATAAAAAATTCAATTCCTAAGACATATTCTAAGTACTGCAAAGCCACATGAACCCAGTTGTTATATCACTAGATGGTACTCAGATTTCTAGAGTTTGGGAGTTATCTGAGTTATCTGGTTGAAAAGCACTAACCACCAGTCTGAGATTTAGCTTTATCTGGTACCTGGAAAGTCCAGTGCCTTATGGACATGGCCTTTAGCCTATATGCTAGATCTGCCAGAGGATAAGTTCCAGATGTCTGTTTTTGCACTTTAAACACCTAACATGGCATCTGCACTTATTAAATAACATGTGCTTAATGAATATTTGCTGAATGGATGGATGAGCAGGAGAAGGGACAAATAAAGAACTTCCTGCCAGGTAGATATATGTGAATTCCAAACAGGAACCTGAAGGGATTTTTGGGGGGAAGTAAGGTGGGGTGGGGAGGATTCTGAAGAAGTAAGGAGGAGCCTACATCATTTTCTGGACCAAGGAAGGGGCTGGATCCAGGGCAGGTATGGAGGTCTCCTGCTAGAGCCACTCCTTGGGTGGGATGATGTTTCTTCTTCCTCTTCTATTTGTTCTCCTAAGAAGTAAGTTCTAGGTTAGAACTCTGGATAGCAGCTTCCTGGTGAGTGTGAGGCCCTTTCCATAGCAGAGACTCTTAAAAATGAAGGTTGGAGAGAGCTTGAAACTCCCAGGTCTGCAAACGTTGGGAAATTGCCTTCTTAGGTCTGTGTTTACAGACAAAACTGAGAAACATCTGGTAGTGTTCATTGTCGATAGCATACAAAAATGTGTGTGCTTTGGTTAGACAATGAAACTAAGCCTTTAAAATGGATGTTCCTCAAGAACTAAAAGCTGTGTCTCTGACTCCTGGGTTCTGGAGCACCACTTACTTAGTCATTCATTCATCCTTCCATTTGTTTATTCATTCACCTGTCACAACATCTGTTAAGAAACCATTGTGAGAGGCTGTGGGATGCTGAGAGTATAGATGGGAACAAAAGGCACCTGCCCTGGCCTATCTGCAGCTACACCATGTGTTGGCATAGCTGGACTTTAAGCAAACAATTGTGCTAAGTCCCATAAAGGCTGAGAACAGAGTGCTGTAACCAGACCTGGTCTGAATATTAGGAGATGTGAGATTAGCACTGAATATTAAGGCTGAGAAAGATTATCTTGAGGAGTTAGGAGAATGAGGATAAAAAATGGGAATGTTTTCCAGGTAGAACTAAGGAACATGTCAGAATGTTGAAGACAGGAAGGAGCTGAAAACTGGCCAGTTTCGGCTGGTTGTGAGCCTGGTGGCAAATGCCTCGTGTCAAGGCCAGAGATGCTGTTGAATGCATTCTTGGCTCCTTTATCACTAGGTTGGTGCCCAGCCAAATATTGGTGCCCTCAACAAATATTCCTGAATTAATGAAGACAAATGGTTATCTTGGGGAGCCCTAGCCTTGGGGACAGCTCTTGTCAAGCCCCCAGACGTACCTTTTCTCTTAGCCCTTTGAGTTCTGTTTTGAACTGCACAGATGATTGTTCTAATGTTCTTTGGCTTTGGAAAACGTTTTATTTCTCTCTCCAGGACATCGCCTAGAATTGCACATGTTTAAAGAGAAACACACAATACAGTTCAGGTTATTTTTTATTCTTAGCTATATAGACAGTTTGTTTGTTTGTTTTCAACACTATGTTGGTTCAACTTAATTTGAAATACCCAGATGGAGGATTGCATAGATTTCCCTCCTATATTTTTTCATCTCAAATCTTTTAATTTCTCTGTTTTAACCAACTGAGTCTCCAAAGCCATATGTGACTTATGGAATTTTTTTAAAGAACAGCATTAGTGACATAGACATAAGGGAGAAACAGAAAACAAAACTAAATAAACAGATCAAAACAATGGTATGGTAGAACTTTCAAGGCCCCATGATCTGCCCATCAGATACCCAAACCATAAACTGAAGTGATTGAGAAAAAGTAAAAAAAAAAAAAAGTGAACTATAATGCCATCAGCATGTTTTATTTCTGTTGGCTCCTACAATTTAAAAATGGAATCATGTTTAACATCTTAATTAGAGACATTAATGTACAACAGTTTTTATTTTTTTAGATGAACATTTAGTAATTTACTCTGGAAGTAAATTATATAGTCAATTTATCTACAGTGACAGGTCAATAAAACAGTGGAAAGCTCAAGCTTTTCAATCACCAGATATTTGTTTTCTGTTTTTACTACTTAATGGAGGGCAGGGCCACAGGTGAAGGAGTGTGTGCAGTTCAGGGTGGACGCTGTGGCTTTCGAGATCTGCCACTTTCAGGCTTCCCCTTTGAAAGACCCAGTCTAATTCTTGCCAGCTGTCATGAGCTTAGAATTTGCTTACAGACATACACTGTCGGAGAGAAAGAGTGACAGGCCTTTTGGTTCTTGCGATGTGGATGGTTGGGGTGATTCAAGTGGTAAACCAAACTCCTGCCTGCTTTTAACAGTGGTTCGTTCTAACGAGAGTGTTGTGCACGTTCACAAACCATCAGGAGCGGAATCAAGGGGCCTCAGCGGGCTTTCTGCAAGGTGGTGCCAGCTTGGTTAATAGCTAAGCCCACTCAAACCACGGCCAGTGTCCTCAAGCGCAACACTCGTGTGTGACGAGTTGTACTGTGGTTTCAGAAATGGCTATTAGATCAAAGTAAACAGCCCCAAACAAACACAAAGAGACCAGGCGAGATTACAGAGACACACCCTAGGGAGGGGTTTTTGTGGTGTTTCTCTTGGTTCCGAAGAAGAAGCATGCATATGTTCAGCCAAGAATAAAAAAATTCTGTGAATAGTCTGCCTGACTTCAGAGAGAGGAAGCGTGAAGGCTACACTGTGACCATCTCTGAGAGTTTAAATCTTCCCCAAGATCAGGAGGGCATCCCTATTACAAACATGAGGACTAGGTTACAAATCCTGGAACCAAAGGTTTGTTTTCCCCAGGAAAGACACTGCACTCATGAAACCCCAGCTTGATGGGAAGATTTAGGAGGGCAGAGAATATTCGTCTGGCTCGGTGGTCTATCCTCAGGGCCTTGGTCTGTATTCAAACTTTTACTGAAAATCTCCCATTCTGTGCTTCTTCAGGAGGCTCAGCTACCCCATGATTCACTCTCTGTGGATAATGGAGCTGATCCGCTAAAGTCTGATCCCAGCCTTCCCTTTCTTCTTAAGTGAGGGAGTAAATGATAATATAAAGTCAGTTCCAATAATACTAATCTTATGACGCATTTCTAATTTTAACCCAAAGAAGTGAAGGGCTGAACTATGGTCATTTGAAACGAGAAATCTCAGCAATTGAGGTTAGCCAGGGAGAAGACTGTGTGACTTTGACTGTGACATTTCCTTGAGATGGGTTGCTCTAACCACCTACCTACCTTCCTTCCTCATTTCCTCTTTCCCTCCCTTTCTATTTTTAGTTTAAAGCTTCCAATATACTTGTTCAGTATGGTCGAGCTCCAGCGTGAATGGACACGATTCCCCTCCACACTTTGACTTCCAGCTTTCTATGGCAATCATTGTGTTAATAAAATGGCTGTCATAGACCAAATTGATCTAGTTGTAAGGTATTTTGGTTTGGACAATTTCTGTCTGGCTTGCTCTATGCAGCCATCAGGTTCCAGAACAGTTACACAATTTGATATGTGGGAGTGGGCGGGAGAGGCCAGCGTGCTTCCCCTGAGCTGTTCCCATCACAACATGGAGCCTTGACTGTGTCCTTCCCAGATGTACCCATCAACCTTGGCTTAAATGTCACTTCCCTAAGAATTCTTCTCTTACTACCTAAATTAATTTTTGAGTCTCAGATTTGTGAACCCATACCACCTGCATATTTCTATATATGTGCAATTCAGCTCCCTGGGATGAGTCTATTTCTTCTGTATCCCACCCCTCACAGAGTACACAGCATATACCAGATATTTAATATCTTGCAGTTGCAGATGAGAAATTACATGACCCCTGTCTTTGCAATAACTAGCATTATTGAAGGATGATTGTGTTCAGGGATAACATAGATCATCTTACTTAATCTTTGCAACATTCAAAGTTGGCTGCTGTTATGATCCCTATTTTGCAGATGAGGAAACTGAGTCATAGAGACTTTGACATTCTAAAGGCCACATAACCAGTTACACAGAAGGGTTAGGGTACAAATTGTCAGCTACACTCAGTGCATAGAACATAGTCTTAGTTCACTTGTGCTCTGCATTTGGGCTGATTCTACTGGTGTATTTAGTGATTCTTGCTTACAGCTAGGGTTTTCTCACTCCCTCTCTGCACCTGGGGGCCTAGAAAATGCTGTGACAAGATCGTTGGCAAAGAGAGGCTCCAGTTTTCTCCCCCTCCACCCTCGAACTGCTGATCTTGGCCATTGTCTATTTTTCTCCTCCAAAAATGGAAATTTTGGGAAATTACCTTGGCAGAAAAGTCTTTCCTAGCTCTTCTCCAGTAGCACAAGCATTGATATAGCTGGCACTAACAATGGAACTGAATTAAAAAAAAAAATCTCGTTAGCTAAAGTCAATCAAATGGAGTGTTGGCTGAAGAGAGCTTGTTTGTGTACAAAGATTGAAGAGAACCCACAACTGAAAATCACCAACATAGGTGACACTATTCGAGTACTTTCCTTGTGTCAAGCACTGTTCTAAGCTCTTCATGTATATTCAATTTTTACAGAAACCCTATTGTGTGATTATGATTAATTATCCCCATTGTTCAGATGAGTAATCAAAGCATAAAGAGATGCTCTAACTTGACCTAGAGCACATCACTAATATGTGAAGGCATCAGTAATTTCTTATGTTATTGTTCAGTTTGCCACAAAACATCACCAGCAAATCTTTGGGCTTCAACCTCTTTAAGGCTGAGATCCCCTCAGATGAGATCCTTTAGTTTTAAATCTCCTGAAGATTTTCTTCTGGCTTCAGGTGATAAAGGCCAGGAACCATGGAAATCAGGAACCCAGCACAACTCTATCTAAAATCAATATGCTGCACCAGATAATGGCAAAGCTTGTGGACACTTAGGGCATACTTTGAGCAGGAGCTTGAGCTAAGTGGTAAAGGCTGTATAGGAATTTACTGGCTACCCAAAGGGAGAGGAAGACATCCCAGAAACAGTGAGGTGTGAAGTAGTAAAATTTATTTGGTATTACTGACTGAATGACATAAGCTCAGACATAGTGGTGTGCTGAAGCACAAGCTGACTGTCAAATTTTTAGGAATTTTGTAAGCTGATTGTTAAACAGCCATTATTTAAAATTAAATTATATAAAATTACAGCTAAATATATTACAATTAGGAAATTTTGATAAGGTAATATGAAAACAAAAACATCACTTCCCAAATATTTTTTACTATTTATGTCCTTGAGATTATTTATAACTATGGTATTTGTTTGGTAGAACTACTATATATAGACATGGTAATGTACATCTCTTCCCAACTACAGTTAGTCATGTCACATTGGTGGCTTAAAGTCAGACATAGTGGGAGTATTTGCCCCACAGAAATCAGCTAGCACTGTAAGTCAGGGCTTCTTCTCAAGTGGAGAGTTGGTCATTAAACACTGACCAACATGCCACAGCTCAAATATAAGAAGGGACCAGGGATTAAAGGACATTGAAGCCATTTCAGAGACCTCAAACTGTAATCTATAGAATATTGGTTCTTGTCTTAGCTCAGGTAGCTGAAAATCCAGAGCCTGAGGCAAACATTAAGCAGTGATATTTCGCAGGGAAGTGCAGTCCTGGGGAGCATGGGTAATGCTACAGGGCAGTGGAAGATGGGAGATGGAAGCAAATACAAGGTGATGGTGGTGGACTGGCCAGGCCCCGAGAAACTGAGGGAACACATGGGATGTGTCCATTTTTTAAGCTTTAGGATGCAAGTGTCTCATTTGTGGGAGCAGCTTCCAAGGTCAGTTTTTTGGGACCCATCTTGAGAATTCTGGGTCTTTATAACTGGAGTTGGGCTCAGGTATTGCCCTTTCTAATGAGGGGTCAATAGAGCATACCCAGAGGAGCACTGGGAGAATCAAAGGGGACCTTATCTTCTGTCAGCATCCTCATCCACCCTTGTCTTCCTGTCTTACATCGTGTCACATATTCTGAAATGTTAGCAGATTTGTAGAACTGTGATCCAATTCTGACCCTTTTCAGCTTTTCCCACCAGCCTACAAGTTCCCCTGAGTTCGTTTTTCTCTCTGTCCCTGAGTATCTGGCATGGCACACATTCTTCTACCTTCCTAATGAGTGAGGAGCAGAGTGACCAAGAAGATGGGCTCTACAGACCAGCAGACACAGCTATGGGAAACTTTACTTGGTCACTTTACCTTGACAGGTTCTCAGTTCCCTCATCTATAAATAAGAGATCCTGGTCCCTACCTCATGAGGTTGTTGAGAGGGTCGCGTTAGGGTAGCCTTCTGCTGCAGTTTAGTCAGTTCCCAGCACATTAGGTAACTGCATAGCACTTTAGCTGTTATGGTTGTTTTGGTGGTTATTATTAATCAGTGGTGAGAGCTAAGAAATGAGGATCCATTCACCGAGTGAAATAACCATAGAACCATGATGTTTTCCAGGGTGCCATGCTAGATGCCCCTTCAAAAAGGCCCAGAAATGAACACTGAGGACTTCCAGCCTTGCCTTGGGCTTCCTTAAAGCCACTGGTGCTGCTGGAAGCAGGACTGGCCCCTGGTAGCTTTCTGACCAAGCTGACTTCAGCTCTGCTAGTCCTCAGGCTCACGGCAAATGGCAGACTTTGTAACAGAGACAATGTGCTGAGGCATCTCTTTGACAAAGATGCTTTCTAAGCACAAACTGACTCTACACTGTCTGCTGCTGCCTCCCCCCAAAGTAGGCTCTGAAACTGGGGTGGCTTAAGGTTCCAGGAGTCTTGGGATGGTCTCATAGCAGCCTCCCCTCTGTCTTTGTCTCTAAGCCAGAGTTTCAGAGGGACCAAGGTCCCTCAGAGGCTGTTCAGCCCACGACTGGGCAAAGTAGGCTTCTCTTACATTACAGATGGTTGGACAAAGCCAACATATTCCCTGGAGATGCTATGTCTTGAGGAATGGGTGCCTCCCTGAAAGACCCAGATCTGTTGCCAAGGCAGAGGTTCAGTGTGACAGCTGGCAGTTTTCTGAACACATACAAGCTGTGAGGCACTTTGTTTCTTCACTTCACTTAATCCTCCAAAATCTACCAGGTTGGAGGTGCCAATCATCCATTTTTTGGATGGGGAAAATGAGTTTCAGATGAATTTCAGACTTCTAGTTGCCCATATCCAAACCTCTGTGTTCCTTTAACTTGCCTCATGGAAGTATGGGGCCCTTGTCACATCTTCCTGCTATTGCCCCCAAATCTAATAGGTGTGGTAGCGAGGAATTTGGTGGATTGGGGTTGGAAGGGCATTGAAACCACAGGTCTGTTCTCTAATTAATTGACATTTACCCAGCACCAACTGTGCACCAGCCCTGGAGCTAGGTACACACCGAACATAACCATGAGGGAATAAATGCCCTCCTGGAAATCACAGTCCAGTGGTAGCAGCTTCAGGTGGAAAGAGAGCAGGACTGGCTGCCTGACAGGGCAGTTTGTGGTTTACCAAGCCAAATGATAAGGGCTGAGATCCTGTTCAGAATAGGAAATAGGGAGGAGCCAGAGAGGAGAAGAAAGGGTCAAATTATTGGGTGGTTGAGAAAGGGTCACAAAAGAGGTGAGACTTGAAATAGTTTTATGGGAGGATGAGGAATTCTCTAAAAAGCCAGAGGAGAAAGGGTTACAGATGAGCGAATGCAGGTGCAAAGGTTCAGAGGCACAAGGGAGTAGGACCTTCTCCCAGGGGCAGCCAGCATTTCCCTTTGTACCAAAATTCAGGTACAGCAGAATGGCCATCTGGATGGGACAGGTAGGTTTTAGGGGACGTAGGGCTCAGGTCTTTATGCCAAGCTAAGGAGTCTACATTTTATCTTGCAAACATTCTGAAGATAATATCTTCTTTAGAATTCCAAAGTATAAAAAAGACCACAGCAAAGGAGAGTTGAAGCAGGAGGCAGAATTATCCTGGTAGGGCAAGGCCCAGCCCTCAAGACCAGGAGCTGGCATAATTTTTCTGTAAAAGGCCAAACGGCAAAGATTTTCATGTTGGCTCTGTCATAACTATTCAGCTTTGCTTCTGGAGTGAGCAAGCATCATAGATGATATGGAAATGATTGGGCGTGACATAAATAAATTGTATTTATGAACATTGAAATTTGACCTTCATATAATTTTTATGTGCCATAAAGTATTATTCTTTTGGTTAAAACAAACTGTCTAAAATATGAAAACCATTCTCAGCTGCTGGGCTGTATAAAAACAAGTAGTAGGTTTTGTTTGGACCATAGCTTAGGATACCAGGTAGTCCATGAAAGGTTATGATGCTCAGGTGTGCAACACAGGAATGCAGTTTCAAGCAGGAAGTGAGAGAGATGACCTCTGTTTCAAAAGATCCTAGGGGAAGCAAGGTCCACATTGTTCTCACTCGTAATTGTCAGGGTCAACTTGGGAGTCTCATGAAAAGAGGGTGGGCCTGTCCCAAGCTGATTGTGCCCTTATTCCTTCCTTAAGTTATCTTAGGGTAGGTACTTCTGCATGGAAACAATTCTGGAAGGAGGATGAGAGACAGTAAGTGAGAGAATGGCCATACTGAACCTGTTTCACAACCGGGAATAATGCATTATTAGGTGCCCTTTGCTGCCTGGTATTCTGATGAACAGAAAGAGAAACCTACTTAAGAACCAGTGACTCTGCCTATAATTTAGAGTGCAATCCTGGGGGAGCAAATTCTTGCTAGATGAAGCATTTGTAAGGCCATCTCTTCCTTGGGTGACCTTTCTGAATAATAAGGTCCCTTAAGAGAGTGGACTGGGTTGATGTCCTTGGCAGTAGTACTCTGTGGCTTTCCAGGGTGTGGGTTCTGGAGAAGACTTGTGCACCATAGGCATTTGTGCACTCAGCCCTGTTGTCTGTGGGGCCACAGTGGTCTTCTAGGTGTGCTGTGGACCCTGCCATAGTGAAAACCACCCATGGTGGCCCCATATGTCATGGTTCTGAAGGTTACCTTCAGTCTGGAGAAGATACTTCTTGAGCCATCTCTCCCACTTCCTCAAGGGCCTCCAGGTTCCTTTTCCCTTCATAATAATTTGGTTGGGAATCTACATAGAGGATCTTACATATGCCTGAAACTTCAGGCGAAGAATCAATTAAGTTTGGTCCTTGGCTATAAGCACACACGTTCCTCACCTTGAATTTGACATGATGGCCTGAGTTGTAGAGTAACTCAGTGCTCTGACATGTGTTCCCAGACAGCATCTTGTGGCCTTCTTATAGTGGAGAAGGCTGCACTGAGGAGCGGTCCAGCCCTGGGCTGGGGTAGGGTGTGGCTCTGCCAATGCCAGCTGACCTCGTCTCAGCTCGCACAGCTATAAATGGGGGTGGGGGGTTCTCTAGAGTGTTGTCCTCATGGAGGTGTTCTGCTCGATGAGCTGATGCAGCATCAGGCACTGGCGCTTTCCTTGGCACACCATGATTGCTCTGTAAATGCCACCAATGCTCTCTTGGTTGTTCTTGTTAATAGTCTTTATCCTTTGAAATCAATCACAGCAGCTACCACCTACCAGTGCAAAGGTTCAGAACTTTGCACACATTAGCTCATTTAACCCTTAAAACCACTTGCCAAAGAAGGTAATACCACTCTCATTTTACAGATGAAGAAACTAGACTAACAGACTTAAAAAAAAAAAAGACTGCTTTGTGTGTTGGGTAGAGGATATTTATTTTCTGAACAGTAATACTTGCTACTGTAGATGACTAATCAAATCAACCCAATTGCCACCATCCCAGAGGCACACTCTGGTAACTAGTTAGCAACATCCTTTTTATCCAAAGAAGTTTAAAGGGCATTGGCAGGAAAACGGGTGAGAAACTGTAAACTTTCCCACTCTGCCATGCTGCTGCCTAACTTCTAGGTTATGGGTCACCTTTCCTGGGGCACCCAGCATCCCAGGGTCCTGCTGGGCTGTCTTGTCATGAGTCCATGAGTCTGGTGAGCAGGGCACCAAGGCATCGGCTCCTCTGGGAGTCTGTAGAAGAATGCCAAAGAGAAGACAAGGAATAGAACATCATAAGTCCATTAAAATAAAATGTCCAAAACGATACAAGACTCTCCATCCTGAAGGTCATTCATGTAGCCACACACTAGTTAATGGTCACTGGAGGTGTTTTGCTAGAAGCCTTTTTTTGTGGAAGAGTTTTGTAATGCTTCTATAAATCCAGAGATTGAAACCAACCAACCAATGTGCTCCCCTGACCCCCCAATGAGCTGCTTTTACCTTGTTATATCTCAAGCTTCTTTTCTCTCTGAGTCTGAGATATGAGTAATTCATTACACAATTGGACTTTATGGTCTGTTTATGCTGATTCTGATTACAGAATAAATGACTACCTAGAGTTGAAAAAAAATAATGAAAAAACAGGCATCAATCAAGAACATTTATGAATAAAGACTCTAAACATCCATACTTAGAAATATATATGATATTTAGAAATAAGTCTGAAAAGACTTATGTAATGTGTTTTAATCAAATCTTGAAGAGAAATTGGCCAATAAATCAAACCCTGAAAAGAAATTGACCAATAAATCAAATTTGGAAGGAAAGTGACAGATAAATCAAGTCTAAAAAAGAAAACAACCACTATATCAAATCCATGATATGTTTATTAAAGCAACTGATCTCAGCTTTTTGTGAACACATACCTGTCCTGAGTCTATGTGTTATGAATATATTTAGGAAACAGTTACTTATAGTATATATGCTAATATGTGTGTGTGTGTGTGTGTGTGTGTGTGTATAACACACACAAATACAATCTGTAAACCAAAACAGTGAGTCTAAACAAGGATAGAAGAGATAGAGGGGAAAAGGGATCAATTGTAGGCAAATATCCAGTATCAACCTGACTTTTATATGATTTCTAGTATTTATGCTGTATGGTGCCTTATATACAAAGCAGACACAAAACATTGGCCTTTAGGACATCAGCAACTGAACTGCTTGGGATCCAAAGCAGATCTGTCAGATCTGAAATACTCTTCTACAGGACATTGGCTTATATCAGTTCCAGAGAGAGCTATTTTTTGCATCTGTACAGCAATATATAGGATATGGTATTTTATTTGCTTTAACATTGATTTAATTTTGGGGTGGTTTTTCACAATAATATTTTAAAGTATAATTTCAAGATCATGTGTGTGTGTGTGTGTGTGTGTGTGTGTGCGCGCGCACGCGCGCGTGCACGTGTATGTGTGTGTATGTGAGTGAAGGATGCTTCTGAGTCAACAGGTTTCTCTTCACTATTTATTTCATTCCTTCACCCATAGTACTAGATACACCTTATTTCAGAAAGGAGCCTTTCAAAGAAAAACTTTAGACTGGTACCCACGTCTTACCCAGCCACAGGCCCTACATTCTCCAACATAGACATGAGTTAAATGTCTTTATATCATTGTCTCCGTAAGTAAACTTGCAGCTGTCAAATCACATGTCTCAATATTTGGGCTTAGAAAACTATGTTCTCTGTATATGGGTTCCCCCTTAGTTTCCAGTTCATAAATATATTGGGTAAGTCAACCCCCCTCATTGTAACTTCCAATAATAATAATAATAATAATGGTAAGCTGTCAGGTTAAGATCTATACATGCCTTTTGTCTTAAGTCCACATATGTGCACATAAGGCAGGTACTCTTATCTCCTTCCTTTACAGAGGAGGAAACTGAGGCAGAAAGAGCACTTGTGCAAGGTCCCACAGCTGGCAAGAAGTAAAAGCAAGATCTCATCCCCCTTGCCACATTCAACAACATTTGTTTCATTTCATAACCTTGCTGGTGTTACCTTTAGGGCCAGCCCCCAATTCCCTACCTTACTCTTGACCACATGATGTTGCTGCCTGAAGCCAGCAATAAAATATAAAAGATAGAGTTCATGGCCAACTTCTTCCAGGGCTTGTAAAAATTAACGTGTCCTCATGTAAAACAAGCTGTTTCTCTTAAGACCATCATGGTCTTACATGAAATGGAAAAGTTTGAACTTTTAGAAGCTTCCATAAAGATAGACTTCCCTACTGGGAACCTTAAAAACAATTTTATCTCTTCCTGCATTTTTCAAACATGCCACAATTTTCTAGTTCTTCTCTCATCCCAAGTCACCCTACTCCATACAGAAACTGGTATAAATGATTGTATATGATTGAAAGACTTATTTCTAAGTAAGGTTTAGGATTGAATCCATGACATCCCACTCTGAGAAAAAAAAAATCATTCTCTGGTTGATTTTGACTCTCATCTGTGTTACTGAAGAATAACATTAAATTAAGGTGTTTCAAATTACCCCATGATAAGGTGTCATAGCCCTGTGTTAGGACTTTTTATTTATCTTCCAACCCCACCTCCAACCCCCACCCCTGGAGATCAAGTTTTAGAGTCTGCCCAGTCTTCTTAACTCTTTGATGATATTGGTAGATATTATATATAATATATATGTATACATATATATACACACACATACACATATATATGTATGTACTATGTAATGTATTTTAAGTTATTATAAATATTATGTGTTATATATATTATACATATAATATCTATAAATTACCGGTAGATTTTGGAATTCCTTTTCCCCCCCAGTGGTTGATGAAAAATTATAATTTTGCCTGAGGTTGGCTGCATGGGCATGTGATGCTTGTGACCATCCAGGGCCTTGTGCTCAGAAGGGCCCCCACACTTGGTTTAATGTTATGTTGTCCCTTTCTTGAAATGACTGATAATTTTTGAACAAAGGGTCCTGAACTGTCATTTTGCAGTAAGCTTTGTAAATTCTGCAGATGGTCTAATTCTGCATTCTCTACCTTTAACCAAAAATATATATTCTCCAAGTTTGATTTGCTAGCATTTGAGATCTGCCATTTTTCTGAATTTTCTGATATACTTTGTAATATCTGTTCTACAGTCCCTTTTCTTACCAGCCTTTCTCTCCCCACCCTCACCTCTCTGCTCCCACCACATCTTAAGAATGAAATTTAAAACCATTGAAGGAAAGACTCAAAGACCGTCTATTTAATGTTCTAGGAGCTGAGAAGGAAAACAAACAAACAACAGAAAGGTATTCCAAATGATCTCTTGGAAAGTGATAAAAGACAGACACTGTACTGCTCTGAGGGAGCCAGAGGTCCCTGGCCCAAGATTATTTGAACTCTTGACCTCATACAGAACAGCCTTGAACCTTTCAGGACTTACCTCAGCCGTAGCCAGACAGGCTCAGTCTCTCCCTATTTAGTGTTATCAGGTTAACGCTTCTTTCTGTAATTTCAAGTTTACCATTTTTAGGTGATGGTGATATAATATTGATCAATTTTCAAATATCATTAATGTATAATATTAATATGTAGAATAAAACAGTGTTTTAATTATTTTTTGCCTGTTGATATTTAAGTTTTTATAGGAAAAAATAATGATGGAATATTTAGGAAAATAACATTTTGAAATCACTCAGAATTTCTTACTCTGTAAGTCAGCACTCTTTGATAGAATTTTCTCTAATGATGAAAATTTTGAATACCTGTGCTGTCTATCCAGTGTGGTAGCCACCAGCCATGTATGACTATTGAGCACTTGAAATAAGGCTAGTGTGGCAGGGAAACTGAATTTTTAATTTTGGTCAATTTAAATTAAAATAACCATATGTAGATAGTGCCTACTATATTGACAGCACTGAAGTTATTCCTCTTATTTTTGTATATGCTCTTCTATTTCATATTTAAGCTCATTTTTTCCCCACAGTTGGCCACATCTTACTACCTTCTATGTGGCTTTTAAAAACTTATTTTTACAGACTTTTCCCCATCTTTTAGTCTAAGATTCTATGATAGAGGACCTTGGCACATTGCTCCATATGTTGATACGAAAAGAGCCTAGAAATTGCTCTGCTGAGCACTTGGCATTGAAACTTGGCCAATTTGAGGAGTACCATATCATGACATCCCAGAAGATGAAACATTTAGATAGAGGAGCACTGCTTAGTGTCTGTGTTCCCCTATCCTGCCTGCAGGAAGTTATGAAAAGGTGGGAGAAGGAAGTTATAGAAAAGTGGGAAAGGCTGCCATCTTAAGCCCATCCAAACATTGGTTGAGCATCCACTGTGTGTCAGACATAGACATTTTGTACACATGGCCCTTGTAATCTCAGCATTAGGCCTTCACTATAGACACCATTCTCATTTTATACACGAGGAAAGCAAGAATGGAGAAGGCAACTTGACCAGTCGAAGCCACTTGAACGTTGTGGTGCTAGAATTGGACCCCTATTTCTCTGTGGCTCCCAAACACATACATTCTGTTTCCATTTTTCCCTGTCTACAAGATACTGAGGAATAATACTGACAGACACGGGTAGTATGGGTGGGAACTACCTTTGTCTGTTGTACTTTTAAAGCCCCCAAAGAATCTTCTTTTATTACTGTTGTCGCTGTTCATAATGTTATCACCTGAGTAACTTTGTCCAGCCAAGTGAAAAATTTCTATTGACATGGTTCTGATGTTTTAAAAATCTTAAATATTTTCAGATTTCTATTGCTTATGTGGTTGTGAGAGGTGGAGAGAAAACACAACTGCATGTGCACACACACATACACAGTGCTGGGATGTCACACGATGAGATATTTTCTATTATAGGAGAGGTTCTTTCAGTTTATTATATACAGGCCACTTGGAGTCTAAATTATGTGAAAACCAGCCACTGACATTCCTTCCTTGAAGTCTATCATGATCTGCTTGTCATGGTCACTGGGAATCAACTAAGGCCAAGGCTGTGAATTGCTACAAGGTTGAGGTGTGAGGCCCAATGGGGAAGGAAGCTAATCTCTCCCAACCTAGGAAAGCCAGTTGACCCTTTAGAGCATCAGAAAGTCCAGGCTTGCAAGATCACCCAGGCCCAGGGCAGCTTTGCCCCTGCCATCAGATCAGGCCCCTGGGTGTGCAGCGTGGGGAGTTCGGGTTGCAGGGGGAGGAAGAGCAGTTCCCTCTTTTGCTCACTGCTTCCCTTTGTTATCCAGGGGCCTTGGGGAGCTCTGTGAGTGGGAGTGGTGTCATTTGGAACCTTGCCATAGTCCTCATCTCTGGAGCCACTGACCCGAGCTGCATGGGAGCTGGAAGCTGTCCTTGACTCTATCTAATCCAACAGGCACTTACTCATCACGTGGCCCGGTCCAAAAATAACACACACCAGGGGGGCTTCAGGGACACCAGGCCCAGCTAGCAAGAGGCCCCCACAGGCCCAGGAACCCGCTTTCCTGTTTGCCTTCCTGGCCACCGACATCAGCATCGCATTGCTGGCCTGGCTTTTCCACTTCCTCAGCATACTGAGGGCCCAGTTGCTGTCCCTCTTTAGCTGCTGGGCTCAATTTGTGTGAATGCTCACGAGTAGGTGGAGGAAGCTGTCACCAAAGGGCTACAGTGCCTGCAGTGAGGAGAACTGGGATGAACTAGCTCAGCTTCTTATTCCAAAACCCATCTTGTGCTATCAGGTCTTTGGTGAATGCCAGCACCTGAATTTCTTTTATAATCATATAAAACCCTAGTAGCTTAGCTGATGGCAGGGGCCCTGGTTGGGCTACATGGGCCTATGACCACATCACTCCAAGCCACCGCATTTCCTCAGCCATGAAGAACGATTCCTGTGTGGCAGCATTTGCAGGTGGGGTGTGTAATGATGGTATGGAGTCTCTACCGGGACCCGATGAGACCTTCTGTCAGCACTCGGCATTACTGCTTCACTCCACAATGATCTGAACTATGGGCACAAATATTTTCCACACCAGCAGGTGCATCATCTGACATTTGTGAAAAAACTGTTGGAGATAAGGAGATAGTAATTCTAATTGGGATTTCCCCTAATTCCAGAATGTGTAGTTGCTGCAAATGCACAGGAGCTTCTTCAAGGCACAACAGCAGCAGCAGTAACAGTACTAGTGGTGGTGGTAACAGTAACAGCAGAATAGTAATAATGCTAATGGTAGTTATTAGAGTAGCAGCAGCAGTGGTAATAGTATTAGTGGTAACAGCACTAAAAGTAGTATTAATAGCAGTAACATTAATAGTTAATAGCAGTAGCAATAGTAATGGTGGTAATAATACTACTGGTAGTACTAGTACTACCGCTACCAGTCTTAGTGGTGGTGGTAGTAGTAGTAGTAGTTAAGCTTGGTAATGCACTGTGGAGAAACTGCTAACCCCTTTCATGGACCAGCTCCTTCTCTCATCCACCCTGAGACAGCCGCCCTTTCCTACGTGCAACAGAAGGTGATACGTCCTGCTGCCCAAAGTTAAATGCAGATTCGTTTCTTTCCAGCCTGGGCTGTGAAAAGGTACACATACATCATCTACCTTGTCGGACCTTGAGCAGGCCATGTTATCATCTCCGTAGCACACATAGGGAAGCAGACACCCAGCAAGGTAGCATGGCTTCCCACAGTGAGTTCACTGTGGGCAACATACAGACATCTGCTGAAGAGGGGCCAGGTGGTGTTGGGATGGGACAAAGAACCCCGCAGGAGCCAGTCCTCCAGCTGGTTTTCTCTTTAGGAGGCCAGCATATCCTTTAGTGCGTGTACTCAGAACAGCTGATTTCATGGTGAGGTGGGTGGTTGGTGGATCGAATCAGGATTATTTGGTTCTCATGACTCTGTCATCAGCCATTGAGGCTAGAGCAGGGTCTCCAGTGAAGCAGACCTCTGGAGACCCATCTCGAGATGATCTTTCTGGGGGTTACAAGGACATGTTGTGTACCATCGGGTGGCCAGCTTTTCCTCGATATCTCTATCACTTAAACTGTCTGATAATTCCATCTCATTTCTGAACATCCTCCAGTGTTCCATATACCTGGTGGCAGCAAGTGACCTCTTGGGGATCCTTTTGGCAGTGATCTAGGGCTTCAGTCTCAGTTCTTCCCTTTAGCAGGAACAGCCTTACAATCTAAACATCTCCCAGCAGTGGGCTTCAGAATAAACTAGTCTAGTTATGTTTGCTTAAAAAACATTTTTTTTTTATTATAGAAGTAATATAGTCTAATACTTAGGGAAAAAAAGAAAAATGAGAAACCAAAACTCACTTAATCTCATTAGAGAAAAATCACTGTTATCATTTTAGAGAATGTTGTTGAAGTCGATTTTCTAGGCATATATATTTTAGAGTGTTTATATAATTATAATCATGTGGTATTTGTACAGGTATGCATCTTGTATTTTTTCATTTAGAACTAGGCTACGAGTAATCATCTTTGTCTAAAAATGATTTTTAGAAGCCTGCTGAATATTATACGTTTTGAATAAAATAATCATCAAACTACTATTGAATAGTCAGGTCGCTTCTGGTTTTCCTACTAGAGATGACATTGTGTGGAACATCCCCACATGCGAAACTTTATTGGAACCTCTGATTCTTTCTTTAGCATAAACGCTAATGGGAGGAATTATTTGTTAAACTATGATTCTAAAATTCAATACATAAAATACAATTGCTTTCCAGAATTACTGAACCAGTTCATACCACAACGGACACTATCAGAGATAGCCAGTCTCACTGTAACTACTGTATCAGATCATTTTCTAGAACTTTCTTTGCTAGTAAAGCAAAATAATATCTTATTGCTTTACTATCATATTACATATAATAGATAATATATTTATAAATAATATACACTATCTTGTATTTATAACCTTGTTTACTCTCAAATATTTTTCCCTATTTTTATTTATAGTAATTTTTTAATTCTTTCTATAAAATGTCTGTTCTTTTCATTCTCTCTCATCTTTTTTTCCATTATATATTGTGTATTAACCCTTTGTCATGTTTGTGGAAAAGTTTTTTTCATGTTTATTTCTTACTTTTTAATTATATTTATATTTTTACATGTATAATATGTGTATTGTATTCAAACTTAACATACTTTTTCTTTAATTTTATGATTAGAAAAATTTTCCCCATCTACATCAGTTAACTTTTTATACATATTTATTTCATTTTTATGATTTTGATATCTGACTTTTAAATCTTCAATCCATCTGGTATTAATTTTGGTATTTTATATGAGATGCCGACTTGACGTTTCTCATAAATAAGCAATGTTTAACAGCATTTGTCAAAAAAAATCTCCATTTCTCCATTGGTTTTGATGAATCTTTATTGGGCTTTAACTTTTTACACACACACACTCACACACACACATACACACACACACAGAGAGAGAGAGAGAGAGAGAGAGAGAGAGAGAGAGAGAGAGAAAGAGAGAGAGAGAGAGAGAGAGAATCTGTTTCAAGAGTGTTTCACTTCATTGGTTTATTTTTTTATTTTTATAATAGGACAGAACTCTTATTGTATTTATGGTAAATTTCAATAAATTTCAAAATTTACTAGAGTGATTATTCTTTGCCCTCTTCTTTTTTGAAATTGTCTTTGAATTGGAAAAGAAAAGTAATGCCTTCTGAGTAAAGATATAGTATTCACTTTCTAGCAAGACTTATGAGAATGCAAATTCTGACTTTGAAGGTTATAATTGTTGGCCAAAGTTGTTTTATCTTCCTGGGATTCAGTTTACTCGTCTGTGAAATGGGTAAGAGAGTATGCACTTAGATGGAATTCAGAAGGTGCTCAATCAGTGGTGACTGCTATTCTCAGGTTCAGAGGATTCACATTCTATCTCTGACCTCATCTGGTGGGGTAAAAAACGTGCCAGCTGTCTCCCTGGCACCCAGAGCCCCTGGGTTTGAATTTTGCTACTTTGGCATTTCAAGGTAGCAGATCTCATGGAATCTGAAGAATTTCTAGGGGCCATCTGTTCTCAAGTCCATGTGCTACAAACAACAACCAGTCCTCGTTGAAAAAAAAATGATGGGGTTCAGAGAGCTACAGAACAAAATCCACACCGGAGTGACATCCTGCTGTGGTCAGGTTTGGTCAAGTACATAAGGACAATGGGTCTGGCTTTGGAGTCAGACTGGTGAGCTTGTAGGCCAGCTCCACCAACTTCTGGCTTGTGACCTTGGACATGCTACTTGACCTTTCCAAGTTCTGGTGTCCCAGCTGTAAAGTGGGCTTTGCATAGTGCATAATTCTAGAAATCTTGTGAGAAGTAAGCATGAGTTTGATTATGAAACACTCATCAAAATACCTGACATAGTAAATACTCAATGAATAGTAGAAGCTATTGCTGCTGCTGCTGCTGATGTTATCAGGTATTAGTGTGTATTCGGATGTACCCATTAGCGCAACCTCATAACGGAAAACCAGGCAGCTCCAAAGTTGAAACAGCATGTCTGAGTGTGTGAAAGTGTGCTCTGTGAAAAGCATATTTGAGCTGAGAATAGATTCACCAAATGACCCACTTTATTATTCAATAAAATGTGTTGATGTGGCAAGTTGAGAGCATGGTCCTCCCAGGATCTTATGGCTGAGCCTCTGGATACATGCACACACACACACACACACACACACACACACACACACACACACACTCACCCATGTGGATAGATACCTGCTTCATGTTTCTAAGTCTGGAGTGCATAGAAAAGGTCTCTGCATCTGCATCATGAAATATGTGCCTTTTGTTACTATTGTCCCTGAGTGGCAGAAACTGGCAGTGAATTTCATGCTCTACACTTTCTTAGACTCTGGGCCACAGTTTTATAAAAGTGTATTGCCTACTCAAGGCAGATTGATAAGAGCTTCCCTACATAGTGTTGAGTACCAAGCCAGAATTGTCATAGCTTCGAAGGGGGATATTTCTCTCTCTCTCTCTCTCTCTCTCTCTCTCTCTCTCTCTCTCTCTCTCTCTCTCTCTCCCTCCCTCCCCCCCCCCTCTTATTCATCTAGTCTTTATTGAGCAACTATTGGCTACCTAGTATGTCAAACTAATGGTGAATTGAACCTGCTCCTGATTCTGGAAATACTGTCAACTGTGGGATACAGGTATCTAAGTGGATAATGAACACATAATCCTATTTTTGTCTCCATTTATCGTCTTAATGATCTCCAGTAAAGTCGCATACAGGACTGTAGCTGAACTGAAGAAGCAGGGATTGATGCTGTCTCCAATCCTTTATGAAAAACACATATGTAGATGTGGGAGAAACATTATTAACACTCACTAATGTTCCCAGCGCTTCTTCTGTTCCTGGACCTAAGGGTATTTCCACACACCCCTTGACATTAGGCATGGTCATGTAACTTGATGTGACCAACAAAATATGAGCAGAAGTGACCAGGGCCATTTCTGGGCAGAAGCATTTACAAATTAGGGCAGGATCGTCTAAGCTCCTGTGTAATGCCATGGCAAACCAGGAAGTCGTGTGTTGAGAAGGTGATATCAGCAACGATGGCATTGCCAACGGCCAATCTCAGAGTAACTGTGTCATCTGAAAACCTGCCCCTGCAAATTTGTATCGGAAATTTAATGTAAACGAGAAAGAAACTTCTGATGGTTAAAGCCACTGAGGTTTAAGGATTGTTTACTGGAGTTGCAGAGCCTTTCTTTGAAGCAGGAGTGGAAGTTCCCTAAGGATGATTCATCTAATCCTCACAGCAAGCTTGTGAAGCAGGTGGTATTTTTGTCATTGTCATTGTCATCACTAGTGAATGAGAAGATGAAAATTGAGGTGTAGAGAGATTAAGAGTCTAGCCAAATGTCCATGGAAGAACCTAGGCTCAAATGTTGGATGTTACTTTTCAAAGCCCCTTTGCTTTTCTGCTAGGTCTAGGCACCTTACAGACCATACCCTGAAAAGGGGTGTCAGCCGGTTGCTACACTAGTGTTTAAGATGGATGCTGTTGGCAGCATTCTTTGAATCACAGGCCTTGGGGATAAAGGATATTGCACGTAATATCAAAACCCACATGGATATGCGCCGTTTCATTCCTGGGCACCTTTCCAGCACTTTTGTAGAGAGATACACAGTGTCTTAAATCCAGGTGCCCAAACGGCCTGACTTCTTTGGTCACAAGAACAAATCCACATGGTAATGTGTCGAGATAAGGGAGACACAGGAAAAAGGGGGATCAAAGGTGTGCACGGCACCTTTTTTTTTAATTAAAAGAAAAAAATGGCATTGGGATTCTGTTTTCATTGGGAGACGTAAAACAAACTGACATGCAACTTCAAAGGTTAGGAATCAAATCGTGTCTGTCCCCAAGCTATATATCTGAATAGTCAACTTTTGGCTGGTTACCTACCCAAACAGATTCTGATCTCTTCCTCAGGAGATTGTAATTTAAACTATAACTTGAAGGCAAAGAGATCTCATAAGATTAGCTTGCAGAGATGGTAGCAGTGAAGACTCCAGGTGAGCCGCGAGGGAGAGCGGGAAGCAGAGGACATGGGTTTCCCATGCTCCATCCCAGCCCTATCTGTCTCTTCACCCCTGCCCCCTTCCTGCTGTGCTCTCACACAGGGAGGGTGTAGGGGGATTTTGGTGGCCTTGTTTAGTGCACTGAGTTTAGCAGTTATTGTTATGATGGCAAGGGAGGAGTGAGAATGCTATTTCCGAAGGGAGGACATCGCTGGATAAGAAAATTCATTTCTCCACATCCTCAGGAGTGGAGTTAATCGCTGGGAGGTTGTATAGAGGTCACTGGAGCTGCATGCCTGTTCAAATAAAGGTGACAGGGAGTGAGGGATGGATCACTGTTACTTTTCGCCCCAGTGGATCTTCTTCTGTTTTCTGGAATCCTCACCTCCAGAAAAAAGATCGGATTATGTACTGGACAGACGCTGAATACTATTTGAGCAGATGTCCAAGTCTTTTCTCATTTCTCTCTCTCTCTCTCTCTCTCTCTCTCTCTCTCTCTCTCTCTCTCTCTCTCTCTCTCCAGAGAAGATGAGTAAAATTTAGACTAAGGTTTTAGTGCTCGTGAATGACCACAGCACCCTATAATTGGGGTTTAGAGCCACAAGTTTTAATATAAGAAATATTTTAGAGTCCATAAATTCACCTTCTGCTTTTGAATCAGTTGCATATGAAACAGAGAAGCAGTGTGGTAGCCGGAAACCCCTTCTGACTGGAAGTGATATTTAGAGACAACAAAATACACGTCTAAGGCCATCACTCTATCCCCTTTTAAAAGTATTAACTTTTCTTCTCTTAATAAAAATGACAAGTCTTTGAGGAATAGATAATCATTTCTTGGCTAATGTTCTTGGTCCGTGGCTACAGTATAACTTTTATACAAAGGGGCTAGTGAAGAGAAGATAAATATAGAGAGAAAAGAAAGAAACTAAGACACTAAGTTATCCCAAAGGGCATTCCTGCATTAGTCATCTTATAAAAATTATATGTACCACAGAATATCTATTTTTAGAGGCCAGGAGGTTATGTGAAGCAGTTCAGATGTCGGCAAAGACCCAGAGGCCAGCTCCCAGCGATGATATTGGATATTTGGATATTTGTTTTCTTTATTTTAACTGTGTAAAGCTGGTACTGACCACATGGATATGTTGGCCACTTGGGGACAGTGGGACAAAATCCATATGCTTCTTCAAAGACATCTAAGGCCCTAAGTAATTCTTTTGTGTTATTTTTGTCCATCTAGGCCTGGGCACTACACACATGTGCGTGTGCGCATGCAAGCAGTTCATTATACACACTCTATGATCACGTCCAACAGAAGGCTATTTCAGAAGACGAAAGGATATCCCCAACTTCTCACACAATTACCATTCAACTTCTATTAGAAGCCTGAGAGAACATGAGGGAGAGACCTCCCGTTTCTCCTAATAATTGATTAGGATACTTTACTTCAGCTGTTTCTCACTTGTTAAAGCTTGTCTGAGTTTATGGAAGCCGGAAAATTTCTGGCTTTTCTCTGGAGTAGAGTACACTTGATTTGGCTACTGAGCAGTTGAAAATCTATCGGATTTAGTGATTTGAGCTGAAATAAACTGCACCCGAAATGCAGAGGCTTCTCTCGGCTGCACATTGGTTTCTCTTTTCTTTCCTTTATTCAGTGATATTCTGATCCAAAGTCTCTACTCTCTTATTTTCTCAAAAACCTTGTGTCAAGGTGGCTCAGTGGGTGCTGCTGTAGCTGACAGTTGGGCTTTCGTTTGTCCAGAACCTCCTCCCTCTTCTCTAACCAGTCAGGCCTGTCTCTACCCACAGTCCTTCCAAGGAATCAGAGAAATCCAGGGCTGGAGAAAGAGACTAGGGAGCCAAGATGCTTCTCTCTGTGCTGTTGAGGTAGCTTTAATAGATTACATTCAGATAAATGACAAATATATATTTTAGTATAACTATGTTCCAGGCTATATTGGGACCTACTTATACGAATAATTTTCCATTGTTTAGCTGAAATTCAAATCAAACTGCGCATCCTGTACTGTACTTGGCACCCTCTGCTGGGACACTTCCTTTAGAGGCCTCTGCATGAGCTCCGGCCCATCCAAGCCCTGATTTGCAGGACACACAGCACTTAAAAATTAAGACAGAATACCACACCTCCTACATCCTACCAGTGCCTATTTTTCTTATCCTTAACGGGATGTAAAGATTCCTTAATTCATGAAATGACTCTCAGAACCCTTTTGGAGCAGGGGTCCCCAAACCCAAGACTGTGAACTTGTACTGGGCCCTATCCTGCAAGGAACCAGGCCACACAGCAGGAGGTGAGCAGCAGGCCTGCAAGTGAAGCTTTATCTGTATTTGCAGCCACACCCCAGGGCTAGCATCACCATCTCAGCTCCACCTCAGATCATCAGGCATTTGATTCTCATAGGGGCACCTGGGGTCCCTGGTGCCAAAATAGTTGGGAACTGATGGTTTAGAGCAAAGGGAAGCAGCAGATGGGGGCTGTTTCTCCTCAGCTCCACTGCCTGCCTTTTATTTAATTTTTTGCTGTTGGGGAATCCTGGTCAGGCCAGGGTGTGGTTGTAGTATCTCTATAGGAATAGAGTTAAAATGTCTCATTTAGGCATTTTCATCTAGAGCGCATAAACTCTGTGCTTTACCCTGTTGCCCCAAACATTGAATGACGCAGAAATTTTAGGAAAATAGATCTTGGGAGGTTGTGACTTTATACAAAGTCTATGGCTAAGTATCGCTGGGTCAAGTCTTGGGCAAACCCCTGGTTTCTCTTTCAGTGGATCCATCTACACCTAGTGCTGTCTCCTTATAGACATAGCATTTGGCTGGCTTTTGCATCCTTTCCAGCCAGAGGGATATGGCTCAGGGAAATCAATTGCCATTTCTTCTTTTCGTAGTCTATTTTTTAAATTATCTCCAGTAAACTAATTATGCAAAGAGGTAACCATAACTAATTTTGAGAGGAGACAATAAACCACAGTTAATTGTTAATTTCTTATATTATTTAGTATTTTTATTATTTAATTTATTTTACCTGTAAAAGAAGTTCATTAGAGAAAGTCTATGCAATTTAGAAAAACATAAAGATGAAAATAATAATCACTCAGAAATACTCTCAACAACTAGAAAAACCCATATGAACATTTTGATCTTTTTGTTTGCATACATTTTTGAGGCATACATGAATACACGTGTCCATTTATACTTGTATAAAAGTCCAGAATCACACTTTATAAAATTAAAAATGTCCTTTAATATTTTATTCTGGCTTTTCATTTAACATACTTCATATACATTTTCCAAGGGCATTTAAATGTTCTCTGTGAAAATAGGATTTAAATGCTCCCCAGTACTCACATCTGTTTCCTATAATGCCCTCAGGGGAACTTCGAATTTTAAATAGGCACCTCAGGTTCGTGATGCAATGGGACAGCCAAGTGAAAAAGGCTCTGGGTGGTTAGAGACAAGTGTCCATCCCATGGCCTATTCAAATGGCCCATGACACCTCAGAATGTCAGCTAACCATTTGTGTCACAGTTTCCCCATGTGAAAATGGGAATGTGCCCTGTGTCCTTCTCAAGTTAGATGAAATGTAAAGATAAACAGGAGTTTGAAAGAAAAGGTTTGAGGACATCTTCAAGATTGGGTACTCCATAAATACATAGTGTTATTAACCAGCTCGTTTGGGCTCTTCGAGAGGAAAATTTTCTCCTGACATTTGAATATAATATGCATCATCCCTTGTTTAAACTAATGTTAAAATAACATTTATTGAGCCCTTGTTATCCATACAATTCATTTAGCCAAATTCAGTGCATTTAGCCAACATTTATTAAATGTCAAACACCTGCCAAGAATTGTGCTAGGCACTTATACATATATAACTCAGTTTAACCCTTCTCAAAGCACCCTCTGAGATATTATTATTATTTTTTTATGTTTTAAGCAAGGCAACCCTTGTTCGACTTCACAGATTGCAAGGACCTTGTCAGCTAACAATCCCTTATTTTTTATTTTTTATTTTTATGCCTACAGTACCTGGTCTTCCTAGGTGGTCTCCCATTCAAGTACTAACTAGGCCTGACCCTGCTTAGCTTCCGAGATCAAATGGGATTGGGCTTGTTCAGGGTGGCATGGCCATAGACCTGAGATGTTATTACTAATGCTCCTTTAAAATTTTTATTTTTAAATAATTACAGTAACATCGAAACTTGCTAAAATAGCACACAGAGGTTTGAATACACTTCATCAAAATTTCCCCATTTATGAATTTCCTCCCTCCCTCCTTTCTCTCTTTCTTTCTTTCTTCCTTTCTCCCTTTCTTTCTTTCTTTCTCCTTTCCTTCTTTTTCTTTTTCTTTCTTTCTTTCTTTCTTTCTTTCTTTCTTTCTTTCTTTCTTTCTTTCTTTCTTTCTTTCTTTCTTT